>JARHVA010001457.1:2675000-3210000 GCA_037957365.1 Torreya grandis | reverse complement strand
CTTAACATGTTGTCATAATCTAACACCTATATCCATTTTGAAATTTTCTCTTGTAGGTCATGTGAAGTGTTCAAGTGAAGTGTAAAGGTTGAGTGAGTTTGCATATTCATTAGTGTCATTTTAGACCTCTTGTTTATTCCTCCTATCCTAAACATCTTTCTCAACCTGTACATTAAATGTTGATGTGAGAGACTTAGATTGGGAGTAGTATATGTCCATATTAGTCTCATGATCTACATGTGTACATGTAGCTGGTTGGAAGAGATAAATTGATTTGGTGTATCACCTCCCTAGTTAGGTTTCTTTCATGTCTTTTCTCTCCCTTTTTATTTGAAAGCCAGTAGTGTAGTGTTATGATCCTAATTTATACTTCAAAAGGAAGTAGCCCTATAATCTAGAGGTTTGGTCCACTTAGATATCACCCACAACCTAGGGCTAATCCCATTATATAACTCAAGTGAGAGGACTTGAAACACCATCTCAAGGGTACAATTTTGAGACATAATAGTTTTGACATGCTAGATAGAACAATATTATCAATCAAATGGATATTTTTTGGTGTTGATCTTCAATTCACTAGATTTTGGAGGCATGAACACAAACACCAATGACAACTTTGAGCACATTAAGTTGGTTGCAACAGTCTAGGTATTCTTTCTAGCAAGTATTCTCTTTTTCTTGCCTTCTTCATGAGTTTTCATGGTTGAGGTTGGGGCAGATTTATGTTTTAATTAACTTGGTGAGTCTTATCAATAGGATATCAACCCTTATCAGTAGTGTAATGAGTCATATCATTTCTATATTGATCCATACCAACATTACAATGACCCTACCTACCCTCCATATTATCATAGCTATAAATGTAATAAGCCTTGTTATCAAGATTGATACTCTTCCTCCTTCCCTCATCATCCTTACCAAGTTGTTTATTCTTCATATCAATCCTTTTGAGCTTTCCAAGAGAAAGACTCTTAGCTTCTTATGAAGATGTGGAAGAATGAAATAGTATTAAGGAAGTTTGATAAAATGATAGAGCTTGATCAAAATTTCCTGGTTCATCTCATGAAAAAGCTAAAGGATTCATTTAATTTTGCAAGGAGTGAGTGGGTACCCTTTAAAGAAAGAAACTAACATGTCCTAACTAATGAAATGGTAAAAATAATAAAATTGAATCAATGTATGGAAGATAGGCTAATAAGATGGGAAAAATAAGAGTTTCAATCTCTTAAATTTCAATTACCTTCTCCTACTCCACATCAATCCTATTGTGCTCCTAATTTGCTCTAACTTACAACAAGCCATCAAATAAAACTTGATTCTATGAAGACCTCACTCATTATTCCTCAAGATTAATCTTCTTTCCTTCAATAACCTTCATTCACCCCCCAATTTATAGTACTCTACCAATATAAAACTCCTAAGTTCAAATTTCCAAGTTGGAACCAAGTAGTGGAGTCATGAGGAAAAAAAGATGAATCATGCTTACACCAAGAAATTGAAGCTAAGGAAGATATTGTGCTTATGCAAGCCCCATACCTCCCTGCTTAAGGACCTAGGAATTTTTCATCTTGTAAGTCTATCCAAGAAGGCATACAAAACATGAAAGAGCTCCTTGTTGAGAAGGTTTAAATCCCAAGCTTTAATAATGCCAATTTAATTCCCAAGCCAATTCATGAACCTATTCAAAATTTACCCCTTCCTACTTAAGAACCTAAAACTTTCCCTTTGTGGATGTCAATTCAAGAGATATTTCAAATGAATAAGGAGCTCCATGTTGATAAAAGTGAAGACCAATACATATCAAGGTTTGAGGGATTGAGTGGTGAATGGAGAGAGAACAAGGATCAGCTCATTAATCATGAGAACCCAAAGTTGGTTCATGAGGTTGAATAGCCCATCATTGAGGAAGAACATGTTCCCTTAGAAGATTATGAAGGTTAAATTACAATTTTAAGTGAGAAAATTTAGGGATATGAAGAGGAATATTTAAATGAACTTGAATAATAACTCATCATTGGCACTCCCTTTAATGAAGAAAAGAATAAATCAGTCTTTGGCAATGAAGGGGAAACTGGTCTTCATCATGTAGCTATAGAATTTGAGGGAGATGACATTCTTGAAGATGATAATAACATAATTGATGTGGTAACACTAGTATCACAGCCATCTAATCACCTCATTGAGACTTTATATGATCAAAAAAAGTAGTTCCTAGATTGTATTGACAAATTAGAGTAACTAGATGTAATTAAGATGCATTTAGACACCTTCCAAGATGCCTCAAGTATCTTAGAAGAGGTAAAGGTATATTTTTAACTTTCTCCTTTGATTGAAAGTGTTGGTATTCATTCTTGTTATAAATAAGGATTGGTTGAGTTGACAATAGAAGGATATAAAGAGAATGTTTGCATAGAAATTATCCATGAAGAAGTTGCATCTAATTTTGATGTTGAAGGTTCCTTAAGAAAATAAGAGGAGGATTTGAGTATGCTTTAAATAGACTTTAATGAACATAAACCAATTAATTTTGAAGATAAAGGACAAGCTATATCAATGATGGGTGATCTTCTAAGAAATAACCATGAAGTTCATGATCATATGTTGCATGCCTTCTCAAATAAACAAGATGTGTTTCAAGTTGTACCTCTTCAAAATATTAGTCAAGATAATGATAAGGATATGTGGCATAAGTATTTGAACATATGAATTGAATTTGAGACTCTTAAAGTGTCTACATATCCTATAGGATATAATGAATATGACTTTGAAGTTGTACCTCTTCCCAGTGAGACACTAGTTCATGAGAGTTCAAGTAAACAAGAGCAAGACCTGCTTCAAGAGGAAAATATCCTAGTTGTCCAAGAATAAAGTGATCTTTAATATTTCCTTGATGATATGGAAAACACTCTCTTTCAAAAAGATAGTCCTAAGGAGTATGAAGGAGAAACACTTGATCTGATTATAGCATACATCTATCTAAGTGAAGGTCTTCAATAGATCAAGAAGGTAGCAACTAATAAGCATGAATAAGTCATAGAAAATTAGGAGCATCATATTGATGAGGTAGGTATGGTATTTTTTAGGCCAAGTAGCCAAGCTTGGGATGAGTATGACTTTTTTAGTGACTCACATAATCAACTCATGGATAAGGGAATGAAGCAAGATGGTATGATTGTTATTCTTATAGACCATGAATATGCCAATATCTCATAATGTAAATATAATCCCTCACTCTATGAGTAGTACCTGATTAGACTTCACTCAGCATATGATAAATTAATTCAATGGGAGTAATATGATCTCAAGAACTTTCCATTTAACCCTAGAGGAGGAACATATTTTGAGGTTAGTTTTGTATATTAGGTTGTTTATGCTTTCTTTTCCCTAAGTTCTTTGTTATCACAGGTGTGTTGCTTTGTCTTATCTTGTTATTTGTGTGTTTTATTCTATGTGTTTTGTGTTAGGAAGGTAATTTAGTTTATTATCTTATTAAAGGTAGTATTGTGTCTCAATTTGAGGGTCAAGTGACTCCATATCCCAATGGAATTATAAGGCTCATGATCTAGTATGCTCATCAATCAAGCATTCCTAGGAGGTCACCAAAGATGTTATACAAATGTTTTGGCTACCATAGGATAGGTTAGTAAAAAATTTACTCTTTATCTCATATTAAACCTTGTTGATAGCCTTAAATGTATTTATTTATCTCATAGATTGTCTTATCATTATAAGTTGTCTTGGTGTCCTAGTAATGTTAGAGGTCTCCTATGGTATCAAAGCCTAAACATGAGTTCATGGTCTTCAAGTGATTGTCTAGTGGTTATAGTTTGGTCCTTATGCATGTTTAGCAAATTTTAATGTAACTTAGGATTTTTTTAAGGTATTTTGTAAATATTAAGGATCTCATGTTTTTGGCTTGATCAAGTCAACTTATCATGCCAAAACTTGTAGGTAATGTCTAAATTTCTTAATCCAACATAGTTAGCCTTTATAAAAGGAGGTTCATGAGAACAATTAGTCATCAAAGGGGATATGGATTTTCAAGTTGAAATGTAAATAGACATCTTTTCAAGTTATCCTTATGACTATTTCAATGTGATGCAAGGTGGTGGACTATTCAAAGTGCCAAAAGATTATTTTTTATATGGATTCACATTTAAAAGTATCTTGAGAATTTTATTTCAATGTAATATTGTAGTTATAGATCCAAAAAATTATCAGAGGTTGCAGATCCAACGTCCAAAGGAACCTAATCACTCTTCAAAAGGAAGGTTTAGTCACTTGTATAGTTTGAGAAGCTCATACTCAAGTGGAAATGCTTAAACATGTGTGCCTTCATCTCCCTAAAATTAAAATCCATGCTTGGGAGATAATTATAGGTCCAAAAAATAATAAAACCTATTCATCTCTCCTATCAACTTCCTTGGCAGCCCCAAGATGGTTAATGGTTTTCACTTGCAATGCAGAGGAGAGAGAGAGTTTGAAGGAATGATCTTGGGGATTTATAAGGGTCCTTATGATTTTAAATCTCATGGCCATATTTCTTATATTTTTTATCCATCCTTTATTAACAATCATTAAGAAGTTTAGGCACTCAAAATGTCTTCTCCATCCATGCAAGCTTAGGTTTATCTTCACAACTTTACCTTTGAGATCTTTGGAGAGAGATTAATCATGTGTGATAAATATCAAGGTGCATAGAGGCCTTCCTAACACCAAAATAATTAGGTATAGAGGGTGTACATTTTTATTTTGTAGGACAAAGACCCTTTATCCATTGTTTACATATCATAGTTTGGATTCCAGACAGGTTGTTACTAATTTTGGAGGTTTTTCACATCATAATATCCTTAAATAAGTATATATAAACTTTCAACCTCCTAAAAAATATTATTTAATTTTATCTTCATCTTCATTAGGATCATTTTTGCTAATATTAGCTTGTAGGCTCCAACTGGGGGGCAAGTTCAATAATTTAACAAGTAAGTCTTTTACTTATAGAGGTATACACTCTAACTGAGGATCAAAGTAGCTCCACAAAAGTGTATTAAAATTCATAAAATATTGACCATATATTCAAGGATCATGAATCATCTTCAATGAGTATATAACAATCTAGGGGGATATTTCCTTAGTATTTTCTAATGAGTATTCATGTGTGAAGGGATGCGTCTTGACTTGTGTCAAATAAGTGTGTTGCACACATCATTAGAGTGATTATACAAATGATAAATTTTTGATACACTTTAATTTTTATATACTATGGCATGAAAATAAGGGAATGAATCAGTAGAGTATGTGAAATAACCAAGGTTAAAATGTCCACATATATGCCTATTTGCAGAAATATACTAGGTGAGATCATTCAAGCATTGAATAGATAGTGGAAAAAATTCATAATGTAAATGAAGTATAAATTTAAGGTATATAAATTATAATACCTTGTTTGAGGAAATTTTAAAAAGGATCTTTAAGCCTCAATGATAGTCTACAAGCCTAAGATAGTACTTACAAGCCTGCCTATAAGTTTAAAGAAACTAAGCAAAGTTTACAATTAAAAATGAGTATTAAGAGCCTAAAAAGTTGTGTGAGGCCTCATTAGAGGATATAATAAGATTTAAATTCCATGAATATTATATAAATCCTTATAATGGTTAATAAAATCTCAAGCCTCAATATTTAACATTCAAAAAGGCTTATGAATGCACCTACAGCCAAAAGGCAATTTTGGTACAAAGATGAAAGAGAGTGCAAGTTTGGTCTCAAGTATGAGTCTGGAAGATGGTGAGAAGTTTCAGAGATATTTAAAAAACATAATTATAATTTTAGTTTCTTTAATATTATGTCAATCACTTATGAAGAGGCACCAAGCCTAAATAAGGTGACAGCCCTTATATACACCTATAATTGCATATAAAGCATGAAGAGACATGAAAGTTGGGAATGAGTTGAGGTGTGTGAATTTTTTGAGATGAGGGGGATATTGTAAGATATATATACAATTTTATACTCATTAAAATGAGGATAAGGTGTTTAAGATAGGCTACTAGGGTTATTCTTGCATAATTACTTATTAACCCTAGCAATGAGTTGATGCATGCCACAGTGAGTTTAACAAGTCAAATAGTGAAAGGGACCACCTATACACCTAAAAATATGTTTCACAGACCTCAAGGTGGTATTTAAAATAGATATCAATCACATTATGCCCTATTTTTCTAAATAAATCTCTCTCAAGTTCATTAGCAGACTTGTATTACTCGAGAAGGCTATCTTTTCCATGTGTGAACTCCCTTGAGAAAATACATGTGACCAATTAGAATTTGGAGATTTTTGGGAGGTATTCCTACTTATATAATCTTTTATTAGTTCTTTTATTGAATCCCTATAGGATATGAACAATTATTAAGAAACCATGCTACCTAAAACCCTTGATAAACCCTTCACAATGACGCAATGGAAGAATTTAGCCCTCAAGTGCTTTAAAATGCAGAAATTTGAAATTTTAATGACTTTAATGACCTCTACAAGACACATGGTAACTTGATAAATACTTCTGGTAGCATTTGTGAAGGTCATGGTGTACGGAATTGGCTTGAAAGTCAAGGTGCAAGCCTAATTGTGAGTATGTAGAGTAGTGGTAAGTCTTAAAATTAGAAAGAAAGGATTGGTACACCTATGAAAAGGTTATATATCATTATATTCACTTGTATATACATCCTAATATGGTACATGAGCTTTTCAAATCACTAATTTGGGTCAAAAAAGTGATTATACTACTATATTGCCCAAGAAGCCCAACTATAGACCTATGGAGTACTCTTACAAAGCTTCCCTTAAATTTATCTAGTTATGTTATGATGTAACAGGGATTAATAAACCATTATCAAGCATTGAAACCCATTAATTTCTTGATAAATCACTCTAGTTGCCTGTCATCCCTAAGCCTACACCTAATCTAGGGTTTTAGCCATTTCTTGGTTCACCCATCTGTACAAAGTTTCAAATCCTCAAAGTTGACCTAGAACATGATTAAGAGGTACTAAAAGTGAATCAAACATTTTATTAGAGTTTCACAAGTGTGACGGATGTGTAGAACCAAATCTCAATTTCCTAAGCCTAGAGGCCTAACTGAAGGCTAATAGAAATAAGAACATGTGGATTAAGTACACCTACATTGAGTGTTTGATCATGATATTTTACATAGAAAAGGAATAGTCAAATGGATACTCTATTATATGTTTAGTTTTATATAATCATCTGTATAATGTTCTATATAATGAGCTTTATATGTTTTGAGGGCTATAAAGAAATGAAGACAAGTATGGATCGTAGGTGTGAAATGGAGTGTTAAAGAGTGTATCAAGTACCTATTATCTCCAAATCTTACACCTTAGAAGAGGGTTGTTTAGGCCTCTTCTAGATTTGGGCAATGTTGGGACATTTCCAGGCCTATGGGTATGCTTATAAGTGGAAATAAACCTCTAAGTTGAAAGGGATAGTTCTTTGTATTAGATTTTTTGTGAAATAAAACTACTGAACCAGTTTATATGAGTGAAAAGAGTCAGAAGTTTACATAAATGAAAAACCTAATCTAAAATGGTGATACACCAAGAATTAGTATCCACATGTATGCCCTATACATATGCATAATATAGCAGAATATAATCTATACCTCGAGCTCTAGAAGATTCCAACATAAGTATTTCAATGTAGAGACAAAATGAATGAGATCACACAAGGTAAATAACTATAAAGACAACCTTTATAGTCCAAAAAAGGGTTACACATGTGCAAAATCTCATATAGCTAGAATGCACTCTACATAACCTATTGGATCAACTCTTTGCTCAAAAGCATGAAGGATAGAGAATAAAAGGATGAAACATCACTTGTTGTCACTATGTGTCTCTTTCATGCCCAGGCAAATGCCTAGAACTTAGAAAGAACATAGACTTATGCTTCTTTGCTCAAAGGCAAGAAAATGGTAGAACATTTTAGTAGGGATTCACTATACTATCTATGGATGATAAAATAAGATCCTAAGGGTCCTATTTATAGCAAAAGAGGGAGAGAAGAGAGAGATCTTGGGCACCAAAATAGAAGCCTCCAAAATGGTTTGCCATCACAATCCTAGTGAAATTGATTCTAGTTGCTCTCTTATTCAGTTGGAGTTTGTCCTTTGCTTTGATTTGCCCTCTTAAAATGACTAGGATCACTACAAAACCAATGGTGAGATGACCCTCCATAATAAATGGCTTAGATCATTGTGAACCTTAGATTCCCTAAAAGCTTCAATGTTTTACACTATAGACCCATTCAAGTTTTCTAAATGGCTTTACTTATAAAACCTATAAGTCAAGCATGTTGGGAAACCTGATTTACACTATCCTTGCTCTTTCAGCTTTTTTGATTGCTTCGACTTATAAAATTTTATAATCAAAGATATTTTGAAAACCTAATTTTGATTTACTTAAGACCCTTTCAGGTTTTCTATGTCCTTTTACTCCTTGCTTGCTCCTTTAGGTTCTTTAAGGCTCCTTACTTATAAAATTCATAAGTCAATCATGTGACAAATCTTAATTTGCACTACATAGTCATTTAGGTTTTCAAGTGACTTCACTTCTTGCTTGAAGACTTTGGGCATGAACTTGATGTCTCACGTCATGTCACCAAGTTACACCCCAATGGCTAGTTGGCCACCCTAAATTTGATGTCCTAAAGCATGCCATGTCTTTGAACCCCAATGGCTAGTTGGTTGCATTAAGTTTGATGTCCTATAGCATGTCACCAATGTGAACCCAATGGTTGTTGGCCACCCTAAATTTGATGTCCTGTGACATGTCATGTCTTTGAATACCAACGGCTAGTTGGTTGCATCAAATTTGATGTCCTATGGCACATCATGGGAGTTCATCTGGGTTAAGCTTATTGTTTTAGGTAACTTTCTTGAAGTAATTCCTTCAAATAATTTATCTGAAAGAATTCCTTCAGGAATTTTTGGCTTATAGGCAACAGCTAGTTTCCTTCATGGACTTTTCTTGAAGGACACTTGGGAAAGTGTCCTTCAAAAAAGTTATAAAGGACACCTAGGTAAAGGCACAAGGTCCCTTCAAAAAATTCTAAAGGGAATTTCCAAAGGAAATGGCCCTTTGATAAAAATCTCTAAGGGTAAACTTGGAGAAAATGGGCAAGAGTGCCCTTCAAAAAAAATCTAAAGGGACACTTAGGCAAAAAGTGCCCTTCAAAATTTTTTCAAAGGGTCACTTGGGAGGAAAGGACAAGGTGAAATTCCCTTCAAAAAAATTCCAAAGGGACACTTAGATGAAAAAATGCCCTTAAAAACTTTTTTGAAGGGTCACTTGGACAAAAAAGTGCCCTTCAAAAAAGTCCAAAGGGACACTCGGGGGGAAGGCAAGGCAAGAAAGGCCCTTCAAAAAAGTTTTGAAGGGAACTTAAAAGGGAAGTGGCCCTTTGGAACTTTTTCTAGAAGGGAACTTTAGGGCAAAACAAAGCAAGAAAGGCTAAGGCAAACAAGGCAAAGGGAAAAAACAAAGACCAAGGGAGAAGGGCCCAAACCAGGAGAGGCCAAAGGGAAAAGACAAATAACTAAACAAGTGACCAAACATAGAAAATGAGACAGGGAGAAATGAAAAGAGCCAAAGGGAAAACAAAAACTGGTCATGCAAAAAATGGTCAACATTCTATTTTTGGCACGCCTGGTGGGACCGGTATTATTACTAAGTCAAGGCAAATGTTGGTCTTGACAAGCCTAAAGTAGTATAAATACCCCTAACCTAGTATTTGGTGACTCCAAAAGAGTGTGAATCCTTGGTTCTAGACCAAGTTTTATATATTATCCTACATGGTCCTCACAAGGTCCTTAAGATTTTCTGACCAATCCCCTTTAGTTGAAGATCTTCCTGAAGAACAACACACTAAACCCCTCTTAGCACTATTAAATCCCTAGCAAGGAGGTTTTTGGGAATAAGAGGAAGAGGTTGAAGAAGTTCAAAGAGAGGAAGAAGTTGAAGAAGAGGAAGAAATAGAGCATCAAAGGGAAAGAAGAGAAATGGGGTAAAGGGGAGAGATAGATAGACGTCAACCCTTCCCTACTTTTAATACCCAAAACCCAATAGAGCTTCCTACATATGACCCCATCCCTCCAAATTCTACCATAAATCTTCCTAGTTTCAATAGGGAGGGTCCTATTACCCCATCTGAACATATTAGAGACATCTCTAATTTTTACAATTTCCATAATGTTACTATGGACAACATAACCATTAGGTTGCTTGTTATGTCTTTAAAAGGCAAAGCACTTGACTGGTATAGAATGTTGAAGGGGGCCTGCATTACAATTTGGGATGTCTTTGGAGACCTATTGGTGACAATATTTGAAAATAAGAGTGATCATGCTTCCCTAATACATCAGTTGAATGTAATAAGAAGAGGTCCAAATGAATCCATAGGAGATTTCAATGAGAGATTTCAAAGAACATGGTATAAGCTACCACCAATCATGAGACCTCATCCTAGCTTTATGTTTCCAATATACTTCAAAGGGATTAGTACTGATGTTGTTGTTATATTGCAGCCAATGGGAGGATTCACTCTTCCAGGTGCATATGAGCTAGCAATTAAGGTTGAGAATAGCTTAATTCAAGCTAGAAGACTTTCTCCAAGAGTTTCCATGTCTTTGTTGTCCCATAATTTAGTTGAAGCTCCAAGCATGTCAAAAGATCCCAATGCCAATGTGAATCTAAGAGCCTTTCCTAAGAAGGTGGATAACATTGTAGACAAGGATGAATAAATCAGATCATTGAGAGCTCAACTCAAGCAAGCTCAATATCCGGAAAGTGTTCCTCCTAATGCATAATACTATCCTCAAAAAGGATATAGATCTCTATCCCATTAAAATTATCAAGGGATAGGAAAAATTCAACAAGATTACAATAGAAATCCCAATGCATATAATCCAAATTCTACTCATCCTGTAAAGGTTGTTGTTCCAGTTCATGCAAATCTAGTGCAAGGAGAAGATCATGTGGACCAATGGGGGTAGCCTCAAGGTTAGTTTACACATGATGATGGAGGAACCAGCTACGCTTTTACTACACAAGATGAAGCTACTTTCTAACATGATAGTAGAAGAAGCATGTCCCAGCCAAAGGGATAGTTATGGAGAAGCCAGCAGCCCAAGTGTGGGAATGATGAATTTTCAAGTAAAAGATGTTTTTTTGTTGATTCAAGGCATCTCAATTATATCCAATACAAGGTCCAATAAGAGAGAATTGGAGAAGTCCAAGAGCCATGAATATCTCTAAGTGATGCCTCTCCAAGGCCACAAAGCACCAATCAAAGTGATGCACCTTCTACAAGCCATGTTCCTCAACAAAATTATAATGTAATTGCAGCTGCTAAGATTGCATCATAGCAGGATACAACTCCTTTATTACCATTAAAAATGTAAGAGAAAGTGAATACTCCATCTCTAAATATTTTGGACTCATTAAAGATAACTAAGACAAGCATATCCCTTTGGGAGGTTCTACATATACCTAGTCAAAATGACCTTTTACAAGAGCAATTAGCAAGCATGCATGTAGCTCCTCAATATTTAAAGCATCATAGTGTGGCTCTCACAAATTCTCCAAATAATCTTTTGGATCCTTCTAATAAATATAAAATCCTCTACCCTTCTACCTCACACTCATTGTGGGAGATAAGTTAGTCCACAGTTGTATTGTGGATAGTGGAGCAAGCACTAATGTTATGCCTAAAGTAGTGGCTGATAAGCTAGGTTTGAACTATGAGCCACATAGTAAAGTCATGTTTCAGCTAGATGGAACTCTAACCAAGATGGTAGGATTGGTCAAAGGTCTGAAAGTGTTTTACATGGCTGCCCAAGCTTCCATATCATGCAAGATATTGTGGTGGTGGACCTTTCAACATTCTTTGATATATGCTTGTCTAGGGACTTTATGACCAAAATAGGAAGATACCTTTCTGCTAATTAGTCTTTTCTAGCTTTCAAGACAAGGTATGGAACCAAGGTAACCATAAGGACTCATCCCTTAGCAAGGTTCCACATTGAGCCATACTTGGAGACAATGATAAATCAAAATTGTCTAATCAACAAAGAGGAAGAAACATCCTAAATAGTGAAACATCTTCTCCTCTTGAAAATATTTTTGACCTCTATCTTGAAAAGTATAGATCTAAAACACATGGCCTTAATCCTTAAACTTTCATTGAGGAAATTGGTTTGGGAGTTCACTTCATGCATGAGGAGAATGTCCCAATTCTTCTACTCATCAATGAAGATCATGAGCTTGATGGCATGTGGGAAATGTTCTGTGATGGTTCAAGGAGAAAAGTAGGTGTAGGATTTGGTGTCATGTTGGTTTCCACATCAAATAATCATTACTTCTCTTCTTATAGGTTTCACTTCAGCTTCACTTGTAACGTGGTAGAATATGAAGGCTTGTTTCATGGTCTCTAATGGGCAAAGAAGAGAGGAATCAAGATTTTGAAAGTCTATGGAGATAGTGAGTTGGTCATTCATCAAGTAAGAAGTCAAGCTACAAATAAGAACCCCTTGATCAGGTCCTACAATCATAGGGTATGGGATCTACTTAAATATTTTGATGCCTTCAACATCCAACCCATACCAAGAGACTTGAACAAGCATGCTGATAGATTGGCTACAATAGGAACACGTTTTGACTCAGTTATTGATGTTGAAAAAGAGAAGGATCAATCCCGTATCAAGATCATTGTGAGACCTTATATTCTATAAAATGAAGTGTCATGGCAAGTGTATGAAAGTGATGAACACATTGCACACTTATTACAAAATGAGGCAGGATTCTCTTCAATAAATCAAAATAAGTTGCATGATCATTATGAAGAGAAAATTATACAACTGAAGATAAATAAAATACCCAAGGGGCTGATTACCTTGGAGAGTGTCTTAAAATAGGATGATCAAAATAATAACCAAATGATGAGCATGTCAACAAAAGAAGAGAACTATGAGAGAGTTCTGATTTTCAAGGACAAACTTTTGAAGATTGGCAAGGTTTGTTCTTAACTAGAAAGGCAAGATTTTATTTCATTATGTAAAGAGTTTCATGAAATCTTTGCCTAGGAGTACAAGGACTTGAAAGGATTTGATCCAAGTCTAGCTCATCACACCATTGAGTTGGATCATGGAGCTAAACTAGTAAGACAAAAGCAAAGACATATCAACCCCAAGGTAGAAGAACTCATGAAGAAAGAGCTAACCAAATTGATTGAGTCTAGGATTATCCTTCCTATCAAGCACTCAATTTGGGTAGCCAACCTTGTGCTGGTTTAAAAAAAGAATGGATAAGTCAAAATTTGTGTGGATTTTCATGATCTAAACAAAGTTTCTCTCAAGGATCATTATCCACTCCCTTCCATGGAACAAATTCTGCAAGTTGTTTTAGATTCTCAATATTTCTCACTTCTTGATGGTTATTCAAGTTATAATGAAATATTGGTAAATGAAGAGGATAAATTCAAGACAACCTTCATCACCAAGTGGGGAACATTTTCCTATAATAAGATGCCATTTAGTTTATCTAATGTTGAAGCTTCATTTCAAAGGGCAATGGATGTGGCTTTCAAAGGTTTGATCAATGAGTTTTTGCTTGTTTACCTTGATGATATAACCATTTTTTTAAAGGATGATGTTGATCATATGGGACATCTAAGGCAAGTGTTTGAGAATTGTAGAGAGTATGGCATATCCCTCAATCCAAAGAAATGCATCTTCATTGTCCATGAAGGTAAGCTTTTGGGTCATGTTGTTTCAAAAGAAGGCTTATCTATTGACCCTAAAAGGATTGAAGCTAATCTAGGATTGTCTTTGCTTTAACATAAGAAAGGGTTAAAAAGTTTTTAGGAAAAATAAACTTTTTAAGGAGGTTTATCCCAAACTCTACAACTTTGGTGAAGCCTATCATAGCTGTGCTAAAAATAAACCAAGTTTTTACTTAGACAAAGGAAGGTAAAGGCAGCTTTGAGGCAATCAAGCAAGCAATTGCATCATCTCCCACTCTCTTAAATCCAAATTTTGCTAAATATTTCATTCATTATACTTTTTCTAACCTTTAAATAATCTCATCTATGCTTATGTAAAATAATGATGAAGATGTTGAGTAGCCAATTGCTTTCTTCAACCAAGGCTTAGAACACTATGAAGTAAGATATTATTTTATTGAGAAGTAAACTTTAACTATCATTAGAGGATTGAAAAAATTTAGGCATATGGTTTCCAACAACAAGATCCATGTCATGGTGTCCCATCCTAGCACTAAGGAGTTTCTCCTAATCAAGGATCTTAATGAGAAGAGAGTTGTATGGATCATGAAAGTGATGGAATATGACATTGACATCAAGGTAACCAGCTTGGTAGGAGGAAGAGGTTTATGTGAGCACTTAGCATCTGAATTTCAAGATCCAAAAGAGAAAGCCTTGGTAAATCAAGTTCAAGACCAGCCAGTTGATCACAAGTAAAATCAAAGTTAGACACAAGACATCATTGGTTTTCTTCAAAATGGTGAGTGTCCCAATGGCTTGAAAAAATCTCAAAAAAGCTATTTTAGACTACAAGCTATTCCTTATTGTCTTTTGTATGGCATTCTCTTTAAGAAGTATGTGAGTAATGTGTTGCTAAGATGAATTAACAATGACCAATTTGATATGCTACTATAAAAGTTCTATAATGGTGCATATGGTGGTCACTTCTATCCTCGAATAATAGCTACAAAAATAATGAGAGTTGGTTACTATTGGCCTAGTATTTTTAAGGACTTTTATCATTGGGATAAGGTTTGTCCTCAATCCACTTTCTTTGTTGGCAAACAAAATATTTTTTCTCTTCCATTGAATCTTATCCAAGTGGACTAGCCTTTCATGTAATGGGGCCTTGAATTCATTGGCATGATCAACCCTCCATCAAGTGCTAGACACAAATGGATATTGACTACTACAGACTACTTCACAAGATGGGTAGAGGTTGTTACTTTGAAGGAAGAAAATTAAAATGCCATCTTGGAGTTCTATATTAGCATTATAACAAGGTTTAGAGCTCCTCATGTCATCATCTTAGATAATGTGCTTGCTTTCATAAGTGTTAAAACTTTTGATTGGGTAACAAAGAGTGGATTTCATTTGAGTACCTCATCCAACTACTACCCTCAAGGTAATGGATTGGCTAAGTCTACCAAAAATAACCTCATCAAGATCATAAAAAGGAAGTTAGAAACCAATCAAAGAGCATGGCATAACAAGCTAAAGATAGCCTTATGGGCAGATAAAATCACTCCCAAGAATTCACTTGGTAATTCTCCCTTTGTACTTATTTATGGGAGAGAAGCTAGGTTGTCCATATCACAAGATCTCCCTACCTTGGAACTTGCACAATAGCTATAATTACTCAAAAACACTCCCATGGAGGTTAGATTGAAAAAATTAGTGTAGTTATAGGAGGCAAGAGATGATGCACACAAAGATTTGGAATACCATCAAGTTTTCATGAAGAAATCCTTTGATAAAAGGGCAAGGGCAAGAGTGTTCAAAGAAGGTTACTTGGTCTTGAAATGTGATGAAGATAGAGCAAAACCAAGTAAAAATACAAAGTTTGATACTTTATGGAGTGGTTCTTACATCATCAGCAAGTGAAAGCAAAAAATCTCCTTTCAATTGTCCAAAATGGATGGAGAAGAGCTTCTTATTTTGATGAATGGAATCCCTTTGAAGCCTTACTTTTAACCCTTGTTGTCCATGTCTTGTATATACCTTATTTTAGTGTGTTTCCTTTATTATGTTGTTTTCCTTAAGTTATTTAGAGCATAGTGTTTCCCTTTCAGGTGTTTTCTTTCCTTTTACTGCCTATGTGTGTGTGTCTCCAGCTTGTGTGTTTGTCCATGGCTTGTTCTTTCAACTCTTGTTTGCCTTGTGTGACTCCATGCCCAATGGAAGGATTTAGGTGACTGGTCTTATGACATAGCATGCATGTCTCCCATAGAAATCACTAGAATGTTGACCATTTTCTACATGACCAATTTGTGTTTTCCCTTTGGCTCTTTTTGTTTCTCCCTTGCTCATTTTTTGTGTTTGATCACTCGCTTAGTTGTTTGTCTTTTCCCTTCAGCCTCTCCTAGTTTGGGTTCTTCTCCCTTGTTCTTTGTTTTCTCCCTTTGCCTAGTTTGCCTTAGCCTTTCTTGTTTTATTTTGCCTCAAAGTACCCTTTGAAAAAAGTGTTGAAGGGCCACTTCCCTTCTAAGTACCCTTCAAAACTTTTTCAAAGGGCCTTTCTTGCCTTGCCTTGCCTTCCCCCCCCCCCAAGTGTCCCTTCAAACATTTTTTAAGGGCACTTTTTGTCCAAGTGACTCTTTGGAAAAGTTTTAAAGGGAACTTTTTCATCTAAGTGTCCCTTTGGAAGTTTTATAAAGGGCACTTCACCTTATCCTTTCCTCCCAAGTAACCCTTCAAAAAAAATTGAAGGGCACATTTTGTCCAAGTGTCCCTTCAAATGTTTGTTTGAAGGGTAATCTTGCCCTTTTTCTCCAAGGTTACCCTTCAAGATTTTTCTCGAATGACCCTTTATCCATGGAAATGCCCTTCAAAAAAAATTTGAAGGGCCATTTCCTTTGGAAATGCCCTTCGAAAAAGTTTCAAAGGGCTATTTCCTTTGTAAATGTCCTTCAAATTTTTTTGAAGGGACCTTGTGCCTTTACCCAGGTGTCCTTCAAAAAAAATTTGAAGGACACTTTCCCAATTGTCCTTCAGGAAAAGTCCCCAAAGGAAACTAGCCATTGCCCAAAAGCTAAAATTCTTGAAGGAATTCCTTTAGACAAATTGTCTGAAGGAATTATTTTGAGAAAATTGTTCAAAATAATAAGCCCAACCTAAATGGATTCCCATGTCATACCGTAGGATGTCAAATTTGATGCAGCCAACTAGCTATTGCAATTCAAAGATATGACGTGCCATAGGATGTCAAATTCAAGGTGGCCAACTAGTCATTGGGTTCACATTGGTGACATGCTACAAGACATCAAATCTAATGTAGCCAACTAGCCATTTAGGTTTAAAGACATGATGTGCCACAGGATGTCAAGTTTAGGGTGGCCAACTAGCTATTGCATTCACATTGGTGATGTGTCATAGGATGTCAAATTTAATGTAAAGAACTAGTTATTGGGGTACATCTTGGTGACATGCTACAAGATGTCAAGTTCATGCCCAAAATCTTCAAGCAAGAAGTGAAGTCACTGAGAAAACCTCAATGACTCTACAGTGCAAATTGGGATTTATCACATGATTGACTTATGACTTTTATAATTAGGGAGCTTTAAAGAACCCAAAGGAGCAAGCAAGGAGTAAAAGGACTTAGAAAACCTGAAAGGGTCTTAAGTAAAGAAAATTTGGGTTTTCAAAAGAGCTTTGCTTATAAACTTTTATAAGTAAAAGTAATCAAAAAATTGGAAAGAATAAGGATAGTGCAAATCGGGTTTCCCAACATGCTTGACTTATAGGTTTTATAAGTAAAGCCATTCAAAAAATGTGAATGGGTCTACAGTGAAAAATGTAGAAGCTTTCAGGTAATCTAAGGTTCACAACAATGATCCAAGCCATTTCTTATGGAGGGTCATCTCACCATTGGTTTTGCAGCAATCTTGGTCATTTCAAGAGGGTGAATCAAAGAGAAGGATAAACTCCAACTGAATGAGAGAGCAGTTGGAATCAGTTTCACCAGGGTGGTGATGGAAAACCATTTTGGACACTTCTATTTTAGCACCAAAGAGCTCTCTCTTTTCTCCCTCTTTTGCTATAAATAGGACCCTTGGTCTCTTATTTTATCATCCACAAATAGTATGGTGAAGCCTTACTAGGATGTTCTACCATTTTCTTACCTTTGAGCAAAGAAGCATAATTTTTTTTCTTTCTAAGTGTTGGGCATTTGCCTAGACATGAAAGAGACATAGAGTGACATCAAGTGATTTTTTATCCTTCTTTTCTCTATCCTTCATGCTTTTGAGCAAATATTTGATCCAATAGTTCATGTAGAGTGCATTCTAGCTATATGAGATTTTGCACATGTGTAACCCTTTTCTAAACTATATAGGTTGTCTTTCCAATTATTTACCTTATGTGATTTCATTCATTTTGTATCTACATTGAAATACTTACGTTGGAATATTCTAGAGCTTGAGGTATAGTCTATATTCTATTTTATTATGCATAAGTATAGGGCATACATGTGGATACTAATTCTTGGTGTATCACCATTTTAGACTACATTTTTCATTTATACAAACTTATGACTCTTTTCACTCATACAAACTAGTTTAGTAGTTTTATTGCACAAAAAATCTAATACAAGGAGCTCTCCCTTTCAACCTAGAGGTTCATTTCCACTTATAGGCACACCCATAGGCCTAAAAATGTCCCAACATTGCCCAAATATGGAAGAGACCTAAATAGCCCTCTTCTAGGGCACAAGATTTGGAGACAATAGTACCCAAGGGGTTAATACAAGTTTGTTAAGGTAGAGAGAGGTCACTTATGGAAAAATTTTGCATTCATGAAGATAAAATCAAGGTTTGAGACATTTAAGCAAAGGAGAGCTAGTGAGGATTGTGAGTTTTTAAGAGTAAAATAAGAAGTTTATAAGAATTATAGAAGAGTGGCATGGAAGATGGTATAAAAAATAAGAAATAATGACACATTTCAATACATACACTTGTAACTCCTAACCAAGAATTGGTAGTTCAATTAATGGGGTTGATGAGTCATCCAAGAAGACTAAGAGTTACTTTATGCCACATTGATCAAAGAAGAGATCATATCAACTATACACCTATTGGTAAAGAGTTCATAACTACCTACTTGTAGATTCATCTTGATTTTAACTTGTTCTTTTGAGATGATACTTTTCATAAGCCTCTCCACCATTCTATTTCTCACTCTCTCTCTCATTCTCTTTTATATATTCATCCTTGTCTAGCTTTGTAAATGATCCTCAACCTAACTATGGTGAATCCCTACTCATTTGTATGCCTTTAATTAATGAATACTATTGGTTTTACCTCCTTTTATGATTATACTTAGTGTGTGTGCATGGACAATTGATCTTGTTAAGTGATTTTCTTAGTCTTCCTTGACATTTATATCCTATTCTAACACCTATATATAGTTTGAAAGCTTCTCTTATAGGTCATGTGAAGTGTTCAAGTGAATTTTAAAGGTTGAGTGAGTTTTCCTATTCATTGGTGACATTTTAGACCTCTTGTTTAGTCCTCCTATCCTAAACATCTTTTTCAACCTCTACATCAAATGTTGATGTGAGAGACTCAAATTGGGAGTAGTGTATGTTCAAATTAGTATCATGATCTACATATGCACATGCCATTGTTTGGTAGTGATCGATTGATTTGGTGTATCACATCCCTAGTTAGGTTTATTTCATGACTTTTTTTCCCTTTTTATTTTCAATCTATTAGCGTAGTGTTATGAGCGTAATTGATACATCAAGGGGAACGAGCCCTATAATCTATAGGTTTAGTCCACTTAGAGTTCACTCACAACCTATGACTAATCCCAAAGTATATATCAAGTGATAGGACTTGAAACACCCTCTAAAGGGTTAAAATTTGAGTTGTAACACTATTAAAAGAAAACAACTAAAAGACAATAGATTTCATAAACCAAAAACTAAAAACATCACAAAAATATGGGTCAAAATGGAAGAGATGAGTAACCAAGGGAAAGAGGAAAAATTTAAGAAAATAAAGAAATAACTATAAATCTATCATACTATCAATTTGCTCATGATTATATATTTTTAAAAAGAAGAGAAATAACTTATAGAAAACTATATGTTTAAAGGGGACATTGAAATCATCCTAGAATAAAGAGGCTCTGAAGCTAAGGATAGACAACAAGTAGAGGTTATTATAATAAAATTCATGGATCCTAAATAATAAAATATGTTCTTCCCTACCAAAGGAGTGGAGGATATTGACCCAATCCTATAAATACTTTTTTAACTTAAGATCATAGTAGCATTTAAGCTCCACAAGAACAAGCAAGGATAAGCAGTAATAAGTGAAAGAAAAGTAGAGTCTACGTAAAGAGTAAAAGAGAAATTGGGGTTTATTAAGGATGGATATAATACAGTTATGTAATTATCAATAAAATATAATGTTTTAATGATCATTAAAATCCAAAATTAAACTATGGTAGCATTTTTCATCATATCACAACCTATCTTAGAGGTACTCAAAAAGAGAAACTAAAAAATAAAATGTTAATAATGTTTGTTATTTCCTATAATAATATGGGTATACATTACCCTAATATACTAATAATTCTAAAATTAGTGTTTGATGGATAAATTTTAAGTATACTACTATCACAATAAATAATATCTGTAGTGGGTACCTCGGGAAGACTGGTGAGGAAATGTTGGAATAGAACTAAGATATTAGGAGTTGATGTTGATGGGAAAGCTAGCAGACTATCCAATTTATGGGATACTAAAAATGTTACTTTTACTAGTATTTATTTATAAAAAATTTGGATTACATTATAGGTATGATGTAACTCTTCTCTTATTTCCTTTATGTTGAATAATTTTTATGGTCCCTACCAAAAGGACACTATAATATTTTCACTACAAGACTTTTAGTTGATCTCCAAAACTTTGGTCACTCTAAGAAAATAGTATTAAGTGGTTGTACCATACTCTCCCAATTTTATAAAATATGTGGTTCTCCCCTTACATATTAGGATTATGAGTCCCTGCAAGAGTTTCTATTTAAGGGGAGCCTATGGGATATTCCATCCTCATATGAATTCATGAAATGAAATAACCAGAGATTGGGAAGAGATCACATATTTTAAAGATTACACCCTTTTATGGGATTTATGTATTGGTTAAAATAGGAATTTATATTAAAATCAGAGGTTCTTAAAGATAAAGGCTCCGACCATTGGATGACTAGGCTAGGTATTCATAAAGATATTCCCTCTAAAACTTATTCGTTTAGATTTGAATAAATGTGATTGGTTCATCTAGAGCTTAGGGAAATAATTTTGTCTTGGTGGAAGGAATGGGATGGTCTTAAAGGCTCATGTATGTACATATTGGTGATAAAACTACACAAGGTAAAGACCAAATTAAATGAGTTTAACAAGGAAGTCTTTAAGAATATTTTCAAGAACAAAATTTAATATGAAAATGGGGCTCTTTAAATTTAGGATGAAATCCAAAAAATTGGATTGGATAAGGACAAGAAATAAAAATAAGATAAGGACAAATATGTTATATAATACTTATAGAAAAAATGAGATATTTTTAGAAACAGTGGTAACAAATAAATGGATCTAGGAACAGATAAAAAACACAAACTTTTTTCCATTTATCCACTATGTTAAGGAAAATGAAAAAAAATCATGAACATTGAAAACCACCAAGGAACGATTTTTGATATACTTAAGAATATTAAGCAAGATATTGTGCTCTAATTTTAAGATATCTTCATGGATGATGTAGAAGATAGGGAGGCACCCCAACAGACACTTCCTAAAACTATTTCTATTTTAGTCTCATCCAGACAAAATGATGATCTAATGAAACTTGTTATAAAAGATAAACTTATAAATCACTTATTGAAATGAGAATAAATAGTGTTCCATGTATAGATGGATCTCCCTCCATCTTATGCTAAATTTTTTTGACCTTGTAAAGTATGATGTCACCATGGTAGTGGAAGAAACAAGTGCTTATGAAAAGGTATTGAAGACCCTAAACACAACCTTATTGGTTTTAATTCCTAAAACCAAAGATGATATATTGCTTGGAAACTTATAATCCATTTTATTATGCAACATTTCTTAAAAAATCATCTTGAAGATAATGACTAATTGATTGGAAGATCTAATTCCACTCACCATTTCTCAGGAGCATGATGGATTCATAAAAGGTATAAATATCCTTGATGGGATCACAGTGGTTCATGAAATAATTCATTCCTTGGATTAAGGCAAGAGGAAATTCTTTCTCTTCAAACCTAATAAATCCAAATTTTATGACAAAGTAAATTTGGAATTTATAGATAAGATCTTGGAGAGATTTGGTTTTATGGTGCACTAGAGAGTATTTGATATGGAATGTTTTTCCACCCTAAAGTTTTATGTTATTTTTAACTATTCTTTTCATTTTTTTCATAGGGGATCCATTAATTTAAATTTTCTAATATCATGTATGATGTGTGTAGGGTATTGTATTAATTCCCATTTTTTATTTTTTACTGTGCAATCCTCAAATTTTAAAACACCTCCCAATACCTAGGTCCCATTAAATAACCCCATAGCATTAGGGATAACTTCAAAGTACCTTTTTCTCATGAAATATTGAATACCCCTAGTTATTTCTACATATCATATGTGGGTTTAAAAATACACATTATACACAAGTTTTAAAAGATTGGAAAAAAATGAAATGTTTACTTGAGAATTACAATAGCACCATTGGAAGAGATTTTGGGCTAATGTTTATTCCCATCTAACACAAATATTTCAATCATTCCATCCACCTCCCTAGTATTCACACACTTTGGATTAGAATCTTCTTAGATTAATCATGTTGTAGTCATTCACTTCAAAATATTGAAGCCTTCCAAATAGAGTGAAAAAGGCAAATGAATTGTTTGATAAGATGCATCACTTGAAAGTGTATACACCTATATTTTTCACTTGCTAACATTTTATCTTGAAATATGCTTTAGTGTATCAAAATCCCTAGTGCACATCTAAATGAGTGCATTGGTATTTGGTTCTTTTATGAGAGAATCCTAATACATGAGAATCTAGTTAATCAAACAATCTTATATCACACAAAAAGATATATTGTGTGTTGTAGGCATCTAATTATTGAATACATCCACCATAAATTCATTCACACTTCAACAAGCCTCTAGGAAGGATAAGGATTAGTTTCAAGTCATGAGATACAATTTTTTTATATCATGACAAAACCATTGTTTAATGGATTTATACATTAACAACCAGTTTTGAAACCATTATAGAAATTACATCATTGTTGCCCTACATAAAGTGGTGGTTTCACATGTGGTAGTTAACCATGACTAGTAATGGCCTATAATAATTCAAGTGTTCATTTAGAGTATTTTTAAGGTGAATGAGAATCCCAAAAGTAAAATCATGAATCATGGAATAGGAGGGATGGATTTGGAGAAAAAAAAATGAATTCAAAGGAGATTTTTTATGAGAATGTAGGTTCTTATGGAGAAAACTTAGAGGAGTAGATATCGATGTTCAATCTAGATAGAGACTATGTAGCATTCTTACCTTTCATTTTAGTCATTGGGAGTGTGAATAGTGTGTGTTTCATCTTTGTACTTATTAAATATCTATAATGTTTGTGTTTTTGTTTTAATGTCATTTATATGTGTGTGTTTCAGAGGTAGGCTATAAGGAATAAGTTTTCCTTCATTATACCCCCTATCCTTGACTAGATCAGGTGGTATCAAATTAAATTAACCACTCTGTGATATGTGAGAGTGTGTATGTCCTTTATTAGGAAATAAATATGTAAAATTCATTTGTGAAGTGTAGTGATTAAAAAGTGGTCTAGAGGAGTGTGTTTACTACATATATTTTCACACAAGATATTGCAACATTAGGTTGAGGTTGAGAAAGAATCCAAATTCATCCAATAAGTGTGGAAAGAGATGGAACATTGACTTCCAATATGAAATAAGGTTGGATGAGATTATAAATATATTAGGGGTTATGAAGACAATATTACCTATTGTTAAAGAGGATAAAATAAAGGGATTCATCCCAAGGGTTTATGTGAGTGATGTATAAAATTAATAGTTGAAAGTGGAAGATGTGGGAATAGCACTGGACTAGTTGGATGAAGGATAATATATGATTTTTAAATCCATTTCAAAGATTTGGAGATGAGTCAAGTTAAATGTTTCAAATTTTTCACAGACTTTAAGAGCAAAGGAGAAGTTGTCTAGGAGTTAATAAAATATAGCAAAAGGAAGAGGGATGTTTGATAGTGGTAGAGGGAATCCATAAAATGAATGCAATAAATAGCAGAATGAGGAAGGAACTACCACTTATTAAGTGTTAAATCAAAACTAATGAGGATGAGACACCTCCATAAGAAGAATGCACAACTATGGGTAAGGAAGATGAAGAACATTTAATGAAATGTGCTAGAGGTTCAAAGACTTTGGGCATCGTGTTTTTGAGTTTACTCATAGCCAATGTGATGGTGAAAATAAAATGATTAAAGGTAGTGTGCAAGTTCCATAAGAATAATTAGAATTTATAGCATCATCCAAGTATATATAAGAGTCAGAACAAGGGGAAAGTTTTCTAGAAAGTAGGAGATGAAGGTTGAGAAGAAGAATGAAAAAGAGTATGAAAGAAATTGCATTTTCAGAACCCCATACAAGACAAAAGTTAAGTGTTGCATTGTTGTGGTTGATAGTGGATGTCTTTGTAATTTAGTATCTATTGTGATGGTCCATGAGATAAATGTATTATGCACTCCACACCTAAGTCCATATATAGTGTTTTTTTATTAGAGGGAAATGGGTATATTGTAAAGGAATTTTATGAAGTGAAAATACACAAGTTGGTAGATATCAAGATAATATTTTATGTGATATCTTACCCATGGATGCATGCCAAAAAAATTTGGGAAGGCAATGACAATTTGATAGGGAGATTTATATGATTGAGAGCTAACATTGTGAGTGTTAATAAGGATGCAAAAATGTACATCCTAAATCTCAGGTCTATCTTTATAAAACTAGATATATATCTCTTACTCTTTATTTATTTTATAAATATCAATATAGTATTATGATCAATCAATAACATGATTCATAATTTTAGGAATTACCTAAATCTAACATGATTGGACTAGATTTGGTTAAATTTGGAGAGATGAAAGTTAGATAAATATTATTATTCTAATAGAATCTAAATCTATCCATTATATCCTAGATTATTGAAGGGAATAGAGACCAAGGATGAGCATAAGAATAATCTTATGAGGCATGTTGATTATCATGTGTTTTTTGAGAGATTGGTAGGAGGATCTCACTTCTCCAAGTCAAAGACACATGAGGTTAAAGAGTTGTCTATATTAGCTAAAAGTAAGATTAATTGGACAAGGTTGATTTTAGATGGGATGTTTACCTCTGAGAAGATAAAGCATGTGCAAATATGTGGTGTGTAAGGTCAATCCAATGTTCAATTGGGTTGTGATGAGATAGTATGGAATGAGTTTGGTAGAGGAGGATGGTTTTTATTCTAGCACATTGGAAATCATAAACTATGGTGTTACATCACACCATAAAAGGGAATGCTATGGAATTTTTTAAAAACTTATAATGATATTTCTACCACCTAGCCCAAATTTTATAGCATCATGCTCAAAAACTATATTCTTGCATGTCTAATATAGGAGCATCTAATTAGTCAAAAAATATTACATCACCCAAAAATATATCCTTTATGTTTTGGGATTTTAATTTTAGAAAACATCCACCATGTACTCATTCACACTTCAGTAATTTTCTATAGGAGAAGGGTCAATTTTTGGTCATGTGATAAAGTGTCCTCTATGTTATGATGAAATTGATTTTAATTCAAGTATGTGTTTACTAGTAGTTATAAAACCACCATGGTGGTTTCAAATCTACCACTATGTAGGAAGTAGTGGTTTCACCTATGGATATTAACCACACATAGTAATGGCCCACAATCATTTAACTACTCATTTGGATCAATTTCAAGGTGTACATAATCCCAAAAATCACAAAATGAGTCACAAAAGAGGAGGGATGTCTTTGGATTAGACAAACTAAAGTTTAAGGAGACCTTCTAAGAGATTTTAAATGCTTTAAGAGGAATCTTAAAGGAGTATAGATTAGTATTCAATCTATAAAGGGACTATGTATCATTCTTCCTTTGCATTTTAGTCAGAGGTAGAGTGAATGGGTATGTGTGTAATATTTGTACTTCTTCAAGATCAATTAGAGCGAGTTTTTTTATTTTAGTCTCATTTATATAGGTGTTTTTTAGTGTCACATTTTAAGTAAAATGTTGTCCTTCATTGGATCCCTATCCTTGAATGCATCAATTCCCACCATGACCATCTATTATACATGAATTTATCCATCATCATCTACATATTTTAGCCTTTTTTTGTTCCATCTCTCCCTCCTCCCTCCTATTCCTATTTGCATGTTATTTTTTAACTGTTTTGCTTGACCAAAGTAGCATTATAGTTATCCCCCTCTTTACTAATTTTTTTGGCCAAATTGAAGCAATATTATGTCTACTAGGACATTTTATACTACTTTGGTCAGGGTAAAGTAGTATCGTGTCTGCTGTTTTTTTCATATTACTTTAGCAATGTTAAATCCATTAACTAAGTTTTATAGGTGAATTTTAATATTTGTAATTGTATATATAGGCTTCCTAATTCTTGTTGTATGCAACATCCCTCTTTTTCTTCTTGAAGAAATGAGGACCCACTTTTCTTGCATTTTGGCCTTGTTTGTTGAGCCTTCTTCTAGTTTATCTATGTAAGATTCCATTAAAATTGTTAATTCTTTACACTTAGAAAACAAAACATGGTATTATACATTTTTATGGGCTAACCTTATTAATTCCTTTTAGGAGATTTTTGAACTATGTAGGTTTTTTGGAACTTAGTTTTATTTTTAGGAATTATATTCAAGATTTGTTCAGACATTTCTTTAGGCCTTTTTGTCCAATAGATTTTGGTCTTTAGAACTTTTGTTCGGGACTTATTCATCATGACTTTTGGTCTTCAGTCTTTTTATTCAAAGTTTTTGCATTAAACATGTTGTCTTAACAAATGTTTCAAATGACTTGTCTTTTATCAAAAATTTGGTCTTCAGACTTTTTGTTTGGAACTTTTGTTCCGAATAGATTTGGTTTTTAGATTTTTTTTATCGGACAAATTTTCTAAAACAATCATCATCAGATATTTTTCTCTTCAAGTTTTTTGTCTTTAGGCATTTGGTTTGGACATTTTGTCCACTATATTTTTCTCTTTAGGATTTTTGTTTAGGATTTGTGTTCAAAATATTTGTTTAGATATTTCATAGGCTTAGTCCCAACACAAAACCCGACTATCAAAATCCCGCTATACTTACCCAATAAAGCAAAATACTTCCTAATACTCATCAATGTTGCCCACCAACTAAACTGATGACATTTGAAATATGTAAAAAATATAAAACATGTGAATATTGGGCATTTATAATGCATGAATTAGAATTGAGTGCTAAGGTCTATATACATAATGTGTATCCATTGATGTATTTATTGCTCTTGAATGAATTCAAACTTGATAGCTATCCTACCTAAGAAAAAAACCTAGTTACCTATGAGATTATTATAAGTAAACGAACAACTAGCAAAAAGGAGAATTTTCATAGAGCACATGTATAAACTACAAGCACTACACATAAGAATTTTCATAGAGCACATGTATAAACTACAAGATTGAAGGCATTCAGGGGAGCACTTCCACCATCACCATTTTCTATTAAGGATTCAATCAAATTTATGGACATAGTCTATGATGCCACCATTTTAGATAACAAGTATGGGAACTACTCTAAATTATGGTATGTTGTTAATTATGTTGATGTATTTTCACTGGATGGAAATCTATCTACTATTGCCATTTCATTAGAGACTTGATCTCACTCAAGAGACAAGCACTACTTTTGGTTGTGGCCAAGCATGAGGTGATGCCCTACATCGACCTTTTACAAGACTTATTCTTTGTAGGGAAGGTTACGTAGGATGCATTTTTTCACCATGTAATATACACCCTAGTTTGGAACAAGATTTTTTCTCAAACACCCAGTAAGATTACTGACTTAGTGAGTTGACATTTCATCAAACACTTTTCTATTTGTTGTTTTGGTGTTGTTTCGAATGCATTTCAATGTATTTGTGTTTGAGATCATTCAATATGTAGTTATGAATTGAAATTACACAAGAAACATCTTGAATTTGTAGATAAACAACCCTAACATTATAACAAACACTTTGCATGCAATAGAAATAATAATGAAACACAAATCTAACCTTGAATTTAGCAATAATATATTGATCTGTGATAGAATAGCTTGTTGTTAAAAAGTTTAGTCATCCACCATGGAAGTATAATGCCAAAAGAACACTCAACAAATGAAAATATGTAAATCCCAAGTACACATAAGTTGCTATATTATGATGTTAAACTACTATCATAAACATTTACAATTGTAGCCCATGTGAATAACTACATGCCAAAAATCTAGATGGTAAAACACCAAAAAATCACACTCTAAAATCTGCTTGTGAACTCACAACTTTATAACATCTATGAAACCAAACTACTACAACTAAAAATCCCAATACAAAACCCCTAAATCTACTATTTAAAGTTCAATGTGACTTTTGTATGAAATCACTCAGAAACCCTCCAAATCTACTCCAAATCACCTAAAAATCAGTCACCATTATCTCTTATATATATCAAATTATCATGGAAGGAAATTTGATATCAACAATGAATAGTTTCTCTATAACAACTTGTAAATGCTTCCAATCATGTTAATGTAATCCCTAAAATGAGATCACCGATAAATCCTCCAAGTTGGCCTGCAAATAAATACCTCCTTTGAAACGTCAAATAATGCCAAACCTATAATGAAGTGCAATGCATAAACTTTGAATAAGTTTACCAATAATCAATATAAAAGAGTCTTTCACCACTAAGGTTGATCATCTCCAAGAGGGTTTTCATCTTCAATAAGGTTGAGATGAACCAATTTTGATCTCCAAAACCACAAGGGTTTCAATTAGAGAAATAGAATAAACTGCATAATCCAATTGAACCCCTCAAATGCCTTTTTCTAATTTTTCTACCAAACTCTTCAGAAGCTTCAATTTTAAAATTCATTTTTAATTAAAGCTCCATTTTAGCTCCAAAAAGACCTTTTAATTAAAATGACGACAATTTGACACACAAGGTCCCTATTTAATGCATCCATAATTAAAACATTTCATCTTGGTTATGATGAGCTATAACACTAAGGTGCTTTTAAAATATTTGAAATAACATTTAGCAACCTTAGTAAAATAATTAAATAAAGCCATTAATACACTCATTTTTCAAAAACTATCAGAATACATCAAAATTGAAAACTAATTGTACTAGCATGATCCTGATGAAGAATAATGATAACAGAGCCAACTGGGTGACTTACTATAAATAGGTGTCTTCTAAAATATTCTTGGAGAGCACACTAGAAGCTAGAAATCACCCCAAAAAGTGGCACATGATTCCTCTAGACCAACTGATCTCATTAGAATCCTTAAATAACCCCTATAATCATGTTGACACATATCCATAAGGTTAGTGCCAATTGTACTACAAAAAAACCTTAAAATGGGGACATTATAGTCCACCCTTGTCAAAGATTGCTTATCCTAAATCAGTGCCAAAATAACCCATACAATCATCAAACTAGTCCAATTAAAACCAAAAATGATCCTAGGGTCCCATGTCAATCTCAATAAAGAACCACCATGCTGATATTACACCACTCTGATCATGACTATAAAATCATCATGCCAAAACTGCACTATCCTCTCTTGAAACCCCCAAAAGTGACCAATGTCAAAACCCAAATTGAAATACCTAGAAAGGTTGAAACCTATACCATGAAATAACTCTTGCTGAAACATCACAGTAAGGTCCATATTGCATTTTCACTACCTATCATGATTTTGGGCAATAGAAAATTAAACCTGCTCTACCATATGGAAATAGTCTCAATATAACCTCTCATGACATCCCAAACATGAAGCAGTCCAATCACAGTTATCACTCTAAAATCTACCAAGGAGGGAATGTCTCTACTATTACCAACTAAAATCATATCATTGACACTTAACCTTTAAGTGTCAAAAGAACAGTTCCAAACATACCAACATACCCAACCCACTACAAACATCAAAGCATCATCTAATGATATACATGCCAACACCATGAAATGTTTGTAGTAACCATCATTCACCAAAGTGGAAACCATAACTGAATTGTGGCTAGAGAAACTCTCACAACCAGCTACCCAAAAGCCTTCCAAATCTCAAAACCAATCAGCTCAATAAAAGATATCACCATAACCATCATGGAAATATAAGGATAGTGGTAATCCATCTAAAATCCAATTGAAAATATAGGAGGCATGAGTATGGAAATAACCAAAGAGTCATCTCCTATGATTAAATCACCTCCAACAACCAACTTCAACCACCAAATACCCCATTGTTGCTCTAAAAAGACAAACTAACACAATTGTAGGTCAAGAGTTGATGTCATGTGTAGGGTAATTGGAAAGTGGACAAAGGTGATAAAACTCATGGTTACAACTCCAAGACCCTCTAAAAGATGAATCATAGCATGTGAAAACTCACTATCCTGAACCCACACTGAGGGCAAACTATCAAAGTTTACATCACAAACCTTCATAAGATGAACTCTTTGAGATAGGAAGGTCTGAAGTAAATAATAATGACTATTGTCCACAACCAAAATCAGAGAGGTATAATCTGATTTTAGTGCTCTACACCAAGGACAACAATGGCCTCAATACATTTCCCAAATATAAGCATGTATGAAAAGCATTGTGCTACCCCAAATCAACTTAGAAGTGGTTGGGAAACACTTCCAAGTAATTTTCAACTGAAAAACTTTACTTCCCTAACAAAGAATAATGTGCCAACTTCTCTGAATGAAAGCAAACCAAAAAATGAATTGGTTGACCTGCCACCAAATAGCAAGCTCAAAATGGAAAGATTGATCCTATTTTTGCCATGGAACACACCCAATAGTGACCATTCATTCACTAACCCAATCCTTGAAATTTCTCTCCAATCCATTTGTAGATGAACAAATGGAATAACCAGATGGCTGAGGGAAGGAAAAACATTATTAAGTCTAAAATTTTGATCCTTATCCCTCCAAAGATCACTCTTATGACTCCCTATACTCTCTAATAATTCTTGTTAAGAATTTCAAGAATGGATACCCAACCAAGAATGATCTCCTAGAATTAATACATCCCATGAATGAAATGCATTGCCAACTACATATGAGAAGCATGCAATACTAATCATCAACTCAATTAAGGTGTGAAATGACACACTTGTTGTCCAGCTCCAAAACTCAAGACCAAACCTCATGAAAGAATGAAGCAACTCATAATTAATACCAACAAGGAAATGATTCTCAACTGAAATCATTGAATTGCATACCCAAGTTACCTTCCAATTCCTCATGTAGAAAGGAATTATGATGCCTCTATGTTTCATATCATCCCAATGCAAAATTCATTTGTCTCCTTATTTACACATTTCATATTTGGTGTTCTCCCAAGAGGGTAACCAAAATCCTCATAAAGTGAACCTAAATCAAAACCAAGTTGAGTACCACACTCCAACTCAAGTTCTAAATCTTCTCCTAGATCCCATACCTTGTTATTTTTCCCAGGTGCAATACCACATCTATAAACAGATCCATCATCCAACTCAAAGATTGGATTGTCATAAGTCATATCAACACCCATTTTAAATAATGGGTCATCAGTAATCACCACAAATTTATTCTTGTAATCATATTCATGCAAAGGAAATGAATTATTGTTATGATGAATACTAAAAATTAGAACCTTCATACCTATCTTCAATGACTCCAAGGCTCTCCCAAATCACATGAACCTTCTCATTATCATTTTTAGCTATAAATTATGGATTCAAATCATCAAAATCATTAAACCTCTACTCAAATTTAGCTTCATGTGTTGATAAATTAGATTTGTTCTCAAGAAATAAATCAACACCATCAATGCCATCCTCATTGCATACATTATGTTCTAAATTTTGGACATCATCATGATCAAAAGGAAAATCAACCCATATAAGATCCTCATCATACTTAGGTGTCATCAAACCTGGATCCCATGTGTTAAAAGGTTGATTGCTTTATTCACTATACTCCTCCTATGATATTATCTTTATAAATAAATCACTCTCCATAGGCTTGGTTTGAAAGATAAATCCAAGGCCACCTATATTAACCTCACCAAAATAAGATAAAAGATCATCAAAATTTGTTTTGAAGTCATCATCATATTTTCTTTCTCCATGCCCTTCATCTAAAAATACATGAGTGAACTTAACACAATCATCTACTCCATAGGAATCATCAAGGAAGTCATTATAATCATCACTAGTTAAATCCGAACTAGGATCCAAAGATGGTGTTCTATCATTTTATTCATACACTACCTCATCCATAGTAGCTACATGCATGACCAAAGAATCATCCTAAAGCCCTATCACATGGTCCTCATGAATCAAGGCACCATCTCCATCCAAATTTTCTACCATAATCCTATTTTCATTTTCCCACTTCTCACTATCCAAGAAAGGTTTAAATTTCTTATCACATTGATCAATCACCCTTCTATCTGATCTCCCTTTAACTAATATAATTCTAAGAATCCCATTTTTCTTATTAGTTGATAGGATGGAAAATAGTGGTTATGAAACATCTTCAATCTCATTAATATTCAAAACCATAATTTTTTGCATGGTGGCCATAACATCATCATCATGTTTTATCCTGATTAAAGTAAATAAATGGTGAAACATGTTGTAGATCAAATCATGCAATCCCAAATCCAATATAAGGTTACTCAATCTGATTTCTATAAACATTTTAAGTATATCAACCCTTCTATAAAAATGAGAACGTGTGATATCATCAATATTCAAAAAATTGTCCACCATCAGTTGAATTACCTCTTTCATTATGTTATCATTGTATGGAGTAGTAGGATCTATAATTCTCATGATTTCACTTTAAAAAGAAGCAACAAGTAGTCTTACATCATTATCTTTGTGTTTCAATAATTTTATCTTACCCAAGGAAGTCACTAAAGGTTTCATATTTTCTTGCATTCCATGAGAAGGTGATTGATTCACCATGTATAAACGACCCTCAACTTTCTCCAAAGTACTAAGAAGAACATCTTTTGGTTGATATAGGTCTTCAAGATACTCACTTGCATGGTAAAGCTTTATGCTAATTTTAACATCCATGAATTCTACAAAAGAGATTAAAGCATGAAAATCTACCCCCATTGTTTGGTATTCCTTCAAAATTTCTCCTTCCATAAGTGGCTTCATGATTTTTAACCACTAAACAAAACTTTTAGCTACTAAAATGCCAAATACTAACTAAGAAAACTGTAACAAAAGTTAAAAATCCAATAGGCTAGCAGGAAAACCAACTTTGATACCACTATAATATACACCCTAGTTTGGAAAAAGATTTTTTCTCAAACACCCAGTAAGATTACTGACTTCTAGTGAGATGACATTTCATCAAACACTTTTTCATTTATTGTTTTGGTGTTGTTTCGAATGCATTTCAATGTATTCATGTTTGATATCTTTCAATATGCAGTTGGGAATTGAAATTACATAAGAAACATCTCAAATTTGTAGATAAATAGCCTTGACATTATAACAAACACTTTGCATGCAATATAAATAATAATGAAACATAAATCTGACCTTGAATCTAGAAATAATATATTGATTTATGATAGAATAGCTTATTGTTACAAAGTTTAGTCATCCACCATAGAAGTATAATGCCAAAATAACACTCAACAAATGAAAATATGTAATTTCCAAGTACACATATGATGTCGTAGCATGATATTAGATTGTTATCATAAACATTTATAGTTGTATCCCATGTGAGTGGCTACACACTAAAAATCCATATGGTAAAACACCAAAAAATCACACTCCAAAATCTTCTTGTGAACTCACAACTTCATAACATCCATGAAACCAAACTGTTGCAACTAACAATCTCAATGCAAAACCCCTAAATCTACCATTTGAAGTTAAATGTGACTTTTATATGAAATCACTCATAAACCCTCCAAATCACCTAAAAATCGATCACCATTATCTCTTTATATATATATATATATATATATATATAAAAGAGATAATGGTGATCAATTTTTAGGTGATTTGGAGGGTTTGGAGGGGTATATATAATGGAAAGAAATCTGATACTAGTAATGAATAGCTTCTCTGTGATAGCCTATAAATGCTTCTAATTAGCTCAATGTAATCCCTAAAATGAGATCATCGATAAATCCTCCAAGCTAGTCTACAAATAAATACCTCCTTTGAAACTCCAAATAATGCCAAACCTATAATGAAGTATAATGCATAAAATCTGAATAAGTTTACAAGCAATCACCCTGAGAGGGTCTTTCACCATTAAGGTTGATCATCTCCAAGAGGGTTTTTGTCCTCAAAAAGGTTGAGATGAACCAAGTTCAATCTCCAAAACCACAAGGGTTTCAATCAGAGAAATAGAATAAACTGCATAATCCAAATGAGCCCCTCAAATGCCTTTTTATACTTTTTCTATCAAACTCTTTAGAAGCTTCTATTTTAAAATTCACTTTTAATTAAATCTCCATTTTAGCTCAAAAAAGACCTTTTAATTAAAATGATGATAATTTGACACACAAGGTCCCTATTTAATGCATCTATAATTAAAACATTTCATCCTGGTTCTGATGAGCTATAACACTAAGGTGCTTTTAAAATATTTAAAATAATATTTAGTAACCTTAGTAAACTAATTAAATAAAGCCATTAATACACTCATTTTGTAGAAACTATTGGAATTCATCAAAATAAAAAAATAACTACACTAGCATGATCTTGATGAAGAATAATGATAAATGGAAGAAATTGGGTGACTTACTATAAATAGACATCTTCTTCAAGATTCTTAGAGAGCACACCACAATTTAAAAATCACCCTAGAAAGTGGTATATGATTCCTCTAAACCAACTGAGCTCATTAGAATCCTTAAATAACCCTTTTAATCATGTTGACACACATCCATAAGGTTAGTGTCAATTGAACTACAAGAGAACCTAAAAATGGGGACATTACACACCACATGGAAAACCAAATAGTTGTGGCATGCATCTCTAGAGATAATTTTCATTGGTATTTATCATTTCTAGTTCTACATGCATATTTTGACAAACATAGACTAGATTCATGGAACCAGGATAATTTAATGGAAAAGGTGTTGTGTTTATGGCTTCTCCCTAGAGAAACCATGACATATAAATGTAATAATCCCACCCCTATTAGAAAAAATAGGATGGGAGTCTAAATTGGGATGGCACTAATTAATAGGCTATATGGCATGCCTAGTATCCATTTCTTTAATTTGGATTGGGTAACATTGTTACATATGATGATGACAAGTGACACAACATTTGTTTTGGGTGAATTATAAGCTTCCATTTGAGAGAAAAAGTTTTAAAAAATATCAAGTGGCCCACTCTTGTGGGCCACTTCTACATGATGTCATATCATTTAGATGTTATAATGGGCATAATGTATAAAGTACTTGGCGAGCTTTGGAGCTCGACCATTAACTGTGTCAATAATTATATTTATTATTATTTATAATTTTTGCACATTTATGTATATACTAATAACATGGTTCATATTATTGAAGATGTCTATCCTCAAGTATGGCAAGTAATCCATGGGTCTCCAATGCCTAGAGTCAAAGAAAACATAGTGAAAACACTGTCTGAAAGGGGTAACTATTTTTTATATCATGACTATACAGTGATCATGATTATCAGACATAAGGTCCATACCCTATGCCTCCCCAAATATATACCTGATAAATTGGTAGAGCAATAAATTATTTTCTATATCTAGTAGAGTATTAAGGAGGACTTGACCAAAAACAAGAAAAGCAAATTCTATGGGAACCATATGATCATTGGCTGAATGTGCTACATATAGAGAAAGTAATTTGGAGACATGGGTAGAAAAAGAAAGAGTTATCACATGTTGATAGTGCCACATAGAGATTGAGATCCTCATAGCCACATATAAAGACACATTCAGAGCCTTGGTATCCCCTACCAACATGTCCATTATAACTATGGCTTTTTATTCATGAATGTAGAAAATGATTACTATGTCTTGGAAAGGGAAAAATTTATTGGTTTAAAGGAGGATCATTTAAGGGTGATTCAATAATAACCCTCTATTATAGTGAAGGAATTGCATAGTATATTACCACTCTTTACAGGATATACATCTTTAGATTTTTAGAATAGCCAGCCTCCAAATCAGACCAAGGAACAAGGAAAGCCTTCACAAGAACTTCCTTTTAAGTTGAGGCTATCAAGAAGGAACCAGGGGTGAGTGAGCCTGATCTTAGGGGAGCTCTAGGAGATTCCATTAATCTAAATTCCTCTAATGAGGAAGAATAAGGATAAGAACACCTAGCTACTAATGCAATACAAATGCCTACAACTACCCCCCAAGAACAAGATTATGCATCATCAGGGGTAGCCATGGATAAATATATTGACCCTACTCAACAAAGCTCTTCCTTATATCCTAAGACCACTATTTTCTACAAGAGGAATCCTAGGACTCTCATCACAAGTAGTCCAATAATTGAGGAATCATAAAGCCTGCATGTAATACCTCAACAAGTAGAAGTAGAAGAAGAAGAAGAAGATCTTGATGAAGAAGTATAATTGGAGAGAGCTAAGGCTCTGAGCCTCATGACCAACAAAGGGAAAGCTTCAACCATAGAGGACACAATAGGTAAAAATGCTTTGCCTTTAGAGATAACTTCCCTACTTTCTTCCTCTATTCCTATTTTTGGTTTTGTATCAATTTCATCTATATTAAAAACTCCCAAGGTGGAAGTTGTCACTTCCACTGTTGATGATTCATTGACTTCCTCATCTCTATTACATTTTCCTCTACTCACTCCAAAATTTGAGAAGGACTCTAGCACTATTATTTCATCTTCTACCAATATTTCTCCATCTTCCACTACTGTGTCATCCACTTCCATCATGGTCACTACTATTATTCCCTCTATCACTACCACAGTCAGATCCTTGAAGAGGAAAAGGATAGCCAAGAATATTGAAACCACCATAGCCACTCCCCAACTCGATGTCTCATCCACCCAGATCACTTTTCCCATGCCATCCACCACTTCATCATAGGAAACTATTGTCATAAGCTTAGGCAAGGGGAAGAAGGTAAATAAATTTATCATGTTCCATCCACTTCCCCAATATGGAGGTTTGGATTTGTTCAAGATCATTTGGATTTTCCTTTTTGATACAATCCTCAAGGCAGCAAAGAAGTACCAACCAATAGAGGATTTTAAAGAGGAGGTTATGGTTAAAACCACACAGGAGATAGACCCCAACCAATTGATAATTATTCCATGGGCCATTGATTTAAGAGCTAAGGCCTCTCAAATGCCTAACTTCAAGATAATAGAGCTCCTTTCTATTACAACCTTGTTTGACAAGCCATCTGAGAGCATTTTGAAGGTAAGAAAGAGTAAGTTAGAGGATGAAGCTAGTAGGGAAATGATTCTCTAAGAGAGGCAAGAAGTCTTTTCCTTATCTAAGAGACAAAATAGATAGGTGGGCCAATCCCCCTAAAACAAAGATTTTAGGTCTTTGGTTAAAGCACATAAAGATGCCAAGGTTGTAATATATGAAAGCATAGAACTAGTGAGACAAGAATTGGAGGCAAAATTGGAACAAATAAAAGAACAAAATATAGTACATATCCTAGTAGGTATTGAAGCTGAGGTGGAGGAGGACACATCAAAATGCTATAATTCTTTATAAGCATTAGATTTTATGAGGGATTAATTAGCCCCTCATATTTCCAACACTCACTAATTATTTAATTCTTTGAAATAATATGAGAATAAACTAAAGTTGTTAATTCTTTACATAAAAATTAAGGCATATAGCCATTTGGATCTAATGACATGATTAGAGGCATCCAATGCACTCAACATGGTGGTCATTATAATAGAGGAGGCTAGGGAATGTGTAATAGCAGCTGGGGCATTGGTCTTGAAATACCAAGAGCATGAGGCCCTCATCCTATAAATTTTGAATGACTTGAAATTGTCAAAAGTGAACGATGCTATAGGAAATTTGATAAATAAGATAAACTTTGATCAACTTATTCAAGAGGTTTCAGATAATTTCAAGCAAAGTTTACAAATACTACCGTTAGAAGATATTGAAGCCAAGTTGAGATTTACAAGGAAAAAGGTGAATAAAGTTGAAATCTTCAAAATCAACTTCTAGATGATGAAAGCAAATCATGGAAAGCTCCTAAGATAGGTTGGTAGGGTGCATAGACCCTCTCTTTTAAACTTGGATATAATTCTATAGTAGTAGGATGTATCACATAAATGATGGCTTGAAATAGAAATAAAGAAGAAGAAGACTGAGGTTGCTGTTTCCAGTTCTACATCGATAGATATAGTTACAACTCCAACTAAAGTCAATACATCAATGCAGACGTTGACACACCCATAAAGGGCCAATTTTTTTGCATATACATTCTATCGTGGTATATATTTCATATTTTTAGTTTTATTATAATTTGAACATATTGTAAGGGTTGTCTATTCATTTTTTAAAAATACACAAGTTGCATGATTTTGTAAAGGCTAACTTAAACTATTAATAAGTGTAAGATAAACTTTATACAATTTTGATACCATAGTTAGAACTGAAGTTCTAATTATGCCATGTAATGTATCTGACATGTACTTGGAGGATAAGGTGACCCCTTCCCCATGTCTATTTAAACACATGCCACCCATAATTTTAAAAGGTTAGAGGATTTCAATAAGCAGAAGTAATTTTAGTTATCAACTCATGTGTTTGTGTATTTTCTTTCCAATTTTTGTGTAATTAAGTTTATCTCTTTTGGTTGTATGATTTAATAACTCTTATCATGCAAAAGTTGCCAAGGATTTATTTCTTGTTATGGTTGATATGATAGTCTTAGATGTTTAATAGCTATTGAAGGATTAGTAAATTACATTGATTATTGGAAATTAAGTTGATTGATTCATATTCTCAAGTGTGTAGAGGTGTTTTTCATTTGATATAGTTTTATATGTATATGCAATAGTTATTTCAGATACCCCACTAAGGTCGAGCCATAATCTCTTGATTAAGAGTGTGTAACAACTGCTCTAAAAGGATCAACCTTTAATTGAGGCATGTGAGTTTTCTATATCAAGATTATCCTAGTTTGTTTGACCATGTCTGACTATGTGTGTACAATAGCTGCTAACAATAGGCATAGGTTTTGAAATCACTTGTCCACTTAGAAATCAGCTAGAGATTTTATTCCTAAATTCATATATCCTTTATTTTGTGTGCTACCCTTCCCTCCCTTTTTGAGTTTATTTTGAGACCTACCCACTCTATATTAAGTAACCACCCAGCTGCCAACTCATCTAGATTTCACTTCCTTTTTAGAGACTACCTCTCCATCCAAAATCCTTATTAATAACATGCATTCCCTACCTACTATTCCATCACCTAGCTATCAAGACCATATACTTTTAACTTATACCCTGGAGTGAATTTTACCTCCATTGAGATCCTAAAATGTTAGAGGCTACCTCATTCAAGACTAGTGTACATAAAACCCACATCAACATTATCTTGCTAGCACTAGAAGGAGGGATTAGTAACCTTGATAAAAGAGGTTAGTTTGTATATAGAGTTGCATTAGATTCACCCAAGAGAGTGACCAAATCTAGTACTTAGGCTAGTCTTCTAGTCTCACCCTTGTCAAATCATAGAAGATCTAGAGTTGTGCCAACTTCCCCTAATAGACCCAGGACACCTTCCCTAGTAAGGATCACTTCCCTAGTTAACCATCACATGGATCAACCACCTTGGTTGGTTGGATCTGTTATTACCATCCCAAGAGATGTGCATGACCTACCCAAGAATCCTAAAAAATATCTGCCATCCTTTTATGCTTTAGGAATAAGAATAATAGAGGAACACATCAAATCCCTTAAAATTGTTTTAATATTAATGAATGTTATAAATGAGGGTGTTGCATGTAAAATATTCCATTTTACACTAAAATATGTTGTGTATGATTGGTATCTGAATCTAGCATAAAATTTCATCACTTCTTGGAATGCATGTCAAGCAATTTTTATTACACAATTTGGATAGGTCACCAGCCCCAGTCTGATATACCATCACTTCACTAGCATAAATAGGGAGCCTAATGAGCTAATCCATACTTTCAATACAATATTTCAAAATATATATACATGGTTAAGGCCAAGGTATAAACTAGAATAAGCATTAGCATTGGAGATGTACAACAATGTTCTAGATCTAATTATTGTGGTTTTCTTGAGAAGTGCAGTTGCTCCCACCAACTTGGAATTAGCATATGAAGAGGCCATTATTATTAATAGGTAGTTCAATCCCTATATTCTTGGCACACCTAATGTTAACAATGGCTTCTTATCATTAAATCCAATCCTATATGTGAAGTAGAACATTCCTAGATTCAATCAGAAATAGCTATACACATTGCCTCCTCTGACACAAATAGCATAACTAAATTATATATTCTTGAACAACTATGCACAAGTTAATGGTTACTAATAGAATAAATATTTGGATGCATCTTTTACTATTGTACTCTAGGGCACTGACTCTACAAAGGTAAAGCTATATTTTATTCAAAATATGATTCAAAAGCTAAGTAATGACTTCTTCAGCATGCAAAGAAAGATGGGCAATGATAATGGCCCAAGTAGTAACTATAATTATAGATTATATAGGTATAATAAACCATTCAATAGGTCCACAAATAATATAGAGCATCCTATCAAGATCCTAGAGATAAACATGGTAGAGATAGATCTACCGAATTATTACATAATCCATAATACTTCTCAATATGATGAGCTTGATTATGTTGAATTCTGTGTAGTATTTGAAATTTCTCAAAGAGAAGTAGTAAGGTAGGATCAAATGCATAATCCACCAAAATCCCACTAGGACCCTTTCTCTTCAAGAACTATCATGTTCTTTGAGACTCAGGAGTTTCCCTTTTTAAGTGAAGATCACAACATACCAGAAGATAAAATCAATGAGATCCATGCTTTCTAGTAATTCTAGAAAGGTGGTTTCAATCTAAGGAATAGGTGTCCATTCATAACTTTTATTCCTCCAAATAGCACAACCATTCTACTCAATCCAAAAGCTAACAATAATCCACCTCCCCCCAAAAGGGAATGATCGACCTCAAACCAAGGATGAATAGAACAAAGGAGGATACAACATCATTGAAGACATGAAGAAAATCAAAGTAAATGTTAATCTTCATGAATTAACTCAGATCACTAAATAGAAGGAGCTACTATGTAAATCTATCATAGAGAAGGCCCCTATAAAAAGGATAAAAGCATCTACAGATAAGGTGAAGGTTGCTAACACCAATATCATCTATAAAAGCAAGCCAAAAGTTCCAACCTTTTTACTGACTATCAAGGCATTTGGTAAGAATATTGATAATTTTTTAGTTGATTCTAAATCCTCATAAACTTCTATGCCTACTTCCATATCTCAAAATCTTGATCTAACTACAAGCCCTTTAAAGAGAATAGTTTCACAATTGGATAAAATGGTGGTACTAGTAGTTGGAGAATTGACTAATGTTTATATTCAAGTAGCATCTAAAACATGATTCCACATGACTATTGACATTTTTGTAGTAGACATACCTAAATTTTATGGACTTTTGTTAAGTAGGGACTAGTCTAAAATTCTCAATGGATATCTCTCTATAGACTTCTCTCACATTTAGTTGCCATGGAGAGGCATTAAAAATCAAATATGGATCGATAGGGAACTAAGGATGAAGTATCCTATCACAAAGTATAATTTTAAGAATGAAGAGGTAAAGTATGAATCTTTTAGCCTTGGAATTTATACTTTTAATACAAAAAATCAAATACCATAGATAGAATCTAAAGGTTTCAATTAACTACGGACTTTACACTTTGATGGTGTCAGATCCAAATAAGGATCAGCCATAAGAATCAAATTGATTGATCTATAGGGGAAGAATTTCTTGGAAGCATATAGGTTATAGTTCCTTTGCACTAACAATATGATTGAATATGAATTATTAATTTTAGGATTATAATTTTCACTCAAGAATAATGTAAAGTAGTTGCTAGTATTTGGTGACTCAGAGTTGGTAGTCAATTAGCTTAGAAATAAATACCAGTGCAAGTTATCTTATTTGAAAAGCTATAAATATAGAGCATGAGATTTTATTGAGATATTTTAAGATTACAACATAGTAGTAGTTCCTTGAGAGAAAAATCAAGCTACAAACTCATTAGTTATTGTTGTTAATTTGGAGCCTCTCCAAGAATTTAAGGTAAAGAGATTCTCTATTGAGCTCATACCTTGTCCTTCAGTTCTTGACAATGTATAAAATTTCTAAGTCTTTGATGATGATCAAAAGATCATTAAATTTACAAATAATTTAGGGAAATTTGAGTCCCAAATCATCAATGATAAGTAAGTTAGCCATCTTTTCCAAGAAGAGTCAAACAAGGAAGGTATCCTCCAGCTCAAAGAGAATCATCTCCTAACTAGGTTAGTCTCCTTAGAAAGATAATTTGATATAGGCCCTCAAGCTCATCAACTAAGACAAACTAAAGTCAATGAGCCTGAATTCAAAATGGAAAATTTAATATATGAACATAGCCCATGTTATGTTAACATTGGCCTTAGTTGCACCTCAGAAGAAAGACAACGAGTGAAGGATTTAAGCACTCAATACAAAGATGTGATTGTTTGGACATATGAAGACTTGAAGGTTTATGGCCCTAAGGTCATCACTCATAAAATTCCTATGAAGTTAGACATAAGCCATTTAGATAGAGATAGAGACCACTAAATCCTATCTTGGAGCCTCTAATTCAAAGAGAAGTGGAAATTTTTCTAAGTGTAAGAATAGTCTTCCCAATTAGACATTCTATCTAGGTGGCCAATTTAGTTTTAGTCAGAAAGAAGAGTGGATAAATTAGGCTATGTGTTAATTTCATAAACTTAAACAAATATTTTGAAAAAGACAACTATCCCCTGCCTTCCCTAGATGAAGTAATACAAATAGTAAGTGGCTCTAAAATGATGTCCTTCTTGGATGGATTTTTAGGCTATAATCAAGTACTAGTATAATTAGAGGATAGAATGAAGACTAAATTTACTATGAAGTGGGGTACTTATGAATATAAAAAGATGCCTTTTGGCCTAATAAATGCATGAGCCACATTTTAGTGAGCCATGGATCATGAATTTAAATGATTAATAAGTAAGTACATAATCATCTATATGGATGATCTTACTATGTTTTCCAAGAATAAGATTGACCATGTAGGTTACCTATAATCAATCTTCAAGAGATGTAAAAGGTTTGGAATCTCACTAAACCTAAATAAGATCATATTTAGAGTAACTGAAGGCAAGATCTTAGGATAAATCATTACCAAAGAAGGGATCATCATTGATCTAGATAAAATTTAGGGAATTTTGAAGATTGCACCACCAAACAATAAGAAATAACTGAAGTCATTCCTTGGGAATATTAATTTCATAAGGAAGTTTATCTCAAGATTTATGTAGATTGTTAGACCCCTAAATGCAATGCTCAAGTAGGATGCTAAAATAAAATGGATAGTTGAGACCTAAAAGTCTTTTCAAGACATTAAAGATGCAATATCTTAGGCCCTAGTACTAATTAGTCTATATTTTACAAAGGATTTTCATTTATACTCATTTGCTTCAGAACATATAATTGTTGTTGTCATAATATAGAATAAATATGAGACTAAGTATATAATTATGTTTATGATCATAAATCTGAAAGATGCATAACTCAGGTACTCTATAATTAATAAATAATTTTTTTCTCTTGTCAAAACAGTGAATAACTTTTGACATTACATCTTAAGGAATAACACTATTGCCATTGTGCTTGATCCTATTGTTAATCTCACCTTGTCACAAAATGAATTAGGAGAATGTAAAGGCAAATAGATGGCAAAGCTATAGGAATTTGACATAGAAATCAAGCCTGAAAAGATCATTCAGGATCAAGTCATTGTTTAAGTCATAACTGAACCTAATCCACATATTAATATTGAAGAGGTATGTAAAGCCTAGGAATCTAAAGGAGAATGGTATACTGACATTATATAATACCTACTTATAAGTACTTGTTTTCCATAACTCAATAGAGAATGAAGGAGAGCTTTGAGGCTCAAAGCTACTCATTACATAATCAAGAAATGAATTCTCTATAGAAAAAACTATGAAAGCATCTATCTTAGTTGTGTGTCTATAGAAGAAGCTAAATAGATTCTAGAAAACTTGTATCAGAAGATAGGTAGTGGTCATCCATCTGGGAATACCACGGCCCAAAAGTTCTTAACAATGGGCTACTACTGGCCAACATTGTTTAAGGATGATCATGCTCATGTAAGAACATGCCATGAATGCCAAGATTTAGCTAAGAGATAAGTACATGCAACAATTCCCTTACAACATATTATTGAAGGAAGGTCATTTTCCCAATGGGGTTTAGACTTCATCAATGTCATTAACCCAAATTCCTCAGTAGGCTATAAGTTTGTACTCACTGCCATAGACTATTGTACTAAATGGACTAAGGTCATGGCCACAAATAATTTTAGAGCACAAGATGTGATTTTTTTCTTAGAGGAACACATCACAACTAGATTTGGAACCCCCATTTCTCTAGTTTGTGACAATGGGCTAGTATTCATATCAATTGAATTCATCAAATGGACTCATGAAAAACAAATCACTATCAAATCATCTTCTAACCATTATCCCCAAGGAAATGGATTGGTAAAATCAATGAATATAAACCTAATAAATGTAATTAATAAATTATTTGGGGATAAGCCTAGGGATTGGCACAATCTATTGAATTATGCCCTTTGGGTAGACCAAAAAAGGTACAAGTAGGCCCTTAAATATTCATCCTCTCTATTGGTGTATGGATGCAGGTTAGTACTCCCAATCATGCTAAAATTATTGACTTATCAATTCATGTAGGAATACATAGAACCAAATGATAAAGCAAAATCTAAACTAATGGACATAATAGAAATAGAATATTCAAGGATTGAAGCTCTATAGACCTTCAGTAAACACCAAGACATAATCAAGACATGGTTTAACAAAAGAGAAAATATTAAAGCATTTAGGATCTTAGATCTGGTGTTACTTTGGGATAAGACCCATGAAAATAAAGGACAACATGAAAAATTTACCTCATTATAGATTGGACCATATCAAATTTTAAAAATCTTGGGCAATAATGCAATCCATCTAAAAGACCTACAGGGTAATGAACTCACATATCCAGTCAACGGATAGTTTTTAAATCATTACTTCATGGTTGTATTGTCTAAAGGTATCCTAGATTGATGAACAAGCATGGTAGAGGTAGGATTAGATAGATTTACTACTCTCTTAGGATAGATTTACTACTTTCTATAATAATCTATTGCTTTCCTACTATGACTTTTTGTTTTATAGGTTAGATTTCCCACTTTCTTAGTTCAGTTATTTTGTTGTTTCCCATGACAATCTGAATTATTTTATTCTAACGTGACCAAAGATAAAAATCAACCAACTAAGGCCCCTATTTTATGCTTAAATAGACTTATAACAAAAATGGAATATTGTAAATTGATTCACAACTTGGGACCTATTCCCAAATTGGATATATTTTTGTGTTTAGAGTCTTCAAGATGTAGGTATGTAATCACAAACCATTCTATATTGTGTCACAATTGACTATTTTTACTAGCTATGTGAAAGTTGCTCTCAAGTACTCATATGAATTTAGAAAGTTTTCTTATTTCATTAGATCAAGCACACTTGTTATATTAATACATGTTAGAGATGATAAATTATTAGTGAAGATGTAGCTGGCAGGGACATTCTGGTAGATCATTTGTTTTATAACAGTACCAACTCACAGGGGTTTCAACTCTCCTTTTTTCCATTCAAATAAAAAAGAAATAAAATAAGAAAAAAGAACCAATGAGTTCAAAAGAGCAATTTATGAAATCAAAATAATATCTAATAAAAATTAAAAGGCTCACATGATGAAATAAGGTCAATGTACAACTCATCATGATTAAGAAAATAAAAGAAGAAAGAATACAAGGCATATGTATCAAGGCTATGGATGCTTGGTTGGCAATAGATCAATGCCTAAGCTTCCCTTGATTTAATGAGCTTTAAGAGAAACCAGAACAAAACCTACAACTTCATTAATCTTTTAAAAAGATCATTGCAATAAGGGTTAAATGAAATTCACTTTTAGCACACATAGATCCATGGATGGGAGGTAAGTATGTTGTGTGATTGTACTTAAGAGTTTTTTTCATAAAATCTGATTCCAATATTTTTCTATGTCACAATTCATGTTTGATTTGAAATTCCTAACCAAAGTTCTAGGTTCTTGAATACTCAGAAGTATTCCCCCTGTAAGTCATCATTTGTTGTACCCAACATCCCCCTTTTTCTTCTTAAAAAAATGAGGACCCACTTTTCTTGGATTTTGGCCTTGTTTGTTGAGCCTTCTTCTAGTTTATCTCTGTAAGATTCTACTAAAATTGTTAATTATTTACACTTAGAAAACAAAACATGGTATTGTACATTTTTGTGCACTAACCTTATTAATGCCTTTTTGTGAGATTTTTGAACTATGAAAATTTTTTGAGACTTAATTTTATTTAGAGGAATTATATTTGGGATTTGTTCAAACATTTTTCTAGGCCTTTTTGTCCTACGGATTTTCTTCTTTAGAATTTTTATTTGGGACTTATTCATCGAGACTTTTGGTATATAGACTTTTTGTTCATAGTTTTTGCACCAAATATTTTGTTCAAACAAATGTTGCGAATGACTTGTCTTTTATCAAAAATTTGGTCTTTGGACTTTTTGTTTGAAACTTTTTTTCCAAACAAATATGGTCTTCAGGTTTTTTGTAACAGACACATTATTTGAAACATTCATCATCAAAGATTTTACTCTTTGGGTTTTTTTATCTTCGGGCATTTTGTTTGGACATTTTATTTGAGATATTTTTATCTTTAGGTTTTTTTGGGCTTTGTGTTCGAAACATTTATTTGAATATTTCATAGGCTTGATGCCAACATAAAACCCGACTACCAAAATCCTATTATACTTAGCCAATAAAGCAAAATACCTCCCAATACTCACTAATGTTACTCGTCAAATAAACTAATGAGATTTGAATTATGAAACAAATACAAAACATGTGAATGTTGGGCATTTATAATTCATGAAATGGAATTGAATTTTAAGTGAAATATACATGACATGCAACCATTGATGTATTCATTTCTCTTGAATAAATTCAAACTCGACTATTATCATGTGCAAAAAAATCCCTAGTTACCTATGAGAATATTGTAAGTACACAAGTGACTAGTAAAAAAGGAAATTTTTAATAGATCACGTAAACAAATTATAAGCACTGTACATAATCACAATAGCATCTTCATCTAAGGCATTCAGGGGAGCACTTTTGCCATCACCATTTTTTATAAAAGATTTGATCAAATTCACAGACAGTTTATAATGCCACCATTTTTGATAATAAGTATCAGAACTACTCTAAATTATGGGATGTTATTGATTCTATAAATGTATTTTCATTAGATGGACATATATCTACTAAAATTTTCAATTCATTAGAGACTTGTTCTCACTAAAGAGATAAGCACTACATTTGGTTGTGGCCAAGCCTAAGGTGATGCCTTGCATCAACCTTTTACAAGACTTATTCTTCACGGGGAAGGTTATGCAATAGGATTTTTTTCACCACATGTGCAACCAAATAGTTTTGGCATGCATCTCTAGAGCTAACTTTCAGAGGTATTTATCATTACCAATTCTAGATGTGTATTTTGACAAACATAGGATAGTTTCATGGAACTAAAAGAATTCAATAGAAAAGGTGTTGTGTTCATGGCTTTTCCCTAGAGAAACCATGACATATAAAGGTCATAATCCCATCCCTATCAAAAAAATTAGGATGGGAGTCTAGATTATAATGACATTATTTAATAGTCTCTACAATATGCCTAACATTCATTTCTTTAATTTGGACTAGGTACCATTGTTACATATGATGATGACTAGTGATGCAATGTTTGATTTGGGTGAAATTATAAGAATCTGTTTGAGATAATAGGTTATATAAAAGAGAAAGCATCCAACTCTGATGGGCCACTTTTACATGATGTCCTATCTTTTGGATATTATAATGGGCACAGTGTATAAAGTACTTGGTGATTTTTGGAGCTTGACCACTAACTATGTCAAGAATCACATTTATGATTATTTCTAATTTATACATATTTATGCATATAAAAATAACATGGTTTGGATTATTGAGGATGTCTATCCTCAATTATGTCAATAAATCCATGGGTTTTCAATGCCTAGAGTCAGAGAAAGCATAATAAAAACACTATGTAGAATGGGTGACTAGTTTTTATATCTTGACTACACAGTGATCATGATTGTCAGATATAAGGTCCATCCCCTATGCCTCCCCAAATATGTATTTATAAATTGGTAGATCAAGAAATTTATTTCTAGCTCTGGTGGAATATTGAGGAGGACTTGACCAAAAATAATAAAATCACAATCTATAGGCACCATATGGTCATTGGTTAGATGTGTTACACACAAACAAATCACTTTGGAGACATCAAAAGAAAAATAAAGAGTTATCACTTACCCATAGTGTCACATAGATACTGGGATCCTCATGTCCACATACAAAGACACATTCAGGGCCTTGGTATCCCCTACCAACATGTCCATTATGACTATGACTTTTTATTTATGAATGCAGAAAATGATGACTATGTCTTGAAAAGGGCAAAAGTTGTTGGCTTGAAAGAGGATAATTTAAGGGTGATTAAATATAAACCTTTAATTATAGTGAAGGAATTTCATAGTAGATTACCACTCTTTTTAGGATGGACATCCTCAAATTTTTAGAATATCCAACCTCTAGAGCAAACTAAGGAATAAGGAGAGCCTTCATAAGAACTTCCTTTTAAGTTGAAGGTTATCAATAAGGAATCGGGGGTGAGTGACCCTAATCTTAGAGGATCTCCAAGAGATCCCATTAATCTATAGTCCTCTAATGATGAAGAAAAAGGACAAGAGGAACCAAGTACAAGTCCAATATAAATGCCTACAACTACCCCTTAAGTATAAGAATCTACATCACTAGGGGTGGCCATGGATGAAGTTACTTCCCCAGCTCAACAAGGCTCCTCCTTATAGCCTAAGACCACTATTTACTACAAGAGGAATCCTAGGACTCCCCTCAAATGTCATCCAATAATTGATCAATCATAAATCCTACATGTAATACCTCAACAAGTAGAAGTGGAGGAAGAAGAAGAAGATCTTGATGAAGAAGTAAAATTGGAGAGAGCTAAGACTTTGAGCCTTGTGGTCAACAAAGGGAAAGATACAACCATGGAGGACACAACAAGTAAGAAGGATTTCCCTTTAGAGACCACTTCCCTAATTTTTTCCTCTATTCCTATTTTTAGTTTTGTACCAATTCCATCTGTGTTGAAAAATCCTAGGGTATAAGTTATCACTTCTACCCATGATGATTCATTGACTTGCTCCTCTCTCTTACATTTTCCTCTGCTCACCTCAAAAGTTGAGAAGGACTCTACCACTATTGTTCCATCTTTCACCATCATTCCATCCACTTCTATCATGGCCACTACTATTATTCCTTCTGGCATTGGCATAGTTAGATCCTTAAAGAGGAAAAGGGGAGCCAGGAAGATTAAAATTACCATGGCCACTCCCCAACTCCATGTCTCATCCACCCAAATCACTTTGCCCATGTTATCCACCACTTCATCCCAGGAAACTATTGTCACAATCTTAGGTAAGGGGAAGAATGAAAATCAAGTTATCATGGTCCATCCACTCCACCAATATGGAGGTTTGTATTGGTCCAAGATCATTTAGCCTTCCCTGCCTGAGATAATCCTCAAGGTAGCAAAGAAGTCAACTAGTAGAGGATTTTGAAGAGGAGGTTGTGGTTAAAACCACACAATATATAAACCCCAACCAACTAATAATTCCTCCATGGGCCATTGATTTAAGAGCTAAGGCTTCTCAAATTCCCAAATTTAAGATAATAGAGATCCCTTCTATTACAACCTTGTTTGCCAAGCCATATGGGAGCATTTAGAGGGTAAAAAAGAGGAAGTTGGAGGATGAAGTTAGTAGGGAAATGATTCTCGAAGAGAGGAAATAAGTATTTTCCTTGTTCAAGTTATATAATAAATAGGTGGGCCAAACCCCCTACAATAAAGATTTTAGGTCTCTGGCTGAAGCACATAAAGATGCCATGGTGGAAATACATGAAGGCAAAAAACTAGTGAGATAAAAACTAGAGGCAGAATTGAAACAAATAAAATAATAACAAAAGATAGTGCATATCCTAATAGGTATTAAAGTTGATGTGTAGGAGGCAGCATCAAAATGCTATAATTCTTTAGAAGCATTAGAGTTTATGTGAACTGAATAAGCCCCTCATATTTCCAATACTCACCAATTATTTAATTATTTGAAATTAGATGAGAATAAACTAAAGTTGTTAATTATTTACACAACCAATAAGGCATATATCCATTTAGATCTAATGACATCATTAGAGGCATCTAATGCACTCAACATAGTGGTCATTAGAATAGAAGAGGCTAGGGAATGGGTAACAACAACTAGGTCATTGGTCCCAAAATACCAGGAGCATGAATCCCTCATCCTATAAATTTTGAATGACTTAAAATTGTCAAAAGTGAAAGATGCTATAGAAAAGTTAATAAATAAGATGAACTTTGATCAACTTATTCATGAGGTTTTAGACAGTTTCAAGCAAAGTTTACAAGGACTACCATTATAATACATTGAAGCTAAGTTGAGCTTTGCAAGGAAAAAGGTGATTGAAGTTGAAATATTCAAAATTAATTTCCAGATGATGAAATCAGAACATGCAAAGCTCCTAGGGTAGGTTGGCAAGGTACATAGACCCTCTTTTTTGAGCTTGGATATAATTCTACAACATCATGATGTATTGTATAATTGTGACTCAAAATAGAAGCAAAGAAGAAGCAGACCGAGGTTGTCACTTCCAGTTCTACATCGATAGCTACATTTACAACTCCAACTAAATTCAATACATCCATGCAGATGTTGACATAGTCATAAAGGGCAGAGTTTTTTTCATGTACATTCTACAGTAGTGTATATTTCATATTTATAATTTTCTTATAACTAGAACATATTATAAAGGTTGCCTGTTCATTTTATAAACATGCACATGTTGCATGATTTTGTAAAGGCTAACTTGAATTATTGACTAGTGTAAGATAAAATTTATACGATTTTAAGATCACAGTTAGAACTGAAGTTCTAACTATGACATATAATGTATTTTGCATGTACTTGGAGGATGAGGTGACCCCTTAAGTCTATTTAAACACATGTAACCTATAGTTTTAAAAGGTCAAAATATTTCAATATACAGGAGCAGAAGCAATTTCGGTTGTCAACTCATGTATTTATGTATTTTCTTTCCATTTTTTGTGTAATTAAGTTTATCTCTTTTGGTTGTATGATTTAATAACTCTTAGTGTGAAAAATATGCAAAAGGAGTTCTTTCTTTTTATGGTTGATATATTAGTCTTAGATGTGCAATAGCTATTAAAATATTAGTAAATTACATTGATTATTGGTAATTAAGTTAATTGATTTATATTCTTAAGTGTGTAGAGGTGTTTTTCTTTTGATATAATTTTTTGTGTATGTGCAACAACTATCTCAGACACCAGACTAAGCCTGAGCCATAATCTTTTGATTAAGATTACATAATAGCTTCTCTAAAAGGATAAACCTTTGACTGAGGCTTGTGAGTTTTCTATATAAATATTATCTTAAATTTGTTGACCATGTCTGACTATGTGTGTGCAATATGTTAGGGGTGTGGAGCTAAAAGCTTCACCAAGGAGCACACTTATCAGATTTGGGTCTACACAGACACTGGTGTCGGTCAGGAGCGACCGACGTCAGTCAGAAGCAGTTGTAGAGGCACCGACGTTGGCAGAGGGTCGGCTGACGGCGGTCACAGACAAGCAGCAGGAACCGACGTCAGTTACCTGCGTGTCCAAAAAGCTATTTTCGTGGACAAAAGCGAGTGTTTGCATGATGAGTTTGAGTTGTAGTCTCAAGCTCGCATCTCTATTATTGGAAATACTATTTTTAGATCCCTTGTTCAAGTGGCTTAACTGCTTGTTGGAAGTACATGCTCAAGTCTCCTAATTCTATATGTAGAATTAGATCTTCTTAGCTTTGTAGTGGATTATTGTAGTTGTTGGAGTTATTGTGAATTATTGTAATTCATTGTATGAGAAGAACAGTATAGAATTGAATCAATCTAGGCTTGTTGGAGTTGATTGTTCTTGAGAGAGAGAGCTCTTGAGGAATAGAGATCTAGTGAGAGATCTATACATCTAGGAGAGGTGTGGAAGAAACAAGTTTTCTTCGGTTGTATTCCTTTTGTAAAGAGTTTGTTAATACAAGTTTTCAGGGTGGTTTCTTGTATCTCTTGTTCTTGCTATTATCTCATTTTAATTACTTGTCAATCTGATTTAATTCCACATTTATTGCTTTCACAATTGTAATCTATTGTTGGCTTGATCCCCCAACAAGTGGTATCAGAGCCTTGGTTGCAAGTTCAGAGCTTGATATCCAATAAGTGGTATCAAAGTTCAGGTGCACTAACAGGTGGTTTAGATCTGTGTAGTGTGTATTGATTACAGGTTCTCACAGGGGTTTCTGTAGGGATTTCTATTTGAGTGGGAGAAGCAATGGCAGATGAAAGTAAATTGAGAATGGAAAAGTTCAATGGCAAAAATTACCAACACTAGAGAATGCAGATAGAGGATTATCTGTATCAGAAAGATCTCTACTTACCGTTAGGTGGTGTTACAAAGAAGCCCAAAGACATGGAGGATGAAGAATGGGAAGTTCTTGACAGAAAGGCTCTGGGGTCTATAAGACTGAGTCTAGCATCCACTGTGATATCCAATTTATCACAGGCAAAGTCCATGGTAGAGTTGATGACTACGTTAGCAAATTTGTATGAAAAACCCTTAGCTTCCAATAAGGTATATCTTATGAAGCAATTATTTAATTTGCATATGAATGAAGGTGGATCTGTTTCTACTCATCTGAATGATTTCAATGGAATTGTGAATCAATTAAGTTCAGTGAATATAGTGTTTGATGATGAAATAAAAGCTCTTTTGATATTATGCTCTTTGCCTGAAAGCTGGCACGGCTTAGTAATGGCAGTAAGTAATACTGCATCTGCATCAAATATTTTGAAAGTAGAGGATGTTGTTAGTGTTATCTTGAATGAAGAAATACGCAAGAAAAGCACAGAAGAGGCATTGGGAATGCTTTAAGTTTTGAGAGCAAGGGAAGGCAGAAAGAGAAGAGCAAGAAAGGCAGATCAAGATCCAAATCTAAGGGGAAAGGTAGATCTAAATCAAGAAATGGCAGAAGGCCACAATGCTGGAATTGTGGAAAGATGGGGCACATAAGCAGAGATTGTTGGTTAAAACCTAAGGAGGACAATCAGCACGAAGGAAAGGAAGAAGCCAATATTGCAGGTCTTGCACAAGATGCTTTAATTTTCTCTCTGCATAATAATATAGAATCTTGGGTATTAGATTCTGGTGCATCTTTTCATGCTACCCCTAACAGGGAATATTTCAGTGACTATATCCATGGAGATTTTGGAATAGTGTATCTAGGGGATGATGAGCCCTGTAAAAGAATTGGCAAAGGTAAAGTGCAGCTGAAGATGCAGAATAGAAACACATGGGTGTTGAGAGATGTGATGCATGTTCCTACCTTGAAGAGAAATTTGATTTCTGTAGGAAAGTTAGGGGATGAGGGTTGTACAGTAACTCTCACAGCAGAATCTTGGAAGGTGACCAAGGGTGCACTTGTTATGGCCAGAGGTAAGAGAGAAGGTACTCTCTATTTGTGTAATTGTGTTACTAACAAATCTCCTTCTGTATTATCTACTTTAGATGTGGATGCTAAATTGTGGCACTCAAGGCTTGGCCACATGAGTGAGAAGGGGATGTCAATTCTTAAGTCCAAAGGTATGCTTTCAGATTTAAAAGGCATAGATCTAGAGTTTTGTGAGCACTGTGTATTTGGAAAATAGAAAAGGGTTAGTTTTCTCAAGACTGGGTCTACTAAGAAGAGGCACAAGTTGGAGCTTGTTCACACAGACATGTAGGGACCGGCTCAAGTTGCTTCCATTAGAGGATCACAGTACTATGTATCTTTCATAGACGATGCTACAAGAAAGGTATGGATCTATTGTATTAGAAGAAAATCTGATGTATTTGAGACTTTTAAAGTTTGGAAAGCTATGGTTGAGAATGAAACAGGTAAAAGATTAAAGTGCCTAAGATCAGATAATGGTGGTGAGTTTTGCAGTCATAAGTTTAGAGATTATTGTTACATGCATGGAATCCACAGGCAAAGGATGGTTCCAAGGACACCTCAGCAGAATGGAATTGCTGAAAGGATGAACAGGACAATAATGGAGCGTGCAAGATATATGAGATTGCATGCCGGGTTGCCCTTACAGTTTTGGGCACAAGCTGTTGACACTGCAGTATACCTGATTAACAGAGGACCCTCTACAGCTCTGGATGGTGGTATTTCAGAAGAGGCATGGACAGGTAAAAAGGTTGATCTCTCATATCTCAAAGTTTTTGGTTGTGAAGCCTTTGTGCACATAGATAAGGAAAATAGAAAGAAGCTTGATGTTAAGTCTATGAGATGCACGTTTATTGACTATGGCTCAGATGATTTTAGTTACAAATTGTGGAATCTAGAAATTAACAAGGTAATGAGGAGCCGTGATGTTGTTTTCAATGAAAGAGTGATGTATTGTGATCAGCTAAGGAAGCTGAATCAATTTGAGCAGAGCAATGGTGAATTGGACAAGGTGAAAGTCCAAGATGATCTCGCGGGAAAAAGAAATAATCACTTGTAGGAAAACACAGAGACCGACATCGGCAGGTTAGGAACCGGCGTCGGCAGTACAGAAATTGACGTCGGCTGTACAGAGACCGACGTCGGTAGGACAGGTACCGAGGTCGGTCAGGAAGAACCGACGTCGGCCAGTAATAGGTCTGCAGGTGACCGAGGTCGGTCACTGTCAAAGAATTTGGGTGGACAGTGTGTTGTAGACGAGTCTTAGACACCCATCAGGAGGTCAGAAAGGGTGAGTAAGCCTCCAATTAGATATTCTCCTTCTTTATTTTATTTATTGCTAACTGATGGTGGAGAACTAGAGAGTTTTGAAGAAGCAATACAGGTGGAGTCCAAGAGTCAGTGGGAGCGTGGCATGTTTGAGGAGTTGGAGTCCTTAAGAGAGAACCAAACATGGGATTTGGTTGAATTGCCAGCTGGTAAGAGAACACTCAAGAACAGATGGACCTACAGGTTGAAAGAAGGTGAGAATGGACAGATGAGATATAAGGCCAGATTAGTAGTGAAAGGATTTGCACAAAAGCCAGGTATTGACTTTGGTGAGATTTTTTCTCCTATTGTTAAGATGACTTCTATAAGGGTTGTATTGTCTTTGGTTGCTTTTGAGGATTTGCATCTTGAGTAGCTAGATGTTAAGACAGCATTTCTTCATGGAGATCTGGATGAGAAAATTTATATGGAACAGCCAGAAGGATTTGAGGTCAAGGGTAAGGAGAAGTTTGTGTGCAGGTTGAAGAAAAGCTTGTATAGCCTCAAGCAAGCGCCTAGGCAATGGTACTTAAAATTTGATAGGTTTATGACTGAGCATGGCTATAATAGGTGTCAATCAAACCATTATGTGTATTTTAAGAGATTTGATAACGGTACATATATTATTCTATTATTGTATGTAGATGATATGCTGGTTGCAGGATCTCACATGCAGGATATCTCTGAGCTTAAGGTGAAATTAGCTCAAACGTTTGCTATGAAGGATTTGGGAGCAGCAAAGAAAATCCTTGGCATGAGCATTAAGAGAGACAGGAAAAATCACAAGTTGATATTGTCTCAAGAAAATTATGTGGACAAGGTGTTGAAACGGTTCAATATGTAGGATGCTAAACCGGTAAGCACACCTTTGGCTGGACATTTTAAGTTGAGTAAAGAACAATGTCCTAATTCATATGATGAGGTAGAGTACATGAGTAAGGTTCCATATTCTTCCACAGTAGGGAGTTTGATGTATGCAATGGTGTGTACTAGACCGGATATTGCCCAAGCAGTGGAAGTGGTAAGTAAGTATATGGCCAATCCAGGTAAGGAACATTGGAAAGCTGTTCAGTGGATCCTTAGATATCTGAGAGGAACCAGCAGTAGGCACTTGTGCTATGGAGGTTCAGATACTTATCTACATGGTTATGTAGATTCAGATATGGCAGGTGATTTAGATGGCAGGAGGAGCACTACAGGTTATGTTTTCACTGTAGGTGGAACGGTGGTTAGCTGGATATCTAAGTTGCAGAAGGTTGTTGCCTTGTCAACTACAGAAGCAAAGTATATTACAGCCACAGAAGCTAGCAAAGAGATGATATGGATGACACAGTTCATGGATGAGCTTGGTAGGGAGCATGAGAGTTACAGATTGTACAGTGAAAATCAGAGTGCAATCCATTTGGCTAAGTATTCAGCCTTTCATTCAAGAACAAAGCACATACAGCTAAGGTATCACTTCATACGACAGGTATTGGAAGATGGTGAGTTGAAGCTGGAGAAGATCCATACGGATAGGAATCCTGCTGATATGTTAACCAAGCCGGTTACAAAGGAGAAGTTGAATCTTCATTCAACTTTTATTGGTCTTCATGATTGAGTTGAAGATGGAGGAGCTAGAAGATGTTGTTGTACAAGTACTGGTGCAGCTGTTTATCTCCAAGTGGGAGATTGTTAGGGGTGTGGAGCTAAAAGCTTCACCAAGGAGCACACTTATCAGATTCAAGTCTACACAGACACTGGCGTCGTTCAGGAGTGACCGACGTTGGTTAGAAGCAGTTGTAGAGGCACCGACGTCAGCAGAGGGTCGGCCGACGGCGGTCACAGACAAGCAGCAAGAACCGACGTCGGTTACCTGCGTGTCTAGAAAGCTATTTCCGTGGATAGAAGCGAGTGTTTGCATGATGAGTTTGAGTTGTAGTCTCAAGCTCGCGTCCCTATTATTGGCAATACTATTTTTAGAGCCCTTGTTCAAGTGGCTTAACTACTTTTTGGAAGTACATGCTCAAGTCTCCTAATTCTATATGTAGAATTAGATCTTCTTAGCTTTGTAGTGGATTATTGTAGTTGTTGGAGTTATTGTGAATTATTGTAATTCATTATATGAGAAGAACAGTACAAAATTGAATCAATCCAGGCTTGTTGGAGTTGATTGTTCTTGAGAGAGAGAGCTCTTGAGGAATAGAGATCTAGTGAGAGATATATACATCTAGGAGAGGTGTGAAAGAAACAAGTTTTCTTCGGTTGTATTCCTTTTGTAAAGAGTTTGTTAATACAAATTTTTAGGGTGGTTTCTTGTATCTCTTGTTCTTGCTATTATCTCATTCTAATTACTTGTCAATCTGATTTAATTCCGCGTTTATTGCTTTCACAATTGTAATCTATTGTTGGCTTGATCCCCCAACACAATAGCTTATAGAAATAGGCATAGGTTTTGAAAGCACTTATCCACTTAAAAACTAGATAGAGAGGTGATTTCTAAATTCACAAAACCTTTCTTGTCTTCTCTACCCTTCCCTCTTTTTTTGAGTTTATTTTTAAACCTACTCACTATAGATTAAGTAACCACCCAGCCACCATTTCATCTAAATTTTACTTCCTTTTTAGAGACCACCCCTATGTCCACAATCCTTTTTAACATCTTGCATACCTTGTTTGCTATTCCATCACCTGGTTATTAAAACCACATACCTGCAACTCATGCCTTAGAGTTTATTTCGCCTCCATTGAGATTCTAAAACATTAGAGGTTACCTCATTATGAGACTGGTGTGCATAAAATCTACATCAACAATTCTAATTTTCAATAAGAAAGACATCTAATCAGTATACTTTTCTTGCACTTTAAAATCCACCTTAGTAAGTTGATGATGAATTAGGGATTACAATCATATACTTGTCAAATTCTAGTCTATACATGATATTTGAAGTTCCCAACTAAGGATACTTAGGTCATCTTTACATCTTTAACTTCACCTACAACATATCTCACAAAGTGCCACTTGGTCCAAGGGGGAAATTGATTCACTAACAAGTCAATCCAAGGAAAGTATTCCTTTCCATATACTCTTTCTTTATTTACTTTGATGGATGTGTGTGTGTGTGCATGCGTATGTTTATGCTATATTGGTATGTTATTTTCTTACATGCTTACACCTCTTGGTTGAAATCCTTAGTTTAAATTCCTCTTGATTACAATCATTAGTCTAAATACCTCTTGGCTACTGCCTAATGGAAATTATCTATCATTTGTATCACCAAAAGAAGAGTAAACATTCATTGTATTGATGTTATCCATTTTAGATGAAATAAAGGGAATCTTATTAGCTCTATATAGACCCCATATAATCTAACATTATGCCTTATATGGACAATGGGGATAGCCTTCTTTGATGGCATAAGATGAAATCATACAAGTATGCAAAAGGCTAAGGTCAAAGGTGAAAATATTTATTATATTTTGTATTGTACAATTAGAAATTAAAATTTAAACCCTAAGATAAAAATCTGAAACCCCTAGAAATAAAAATGAAACCTAAGGACCTATGGTTTTGTAATGTTCAAGCTATATATAGGTTAACCAATATATTTTACCCTAATTTAGATTAATTGTTTAATTTAATTAAGATAGAAATTTTTGGTAATTCAAATTATTAAGTATGGTAATCAAACATACATCTAAATATATAAGATTGAAATTGATTTGCCACAAAAACTTACTAAATATGGAAAGTATAATAAAGGATGAGATACCTAGTAGTTCCATGTAATGTGGAAGATGTTTCACCCTATTTTTGATAAAACAAATAAATTATGTATGATTAATAAATTTAAAACTAGATGGATATCAAAATGTTGAAGATGTACAAGTAATAATTCTGATTTTAAAATTTAAAAAAATGGAAAACTATTATTTTTTAAAAATATTAAGAAGAAATATGCTTGTCTAAAATTGGGATCTATGTTGACTATTTTAGATGTGTTGGAAATATTGTCATTGATGTCAAAGGTCTAGCATTGGTGATAAAGGCCCCATTATATTTAATGATGTTTTTAATATTCATGTCTTGGCTAATGTGTGTTAATATTTATTTAATGTTAATTAATATATTTTTGGTTACATATAAGTCAAAAGAGGGCCCATGGAGAAGTCAAAGAGTCACAAGGTAAAGACAAAAGAGGAATGGGATGCATTTTCTCATGAAGAGTCATCTTGAATAATTCCAAGAGTCACCATGTGAAGACAAAAGAGGGTATGGCACATTTTTCCATGAAGGGACACTTTGAAGAATATGAAAAGTCACCAAGATAAAGACAAAAGAGAAAAAGATGCATTTTCTTATGAAAGGTCACCATGTGACTTTTCAAATGCAAGGATACAAAGGGTCATGCAATTTTGACACCATTTTTTGTGAGGATTAAAGGGTCACAAAGGGTGAATGCCAAAGGTCATTTGGAAAGCTATAAATAAAGGCTTGAAAAGTTATTTGTAATATGCAAGAGAGTGCATGGTTTGTATTTGTTTTAGAAGAGATAAAATCAAGAGATATTGTAGAGTTCTATCATTTATTGAGTAAGCAACATTGAGAGATAGTTGTGTTTTATACACAAGAGGGGTTGGTGCTCCTATGGGTTGGTGCTCACAAATCTTTGCAAGGCATTGGTGCTCCTGTGGGTTGGTGCTCACAAATAATTGTTGTGTTAGTGCTCAGTAAAGGGGTTGGTGCTCCTACAAGTTGGTGCTTACAAACTTTATAATTTGAGTTGGTGCTCATTCATATACTTGAGATTTTTCTTCATAATTTTTTCCACTTTGGGTTTCCACGTAAAAATTTGGTGTCTTTGTCTCTCTCTTGTGTGGTGCATGTTATTGTTTTAGTTTTATTGCATATATTGAATGTGTGATTAAGTGGTTAAAGAACAAAAATTAGATTAAGTAAAAGATATATAATATATTGATTCACCCCCCCTCTCAGTATATTTCATGCTTAACAATTGGTATCAGAGCAGGTTCCTTTTGAAAATGTTTTACAGCTTGAAGGTAGATCAGGGAAAGCATGATGGTTGGATCACATGAAGGTTTTTCTACAAATAAGGCACCTTTGTTTGATGGGACAAATTATATTTTTTGGAGCATAAAGATGAGGACTTATTTGATGGCCTTTAGATTTGACATTTGGCAAGCAGTGGTGGAGGAATATGAAGAGCCACAGACACTTGTAACTACTCCGACGAAAAAGAAGGCAAGTGAAAATAATGTTAAAGATTTAAATGTTATTTTATATGGTTTATGTGAATCATAATTTGTTAAAGTTATACAATGTAAATATGCTCATGAAACTTGGGTAAAGCTTGGGAATATTTACAAAGGTGATGGAAAGGTTCAGCAAGCTAAACTTCAGACTTTTAGAAGATAGTTTGAGAGTTTAAAGATGGAAGAGGAACAAAATATAGCAAGTTACCTTTTGTGATTGATCAAATAGTTAATCAGATTCAAGGTCTTGGAAAAAAGTTATAAGAATCAATCATGGTACAAAAAGTTTTGAGATCTCTACCATTGAGATATGATGCAAAAATTTTAGCAATTGAAGAGATCAAGAATTTAGCCAAGCTAAAGATGGATGAGCTACATGGTATTCTTATGGCATATGAGATGTAGACCAAACAAGATAAACCCTCAAAGAGAGAAGCTAATTTCAAGACATCAAATAAATAAAAGGCTAAGATTTAAGAATCAAGTGACAGTTTTAGCAATGATGAAGATGACAACAAAGCTCTATTCATTCATAAATTGAAACAAGGCACAGGTAAATATCAAGGAAAATTACCTTCTAAATATTTTAATTGTGAAAAGATTGAACATTTACATCTTAGTGCTCAGATAAGGGTAATGGTGATAATGAAGAAGGAAAGTCTACATGCAAGAAGATTTTCAAAGGAAAATTCAAGAAGGGATTCGAGAAGAAGAGTTTGTATTCTAAAGATCATAGCTCAATCGAAGATAGTGGAGTCAGTGATTCAGAAGAAGAAAAGATTTTATTTATGGCCATACATAAAGATGTTTTTGCAGGCAAAAGTACAGATGATCAAGAATAGGAACAAGATGAAGTCTAAGTAAATATGGAAGGAGAACTTGTTTGTGCCTTAGAAGAGTTAAAAGCTTTTGAGAAGAAGAATTAAAGATTGAAGCTCCAGATCGAGAAAAATGAAAAAGAGTCAAAATAAATAATTAAAGATCTACAAACACACTTTGAAGAAGCCAAGAATATTGAAAAAGATCTAACGACATAGTTTCAAAAAGTAAGTGAAGAATGTGAATGGTATGTTATTGAAATTGCTTCTTTAAAATCAGATCTTGAGAAAACAAATAAAGTAATCAATGATAGAGTAGTCACTGATTCAAAATTTGAGAATAACACTAATACATTGAATAAAATATTAGAAATTTAAAGATCAATGTCAGATAAGTTAGGTATCATATTTGAAAAAGAGAAAGGAGAGGCCACTACTTTTACAGATAAGGTTAACATAGAAAAAGGAAAGAGCTATGTTGAAGCTCTTACAAAAGAGGAAATAAAAAGGGAAGAATTTAAGAATACAAAGAACATCTCAAAAAAAGAAGGCTAGAAGGAACAGAGCTACAAAAGATAATCAAGTCAGAGATACACAAACACGTCCTATTTTTATGGTTACTATTTTTATTGTAATGAATATAGTCATAAGAAAATAGAATGTCAAAAATGAGATAACAATTTCAGAAATAAGAAGGAAACTCGTGTAGAGTCAAGCAAAAGCCACAACTCTTTTGTTCCTCTATTAGGCTTTAATGAAGAGGCCATAATATGTTACAAGTGTAACAACTTCGAACACATAACACGATATTATAGAAATATGTTTGTTTCAAGGCTCCATTCATCAAAAAAAAAGTTCAAATAGGTTCATAGCAGAAGAAACAACCTAAAAATATATATGTTAGTATAGAGAGCTTTACAAGAAATAAATGAAGAAAATCCATGGTTCATTGACAGTGGATGTTCGAGGCATATGATAGGAGACAAGATCGAGTTCATAACCTTAAAGAAGATCAATGGTGGCACAATGAAATATGGAGATAATACTACTGCCATAATTCTTAGAAAAGGTACACTAAATTTGGATAATGGTAGAATTAAAATTGAAAATATTTTGTTTGTAGAAGGACTTAAGAATAATATTTGAGTGTAAGTCAAATATGTGATCAGATGCACACACTAAAGTTTTATGCAAAAGGTTGTCAAATTAGAAAAAAAGATTCAGATGTATTGGTTACAGATGCTTAAAGAACAGGGAATAATTTGAATATGTTATCAGACATCAAAGGTCAAAGATGTTGTTTGAGTTAGATTAAAGAAAGTTTGTTATGGCACAAGAGAATGGGACACATAAATTTTGATAATCTTTTCAACATCAGTAAGAAGCAACCAGTCAAAAATCTTCTAAAGATTACAAAACCATCTAACATGCTTTATAAACCTTGTCAGCATGGAAATTAGGCCAGAAGGTGGTTCAAAATAAGAGAGTACTCAACCACTCAAATGTTAGAGTTTGTTCACACTGATTTGTGTGGACCTATGGGAACTCAAAGTAATCGAGGTGAGAAATATTTCATGTTGCTTATTGATGATTTTTCACATATGACCTGGGTAATATTTTTTTTAAAAATCAAAAGCTTTCAGACATTTCAAAGCATTAGTTGAGAATGAAACTGGTTTGAAGATTAATTCCTTAAGATCATATTGAGAAGTAGAATTCATGTCAGATCAATTTATTGAGTATTGTGAAGACCATGGAATAAAGAGACATTATTCAGTAGCCAAAATTCCACAGCAAAATGGAGTAGTTGAACGAAGAAATAAAATAATTCAAGAGATGGTGAGAATAATGCTAAATAAATCCAAGATACTAGATTAATATTGGAGAGAGGCAGTTGCTACAACAGTGCATATTCTCAATAGAGAATTATTGAGAGTCAACAGTGACAAGACTATGAGCTATGAAAAGATAAACCAGTAACAGTTGATTATTTCAAAGTTTTTGGCAATAGATGCTTCATAAAGAGAACCAATGAAAAACTTGGTAAGTTTTAATCTAGAGCAGATGAAGGTATATTTATTGGTTATTCTTTCAAAATTAAAGCTTATAAATATTATAACAAAAGAACCGAGAAAATAGTTAAAAGTGCAAGTGTCAGGATAGAAGAAGATGGAACACAAAGAATCAGTGATCTAGTAGACATGTATGAAATCATTAAAGAGAAAATTTTTGAAGAATAAAATGAAGATGAGAAGAAGAATAAAAAGGACACCAAAACCCCATCCAACTATGTCTAGAGAAATCATAATGAAAGTGACATCATCGGGGATATAAATGAAGGAATTTGCACTAGAAGAATGATAGTAAGAGAATCTGAGCAAGTTAATTTCTCTTTGTTATCCAAAATTCAACCTAAATTTTTTTCAAAATATAGGCATGATAAGCATTGGATTAAGGTAATGGATGCAGAATTAAATCAGATAAAAAAGAATGATAATTGGGAATTAGTGCCTAGACCAAAAGATCACAATGTGATAGTAATAAAATACATTTACAGAAATAAGTTAAATGAAAATAGAGAAGTGACTATGAATAAAGAAAGATTAGTATGTAAAAGATATGTTCATATTGAGGAAATAGATTTTGAAGAAATTTTTGCACCAGTAGCAAGGCTAGAGGCTATTAGAATGTTTCTTGCATATGTAGTATTTAAAATTTTTCAAGTGTTTTAGATAGATGTCAAATCTGCCTTCCTAAATGGGAATTTAGAAGAAGAGGTCTACATTAAGCATTCTTAAGGGATTTATTCTCTTAAATATTGAATAAAGCACTGTATGAATTGAAACAAGCTCCTAAAGCTTGGTATGTAAGACTTGATAAGTACTTACAGGATCAAGGTTTCAAGAGAACATTTTTTGACAATAATCTCTACATCAAAATAAAAGGTGAGCATCAATTTATTATTGTGGTATATGTTGATGACATCATTTTTGGAGGAAACATTGAAAAGATGAAAAAATAATTTTCTAAAAATATGCATAAAGAATTCGAGATGTCTATGTTTGGATAATTGTCATTTTTCTTAGGATTACAAATATTTCAATCAGATAAAGGAATTTTTATATCTCAAAGTAAATATGCCAAGAAAATTTTGAATAAATTTGATTTTGAGAATTGTGCACCAGTTGGCACACTAATAAGTATAGAAAATAAAGTGAGCAAAGATGAAGATTCACCTGTTATAGATCAATATTTATATAGATCTATGATTGGTAGTCTTTTATATTTGGCAGCGTTGAGCCCAGACATCATGCATGTAGTAGGTATGGTTGTAAGATATCAATCAGTTCTAAAAGATAGTCATGTTCAGTTGGTGAAGAGAATATTTAGATATATCAAGGGGACATGGGATTATGGATTATGATATCTCACAAGCCGAGATTTCACTTTGGTTACTTATATAAATTTAGATTGGGCAGGTTGCTTGGATGATAGAAAGAGTATAAGTGGAGGATCTTTCTTCCTCAGTGATATCTTAGTATCATGGCTAAGCAAGAAGTAGAACTCAGTATCACTTTCTATAGCTGAAGCAAAATATATTGCAATGGTATTGTGTTGTACTCAAGTGCTTTGGATGAAGCAAACTTTAGAAGATATCAAGGTAAAATATGATGAACCTATTTATATTTTTTATGACAACACAAGTGCTATTAATATTTTGAATAATCTAGTGATGCATTCAAAAAAAAAACATGTTCCCATCAGATATCACTTCTTGAGAGAGCAGGTTACATATCAATAGGTTAAGATGGAATATATCAGTACTACAGAGCAGATTGTAGATATTTTTACAAAGGCACTACAAAAAGACACATTTGAGTATCTATGGAAGAAGTTGGGAGTAATTTATTTTACTTCCTACCATTGAGGATCAGCATCAGTTGAGGGGGAGCCAAGTGTTAGCTCCAAGATAGCCCATTTCCCATTGATGTCAAAGGGGGAGAAGAACAAAAATAGGTACAGGGAATAGGTACAAAGTTGCTACAATAAGGGGGAGTTACTGTATTTTTTTTAGATAGTAGTATGTGTAAGTTGGCATGTGCAGTATAGGTTTCAAGATGTGGTAGTTTCAGTTTGAGGTTGCCATCAATGACAAAGGAGGAAATTGTTGGAAATATTGCCATTGATGTCAAAGGTCTAGCATTGGTGATAAAGGCCCCATTACATTTAATAGTGTTTTTAATATTCATATCTTGGATAATGTGTATTAATATTTATTTAATATTAATGAATGTATTTTTTGTTGCATGTAAGTCAAAAGAGGGCCCATGGAGGAGTCAAAGAGTCACAAGGTAAAGACAAAAGAGGAATGGGATGCATTTTCTCATGAAGAGTCATCTTGAGGAATTCAAAGAGTCACTATGTGAAGACAAAAGAGGGTATGGTGTATTTTTCTATAAAGAGAAACTTTGAGGAATATGAAAAGTCACCAAGATAAAGACAAAAAAAGAAAGGATGCATTTGCTTATGAAGGGTCAGCATGTGATTTTTCAAATGCAAGGATACAAAAGGTCATGCAATTTTGGTGTCATTTTCTATGAGGATTGAAGGGTCACAAAGGGTGAATGTCAAAGGTCATTTAGAAATATATAAATAAAGGCTTGAGAAGCTATTTTTAATATGCAATAGAGTGCATGGTTTGTATTTGTTTTAGAGGAGATAAAAGTAGGAGATATTGTAGAGTTCTATCATTTGTTGAATAAGCAACATTGAGAGATAGTTGTGTTTTATACACAAGAGGGGTTGGTGCTCCTATGGGTTGGTGCTCACAAATCTTTGCAAGGGCTTGATGCTCTTATGGGTCAGTGCTCATAAATTATTGTTGTGTTGGTGCTTGATAAAGGGGTTGGTGCTCCTGCAAGTTGGTGCTTACAAACTTTGTAATTTGAGTTGGTGCTCATTCATATACTTGAGATTGTTCTTCGTGGTTTTTTTCACTTTGAGTTTCTATGTAAAAATCTACTCTCTCTCTCTCTCTCTCTCTCTCTCTCTCTCTCTCTCTCTCTCTCTCTCGTGTGGTGCATGTTATTGTTTTAATTTTATTGCATATCTTAAATATGTGATTAAGTTGTTAAAAAAAATCAGATTAAGTAAAAGATATATAATATACTAATTCAACCCCCCCCCTCTCAGTATATTTCATGCTTAACAAGATGTTTGTAAGTATAAATCATAAAAATATGTGATTATGGATGCTTAGGATTAAGAATAATATCTGAAACTACTCTTGGATAGGTCCACCCTAATTAGATTATAGTGCAGCCCACTTGAGTTTATTGACCATGAACTTGTCAAAATTGACTATGATTAGTGATTGATAGAGAAAGATAGAAAGTGATATTTTGACACTAAAATATGAGAATCAGGATTAGAGAGTATTTTTAAACAAGATCATTTAGGTGGATAAAAGTGTAGGCCACTTACTTCTGTTGACCATAGACTTTTTCCAGTTGACTATGACAAAAATATAAATATTTCACTTCGTGCAACTGAGTCTACTAAGTAAGCTAAAATATCATGATTCGTGTTATGCCTTGCATAATTCATTGTTTTACTTATTTTATATTTGAAATCTTAAGGGAAGTTTAAAATATTATAAACCTATAAAAAATAGGAGTGTAATGGGTTGAAATGATCTCAATCACCCCCTTCATGAATAAATACTACCTATGTATCCCATACTCGAATGAGATAAATTATGTCCACATAGTTCTCCAACTTATAGTGATTGTACAATTATGTTCATTGATTATGTTGCAGCTAAAAAAATGGCTTTGATACTTGACAATGATATCTCTTATATGCTCTAGACTTGGCTGATTGTTACTCCTTGAGAATGCTCTTTAATTTCAAAATAATAAGGTAGATTTTCTCAATGTGCAATAATGTGTAAGATATCAACAAAATGATAGCAAGTGGTGATTATGAATGAACTTTAATGTGTATTAAAATATAAACCTTTTAATAATTTCATTTATCTAACCTTGTGAAATATGTGAAAAGATACAAAATATTGATTTTAAATTTAGAGACTAACCATTATTTTGTGTGGGACATGATTGCTGACAATACCCATGTTTATTTAGTGCAGACCTACCCTAAGCTGGAGATAGTCTAAGGGTGATATTAATTAGTTTGAGCATTTGAATTTGTAAGTTGTGTATTTGTGACAAAAAAAAAAGATTCAAGATTGCATTTAGATAAATGGATTAGAGAAATAGAAATAAGATTCATGTATTTGGGTGCAAATAACATGGCTTAGGATGTGTCAAGAATTAGCATTGTCAAGTACCTGTGACTAAATTTGTGTCTACATTTTGTCCCCTTTATTCTAGTAAAGAAACTACTAAAATAAGAGAAATAATTAAACTTAATTGTGTATGAAATACTTTATATTTTAAAGAATACAACAATTGTGCAAATCACTCAAAATTAGCAAACCCTGCAACAACACATGAAGTAGTCATTTTTTTGTATTTGAAATTTGATAAAGTTAAACTTTGAAATTTGAAAAATTTAAAGGAGCGCAAGAAAGGAGTACACCTATATGTAGGTGAAATCAAATTTATTTGTTAAATTATAACTAATATTATAAAATTATGTCTTGTTGAAATACTTACAAAATTTGAACCAATGGTGAATCGAGAGTGATCAATTCCAAAGTTTGAATAACTAATCAAACCTAAGTTAGAAATATGCATATTACAACTATCATAATTGAGTAGTACCCAATGTACTAATCCAAATAGGTGGAACCATGGTGTGTTTGCTAAAAATGATTCCAAATCTATTACATGTCACTGGACTCAAACTTAAACCACTCGTAACAAAAAATAGAACCACACAATGGGTTTGCTAGAAGTAATTCTAATGCCATTGAGTGTTTCTAGACTTGATGTACACCACCTGTAATAGATCGAACCATGATTATGCAAACACATATAGTTTATACTTGTCTGATGGAAAAAAATGAAGAATATTCATGTGCCTATCACAATCCAATTGCTCATAGTTTGAAATAAATATTTTTATTTTTGAAACTATAAGTTTGAAATATGATAATGTGTGCATGAACAAGTATCATGCCCTTATAAACTCTGAAACTTGAAGTTTGAATTTGAAATTGTAAATTTGAACTTTGAAAATATGCATGAATAAACATCATACCCCATACATTTGTGCTAAGTGATATATAATTCCATGCACCTATATGTTCAATTGTGACTGTATTTTTGACTTGTAACTTTAATCTTGTAATTATTTTACATATATTGATGTCTATGCAATCAAGTGTGTATGATTCTATAATTTAATTTTTTTTAAAGTGAGTGCATATACATGTCATATGCCCTCATAATTTGTATCAATGTGTCAATATATGTCATGTATTTTATTTATAAATTTATTTGAATCTTTGAAAACCTATATTATATTATAGAATTTGATTTTTAAATTACTTCGAATCTTTGAACCCTCTACTATGCATATTTGAACTTTGTACTATGTCCTAAATCTTATATTTATTTATTCATGAAAATTTAGATCTTTAAAACAAGTCCATTGTGATACCCCCCTTTTGAGATAAGAGATGTAGCATGCAAGCCACTCATCTCAAAAGAATATTTCCCTATATCATGTGATAGAGATATAATCATGTAGTAATTATGTCAACATGTAGAGAGTGTGTCATCATCATAATACAATTATCATTGAAATATGTATGTAACATATTGAATGTGAGACATACAAGTGTCATGTATACATAAATTTAGTAATAAAACATGCATTAAAATAACCATATCTAAAGTAGACTATGTAGTAAGAGTGCATGATATATATCATGCTACCATTAATCAAACACAGCACATAATATCATGCATTGTCATTCAATAAAGACAATGGTCGCATACAATGAACATGAATATGTCACAAAAAATAAGACTACTGGGAACACACAAATTACATTAAAATGTATCAAAAAATGGACATATTCAAATGTCGCACCTACCAAAAAAAAATCTCATAAAATTGTTCAATAAATTGGGACACATGGGACAAGGGTCTTACATAATAATAAATGAACTTATCACCTATCATGCAAGAAATTAACAATATAGAAGGAGCATATAACAAGTGAAAACTAGTCTATTGCATCGACATGTATCAATGGCATATCATAGCAAAGTAATATATTCAAGTAACATAATGTAAGATATAAGTAATTAGAAAGACACTTATAAGATATGTAGCTTGACATGGTAGAGAGGTCATAGAGAGATATAACCTATTATAATTTAATTTATAGAATTTGTTCCCTCCAACATATGCATGGCCATTGGGTAGAAGAAAATATAGCATATAAGAGTTCATATATAATGTATGTCATGCATCACACTTGTATACCTTATCAAATGTATATGTGGTTGAAAAAGAAAATGTTATCCACCAAAATATATGATAAATAACGTATGTAAATAAGTAAACTAACAACTCATGTCATGTTCAGGTCCTAATTTTTTATTTTTAAGAATATTTTGAATGTTTTTAGATTTTTTACATATTTGATTTTTTTTTTGTATTTTTTATTTTTTTAAAAGGAACTAGCCTATGATCGCCTCAATGAGAGGACCATAGTGCATGCTTGGATCATATATTTTAAATATTATTTTCAGTGAATGAAAAGTGTTACATGTAGATGAATATGAATCCAAAAATTCATTAGGTATTGTAATGTAATTGTCTTTATTTTTTTAATATAATCTTTTGTAAAATGAAGAATTTTGAGAGGTGCAGGATTTGGTGAAATATGTTGTATAATAGGAGGTTTCACTACATGTGTTCTATGTGGAGCACATTGAATTGTTTGAGGTGATACTTTAGGATGCACTGTAGAGTGTTTAAATTTATTTGGACTTTGAATAACTATTTGATACAAAACTTGTTGTCTATGAGGATGTAACAATTCCTTAGAACTGATTGTATAGATATATTTTGTATAGATGCAAAAACTAATTTTTCACTATGTTATTGAATAGGTGCACGTATTATATTTATATTTTGATCTTGAATAGGTGTTACAACCAATTGTGGTGGTGGTGAAGGAGGAAGAGTTATCACTAATTGAAGAGGTACTCATATTGAATGCCTTGAACTTTGACCACTTGATTCAAATGTTTATATTTGAGGCATCTATAAATTGTAGTTGGTACTACATAGAGATTTTGTATCCAAGGGTGTCCTAATAACATATTGAAGATCCTTGTGCTTGATAAGACTAGAAATGAAGTAGCCATTATTATTAAACCAACCTAGAGAGGTAGTATTATATGTCCAAGAGTATTTTATGTATATCCATCAAATGCTTTGACTATTCTTGATGTAGCTTATAAATCATACTCTGTATATTCAACACTATGAATAAGTGTCATTATACATGCATTTTCACTTGATCCGTTGCTAATCATAACATTGTGTACATGTTGTTTGTTGATGTCAGAAAAGATTTTAGCAATCAATATTAAAATAAACTTGGGTTTTTTTAAGTGAATTGGTTTTGAAATTATGGCGAATCAGTTTAAAAGGTGAATAATTGTACAGGCCAATCAAGTGTTAGAATAGGGTGGATTGCGAATGGTGGAATATTAAAATGAATACGCATAAAAAACTTTCCTAAACCTAAATTTGATTGCATATTTGTATTCATCTCAAAGAGTTCTATAATTTCAAAAAAAAATCTAAATCTGAGTCCATATGAAAAAGTTACAGCTTTCAAATGTTGATAGAAATTATATTGTATATGCAATCAACCCGTCTGCATTTGTAGTCAGCTTGTTTTCATATACAGTCAACCTATCTACATATACAATTTAAGTAATGCCAACTTTTGGAGACTGTAACTTTTGCATACGAACTCAAATTGAGATAATTTTTTATAAACTATATAACTTGTCGAGAGGAATCCAAATATACAATCAGATTTAGGTTTATAAAAGTTTTTGATGTCTTTTTTTTCCTTTATCCCACAACCTATATGTTTTATCTATTCAATATATATAATAACTTCCTGAATTGTACTTATAATTTAGAAACACAACCAAATTAATTAGAACCATGTAACTTCTTGAAACTGATGCTTTTATGATGTACTTGATCCTACATAAGTTTTAGAGTACTGAAGCTTCCTATTAGATCATCTTCACCATGTCAAAACAACAAACAAACCAACACAACCACAGGAACACACAATCACTATTTTTGGTTGATATAAGATTGCATGTACACCTTAGATGTTCCTGCATCACTATATTTTACACTACAAGTAGATTTATTTGAGGAAGCATTTCCATTTTTCTTCTAATCCATCATTTAATAAGTATTTAGATCAAACATAGATGATTAACAATAATTGTAGATGATTGACAGCAAATGCAGGTGGTTGATAGCAAATGTAGGAAGTTGAAAGTAAATACAGACAATTGCCAAGAAAATGTGAATGATCGATAACAAATGCAAACAATTAACAGGGATGCAAACAATTGACAACAAATATAGATAACTGCTAGAAGATGATTGATAGCAAATGTAGATGATTGCCAACAAAATGCAGATGATTGACAAAAAATACGGACAATTGAAAATAAATATAAACGATTACTAGTAAATACAGACGTTTGAATGTGATCAATGCCTAATAGTATAAATAGTGAAGGATGCATCCATATTAACTTTTGAGGTACGAGCAAAATACATTTATATGCATGCAATTGATTTTAAATAGTAGGTGAGCTGACTCCAAAAAGTAACTTACACCCCTAAAATTTAGGTGATTCCACATTGTTGAATACCCCACTAAATCACTAAATGTCAATTTCTAAAACTAGAATATTTATGAATTAACAAAAATTTACCACTAAATTTTTTCTTGGTTGATGTAAGCTCGAATAAAGAGTGCATGTGTATCTGAATCATCACCATTTATTTCATAATCATGAAATGTGATCGCAGTTCATTGTGATGATGTGTTTGTAAATGTATCAATAATTCCTCTATTAGATGCCCATATGTCTTAGGTGGAGGATACGCATTATAGGCATTTAGTACTTATGAATTATTTGTATGTTTTGTAGTACTATGATTTGGGAATGGATTACTAAAAGTTTTCAATTTTGCATTGCCATTTTGTTGTGATCTAGCTTCTTTTGTGGGTGTGCTTAGCTCAATATTATTGTCATTAATAAAATCTTGTATCTTATGTCTTACCCTGAAACATTGTTTGTAGAATGCCTAATACATTTGTGATAATCACAATATGCATACTATGAAGTCCTAGTGTTGAGGCTTGATTATATCAACCTCTAATGGTGGAAGAAAAGATATGAGATTGAAATTAATTAATTTTTGTAATAGAATATGAGGAGGTTGTGGTAACTTTGAAAATTGCCTCTTTAGTGGAGCTGGAAATTGAAATTTGTTTGATGGTTGTGAAATTACATCGACTGTTACTTTTGTGTCATTCTTGCTTTTATTAAATTTGACCTTGTAATTTGATTTGATTTGAAACTTGAGATTTGAAGTAGGTGAAGCACTTGGTGCATATTTTAACTTGTTTAAAGTTATAAGCTTGACTTTTCTTTATTTGATTGTATGGCATAACTCATCAAAATATTTGATTTTATCGAATATGATTGATTTAAAGAGTGGTGCAAGCAAAATTTATGTGAAAATATCTTATAATTTATTGTTTGTCATAAAGTTTGTCATCTTAGCTAGCATAGTTTCATGCCAATGAACATGTTCAATGATTGGATTGTTTGACCCTTGCTTGAGTTTTGTAAATTGTGCATAAGATAGCTTTTCACCAATGTTGATAAAAAAAAGTGAGATAAAAATTAATCTGTCAAATGTTTGAATTTTTTAACTTATTGAAGTGTAAAATCATAGAATCATCGTAAAGCATAGTCTTTAAGGCTTATTGGAAAGAGTTTGGTTAGTAATTAGTCAATGCAATCATAGTCCAAACATGTTACATGGAATGATCAAAGATGATGTTCAGATCATCTTTACCCTCATAAATTGGTAGTTTAGGAGGAATGAAACATGTTGGTAATAGGTAATAGGCTATCTCAGGTGCCAAAGGATTTTGAAGTAAAGTATGAGAGTCTATTAAATGACTAGCTCTAAAAACACCTTTCTATAATTCTAACACTTTAGTATGTAAAGCTATGATAGTTTTCTCAAGAGAGTGTGCACTAAGTGAGGTTGGTGATGGACCATATGTAGTAATCAAGGGAGGTGTTTATGAGGCCATTGTATAAATAGGCCTATGAATCTAATGGAATCCTTGTGATGCCCCCATACCTAGGGATGTTGGCACCTATGTAACTATAGGTGTTGATATAAGAATAAAAGCAATAATAGTAACCAGAACATTTGAACTAGAAATGGAAGCTTGAGTTGATTTCTTTTGTTCATCTCTTGCAATGTATGTGAACATGTCAATCTTATGTGGGTTGGCATTAAGATATTTAGTGAATTCATTGTCATTAACCTCATCCACTTGCTCTTTATAAAACTCAACAATGATGATAAGTCCATCAATAGGATGTGTACTATACCTTGTAAGATTTGAAATGTACCATTGTTCTTATTCCCAAGTTATACTTGATTTTACAAAATTTTGACTTAATAGTGTTTGCTTTTCAAGAGCATTATTGCAACAATGTGAGTTGAGGCTTGAGATTGTATGGTATTTGTTTTAGCCTTTTTATCATGAAGTTTTAATTTGTTGGCTTAAAATAAAGCATTATGAGAGAAGAGGAAATACAGATGATGAACACCATTCGGGGTTGCATATTGAAAATCTATTTTATATTTGTGACCTAAAATAAATAAAATATGACCAACATTGAGTTTATTGCTAGCAAACAATTGATCATGTTAAAAAAGAAATAATGTCAAAAGTTGTAACTAGGCAAGATGTGTTTGTTTTGTAGGCTCTTAGATATATTGATCTCAGTCGCAAATAGTGAACGCAACCTAAAAATACATTGAATACAAAGGATTCCACCATCCTGTAGCCACACTATCCCGTTTCTAAGATACATTAAGAGTAACTTTTTGGGACTAACCACTTATCGGTGCTCTACAAGAACAAATGATCAAAGACTTCATATGGTTGAAAAATAAAACCTATGAGTTTTTAATATACTGAGAGATGTAGAAGTTAAAATATGTATATAGTGTTGTCTAATGGTTTGAGTATTGGGCAATACCTCTCACACAATGGCTTCAAGTAAAATTAAAGACTGTTTTGTCCAAAACAACTCCTTTGAGTTTTTATAATTTTTGAAGACGGTTTCTCAGACACAATATAAAAATAAAACGAAAAAATGAAAATTGAAATTGAAAATTTAAAAACAAATTATAAGAAAGAGATTTTTGTGTATAGAAATCAAAAAATAATCAGAAATCCTATGACAAAAATTAGAAAAGAAATGTTAAAAACTGTATGGGTTCACCAATATGATTTACCCTTAATTTTTATAAAATAAATAAATCGTGTGTGATTAATTGATGTAAAACTATATAGATATCAAAATGATAAAGATGTACAAGAAGTAACAATTTTGATTTTAGAAATTGATAAATATTAAAAAATTATATTTTTGGAAAACACCAAGAATAAATGTATTCAACTAAAACTGAAATATTTTTTGATTGTTTCAATTGTTTGCAAGTAGAAACCAGAAAAATATGTGACTGTGCATGTTCATCGAGGATAGAATTTGGAACTGCTCCTAGATAGGTTTGTCCTAGTTGGATTGTAGTGCAAGCTTCTTAAGTCTATTGACTGTGGACTCATCATAGTTGACTATGACTAATGACTTATAGAGAAAGATAAAGAAAGCGGGATGTTGGCACTGACAAATCAAAAGTAGGATCAAAGAGTGTTTCTAGACAAGATCATTCTAGGTGGATAGTAGCACAAGTCATTCAAGTCCATTGAAAGCATACTTGTCATGGTTGACTATGACAAAAATTTGACTATTGCACCCCATGTGTGTAAGTCTATTGAGTACATTAAAATATTGTGATTCAAGTTGTACTCTATAGAGTTCGTTGTTTTTCTTCTTTTGTATTTGAAATCTTAAGGGCACTTTGTAAGCTTGGAAACCTACAGAAAAAAAGGAGTCTAATGCATAGAGCTAACCTTAATCACTCCCTTGATGATTGATTGTTGTCTATATACTAAATACTCCAATGATAGAAATCAAATCCATGTAGTTCTCCCACCTAAAGTGATTTTGCAATTTCACTCATTAATTGTGTATGCAATTAAAAAAATGACTTTGATACTTAACAATAATAGCTCTTGACTTGTTTTGAGATGCTCTAAACTTTGCTCATAGTTACTTATTGTCGCTAGTCTAACTACCTGGAAGGGTTCTCCGCTGCAATTGCTAGCTTACCCTTCTAGTCTCCCTACATTGACATTTCACATAAGGAAATAGCCTTGTGTGCTCACCTAAAGTGTGAGGAGAGAGAGGATCTGGGTTGGGTTGGGGTTAGTTACATGCAGCGGTGAGTCATCTGTACTTAGATGGGGTGTCTGAATGTGCTTAGAAGAGAACCTCGTGAAAACTATTAGCAAACTAGTGAAGAACAATATGAAGGGAGAGGGGGAGAGAGGTGTGTTAGAAGTGGGCCATAAAGATCAACTCATAACTATCCTATCAACAGTATAGCCACCTTTTCAGGGAAACACTCACAAGAACAACTTTATAAAAAATATTAACTATTACAATAAATATTACAATCAAAGAGGGGACCTAATAGTTACAAAGTATGGTTCACATGTCTAGAACCCTAATTTCCTTACTCCTTAGCTGGATTGCATTCGTCCACTTCCTTATTTAGGGTAGCCTCTCCTCTTGTTTAGCTCCTTTGTTCCTCCATTGGCGATCTCTTATAGTGTTCTCCGCTATCTTGTCAGTTGACTCGTCGACCTTTCCACCACCACCCTTTCTTTTTGTCCTCAATCGCTTTTATAACTCTTTTTTTGCCTAAAATATGCCAGTGTTCAAAATTACAGCTCATTTTCATATTTGAAATTCTAGCTTGGCTCGAGGCCAACTACCACACCATTTATTATCAAATCATAATAACTCTGTGTCAAGATCTGTAGATAGTGAATCCGTTTATCGCTTTCCCTCATAATCTCCCATGTGGTTCCTGGGTCCATGTGGTTACTTTTCCCTGGGTTCTACCACTTTGTCATGTAGCATGTGTTGGCACGACCTTGACCACTGACATTTGCTTTGTTGTAAATTATGTTCAAGACACACGCACTGGTTATGTGGTTTGGATTGTGTGCTCATATCAGTTAGTGGCATTGAACTCCCCCTGAAATGCATAAACACATGCTTGTATGTTAATTAGTTGATTTCGGAGGTCAACATTGCTCTTTGGGAATAATCTTGAATTTGGAAATAATATCACAGATTTGTTCAATGTGCAATAGTGTGTAAGCTAGCAACCAAGTGATAGCAAGTGATGATAATGAATGACCTTTGATGTGAATTTATAAGCAAACATTATGATAATTTTCTTTGGTCAACCTTGTGAAACACATTGGAAGGCTTAAAATATTGATTTTAAATTTGAAAACCAATTGTTATTTGGTGTGGAACATGACTGTCCTAGGTGGACATGAGCATCGTAGCACTCATGTCCACCTAGCACAGTAGCACACATGTCCATTTAGCGTGGCCCTACCCTGAAATATCAAGGACCCCTATTTTGCATTGGAGACAATCTGAGAGTCATATTAAGCGGTTTGAGCATTCAATTTTGGAAGTCATGTAATTGTGATGATAAATAAAGGGTTGAGCCCCACATATAAATATATGACTCGTGTATTTGGACTCAAGTCATGGAGTTTAGGATGTGTCAAAAATTAACATTGTCAAGTAACCTATGACCAGAGTTATGTGTCTACACAACATTGAGACAATTGGCAAGGAGCAAGGCAAACTAGAAACATGGTTGTTAGCCGCTCAATGCAAGATTTAGATTTTTTTCCATGCCCTAACAATAACGCCAACCTCAAGTTAATAATGGTCACACTATGTTTCGGTTGGACGGTTCTATTTGTGTACATGTTTTTTTGTTTGATACAAGCAAGTGCACCTATTTATACTTCAACTGTGTGTGCAACCCTGACGTTTGGTCATATGTGCAGCACCTATAAATCAATCCTTCATGAAAAAAAAACCCTAGGTCCATTTATGAGAAAATAAAATCTATAAAAAATTTGGAAAGTGTAACAGACTAAGCTGACCACAATCACCCTTGTTGAAGATTGACAATTATCTACATATCCAACTCTTTGAAGAGGGAAATCAAGCCACATGCAATTCTTCCCTTTAGTGTGAGCATCCAATTGTGCTCATTTGTCATAGGAATACATCTAATGATCTAAGTTTCGACACGTGACAATGTTCGTTCAGGACTTGATTTGGTGTGCTTCAGATTTCGTTGGTGACTACTCCTAATGACTGATTTACAATCTATGAAGAATATGGCAATTTTGCTCAATAAACAATAATATATAGATGTTTAATAGATAAGTGCCAAATGAATAATAAGTCTACACTTGATTTGTATTTATATATATCTATTTGGATAATTTCTCACACCACTGACACGTTAGACAAGTGGGCCAACCGATAGGAATGATTTGATTTTATAATTTGACCATTGTTGGGCGAAGAACAAAACCGTCAAATTTGGTCGATAATACCAATTGAACTTGACAATCTTCTTTGGAAGATGAACATTGCTCTGATAATTTGTGGATGTCTAAGTATAATAATTTACTAATTTAAGAAAACCTGGACGAATTTCTAAGGCGAATGATAACTTGGAATGATCATATATAACATGTGGATATAAAAGAATGATGAATAAGAGACATATATGTATGCACAAGTCGTATATGGTGAAGTTAAGTCATAAGTGGCATTCCCAAGTGTCTAACACCAAATTTAGTATCTAAAATAAGTTAATCTATGTGTGTCATTTTAGTAAAACATATGGATGAAACAAATCATAAAAAACTGACACAAGGAGTAAAAATAAAAGATCTACTCAATAACCCTGCAAATAATGTTGCATTTATTAACGAGGTGGTACATGGCAACGGTGTTGGAAGTGGAGATGTCTACAAGGAATCCAACGGGTCCTAGTTTGAGAACCTAGGCATTGGGTCTTCTTCTAGTCCATCTTCTCAAATTGTTGTCAGACGACAACAATTTCTTCTTTCCGCTACCAACATTTCATCTTACCATTCAACGAAATTCTGGGGGTCCTAATGTTGTTCCCCACAATGCTGATCGTAAACCTGCTCCTAAGGTGGAAAATACATAAAACGGAAAGAGCTTGCATGTGAGACAGGGTAGGCTCTTCCAAGCCTTTTGTATTTTCACCTCATTGCTTAAGTGACATACTAGCTAATGTGGACGAAGAAAAGAGGCTGATGATGTTTTATGAAAGTTCGGTTACTGGAATGCATAAGTGGTTCTTCAAAGTTTGGTTCATGAGCATGCGGCTTCCTGATATTTGGACCACTAAATATTAACAATGAACCACCTCCTACAGTATTTTCTGCCCCACTTCATCTTCAAACTCGAAAAATCCTAACATAATTGATGATAAAAACCTTAGGAATAATAGGCATCAGTTTTGTTTTCAATTTGAGCATCTAGACTTTGATACTTGGTTCTCAGTGTTTTTGAAGAACTTGTCTTGAATAGACCTGTTACAATTATGGCATCCGTTGCTCCCACACTTGTTTAAACTTTTTATCTGATTTTGTTTGACCGCAAGCTCAGGGACATTAAACTTGTATTTTCTAACTTCTCATTTAAACATAAAAATAAAGAGAGTGGAAAATAGAAAAGTATAGCACATCCATATCAAAAAATAATACCACGAGCTCCCAGTGATTATGAAGTCAGAAAAATCTGGAACCATAGTCTTCACCATGTTCACAGACGGTGATGTCTACGATTCTAAAAAGGAATTTTTTAAGCCCCTGAATTCAATACCCTTTAAAGGCGACAAAATGTGTTTTTATAAGAAGTCCAATGCACAAAGGAATATAAGCATCACATAACTAATAAACTCTTCTACAATACCTGATTATTAACAGATCAGAGATTTTCCCAATACTTTTGCAATACAAGGCATTTATTTGAATCACATTAATGCAAAGGCCAATGGTCGAGCAAAATACTTGCCCACAGGGTTTTGCTCATAAAATAGTAGTAGTTAAATTTATGTACATTCAAATCCGAGCTACATATAAGTCAACAATTCCAAAAGGGTTCATCAAAATAATACCTTCATCCTAATATTTTGAACGCCCCCAAAGTGTTCAGATTCTAACTACTACTTTACAAGAAGCTCCAATAGATGTAGACATACAATAACCAGATATTGCCTCTAAATCTGAGGATCTAAATCCCTAATTACATTATTCTTTTCTCAAGAACTAAGACTTAAATTACCTCCAAGTAAAAGATCTAACAAGCCATAACAGCTAGGATCATTTTTTATGACAAACTACATATGGTGATCTAAATCCCTGATTACAATTTTTTTTCCGAAAACTGAGACACTACAAAAGCAAATTATATTGTATTCTGCACTGCAGACCTCCAAACGGGATCTGGCAAGCAACGGCCCAGGATCATTCCTTTTCAAGACCAAAGAAGCTTCCATCACTCCAAGTTCATTTGATATATTATCATCAGAAAGTCCTACCACCACCAGCGCTTCTAGAGCTAGGATCATTCTTTTTCAAAAACTACAGATTGTAGTCCAAATCACTCGTCACATAGAAAAGTTAAATATATTGTATTGTGCAAAACTACAGATTGTAGTCTAAACCACTGATCATATAGTTTTTTTTCAAAAACTGAACACTTAGGACTACAAAAGTTAAATATATTGTATCATGCACTGCAGGTCTCCAAAGAGGATCTGGCAAGCCATAACAGCCCAGGATCATTCCTTTTCAAGATCAAACAAGCTTCCACCATTCCAAGTTCATTTGATATATTATCCTCGGAAAATCCTACTGCCAGTAGCACTTCTATAGCAGCTGCATGACAAAATTATTAAATAAGATAAGTGCCACCGAATAATAAAGGCATAATATACACATTAATCCATAACAGCCAAACAAGTAAATGACCTCTATTTATAATATATCTGTAACCAAATGGACTCCCAATTCTAGCCTTGGTGAATGACCTCTATTTATAATATATTTGTAATCAAATGGACTCCAAATTCCAGCCTTTACAAACCCCTTTGCATTCAGGTGTCAAACTTCATGCATAGTCCTTTATCAGGTACCCCAAAGAAAACCAAGAAGAACAATTAAGATAACCATACCTTTACTAATTTTCAGAAAAATGTCTTCCAAGGCCACCAAACATTATATTTAACAAGGTTCGTTTTTGGTAGTCACAATTACCCTTGAATTGATAACTGAATTGAATTGTCAGTTGCTGTAGCATCAAAACAAAGAACTTACCACCGGAAGACGAGCCTACTTATGGCTATCAAGAGTCTTCCTAAAAGTGTGCTCAAGGAAATATTACTAGTTTTATGTTTCCCTTTTGGATGTATCAGAATTATATAAAACCATTTTATAGTTATGATCGGTAAGCCTCAACAAAAATAGGTACTATCAGTCATATTGTCTTCTAACATCACCTCCTATATCTCCCACCTCAGCAAAAGACCCAAAGCACTTGATTTTATAATTCAAATCTATGTGACTTCCACAACCTCGTGGCTACAGAAAGAATAATCTCTAGGCAGGATATCTAGGAGGCATAATTGAATGCAAGGCCATTGGATGCCCAATGGCCTTCATGCATAACAACAATAGAAAAAATCACCATAAGCATCTAACTAGTCCTAATCCCTTATAGCTATTATAGAAAACTATCATTTAATCATCACTTACAATGAATACTAGAGCGGGGGAATTGTGAGAAGCAAATTGTCAATATATAATGAATACCAATAAAGCGAAAATTGTAACTAACGAAAATGACAAATCCAAACATGCAGTAAAAAATGTGCTTGCACTGCCCACTAAGCTGGCATTTTCACCAAGACAGTGATCCTGTCGTTTTCATTATATGGGAATTGTTTACCCTCACTGAGAATTCTAAACATTCAGTGAATGATTTCTCAGAGCCACTTAGATAAATGGTTACACTTTTGAAATGTTATCCCAATTTCAGTGATGTGTGAGGCATGCATTGACTTACTTAACTTCATGCATATGGCAATCCTATTCACTGCTTGTTTTGTCGGTTATGGAGACCCGTACTACTCCAATCATTATTCGCTTTTTATCCATATCATTTGTAAAGAAATGTGTATAGTTTTCAAAACATGTTTATCCAAGAGGAACCCCAGACAGATAATGTGGCATTGTGTAGATCCCCGTAGCACTGACACTACAACCAACATTTAGCTTCCTGTGTGATTTTAACCTAGCTTCCATTTTTAATGGTTAAAACTTAAATTTCTATCTAGAAAAAAGATAAGTTATAACATTTCAATGTTTCAGTAAAATATTATCATATTTTCTACACACACATCATCTTTTTGAGCATCTGTAACTTCTCATGCACTACTACCATTCTAGGTGCTTCATTTCCAGGTTGCAGGAAGTACATATATCTATTACAGCTTTAGTTTTATATACAATAATTTATGTATAAATCTGCCTACATAATCATAAGTATTATTTTACTTGGGAAGGATCTACAGTGTGGTCGATAAGATAAGATTCATTGAAATATTCACAGAATTTAATTCCATGCTTGTGTGAACAATGAAAACCTATTTTCATATTGATGGTTAAGTCTTCCATGTCAGAGCTCATGGATCCAAAAATATCAAATTTGCAACCACCTATAAATAGTAAAGAGATTGGGAATCAATACCTTCATACTTCAGAATGCTTCTCTGAAAGATGGGATTAGCCTGTACAGTTTAAAGAAAAGTCAGAATAGCAATGTCTCATTTTAACCATTAGTTATAATCTGGATACAACAAGAAGATTTCCCCCAGAACAATAGCAAATGCATTACCTTGCGCAAGCGCTTGAATTTGGCTTCGTTTGGATGTTCCATGACATTCCTAAAAAAATAAAATAAGCTTCAATCAAAATACAGGCCACAATATGATTTGAAAAATGGATTAAATACATTTTGTCCAATGCAATACAATTATCATCTTAGCATTTAAATTAATTAAATATAAGAAGCTTATAGATAAAGAAAATTTCAGGGAATCACCTTAGAATTGTGAACAATATCCGAATCACAGAAGAAAACTCAACAGGTGACACCTGGTTTTTAAGCTTTTGTATGGCTTCTTGAAGACGCAGACATGTAGCAGCTGTGGATTCTTCAATTCTTTTCAAATCTGCACCTTCGTTCTCTAAACTCCACTGTATGGTTTCAATACCACTTCCATCAGTTCTACTTGGGCTAGAGTCAATACTTTCATGATGCATTTCAATAACAGAGCTTTCATTCAAAGTACTTTTGACTGAATCATCTGGATCTGGTTCAGCAATAGTTTCACTTTCTTGACAGTCATCAGGATCAGGTTCAGCCATAGTTTCATTTTCTTGACGGTCATCAGAATCAGGTTCAGCAACAATTTCCAGTATGCCAATGGCATGGCCTTCCTGACAATCATCAGGATCAGGTTCAGCCATAGTTTCACTTTTTTGAGAGTCATCAGGATCAGGTTCAACCATAGTTTCACTTTTTTTAGAGTTATCAGGACCAGATTCAGCCTTAGTTTTACTTTCTTGACAATCATCAGGATCAGGTTCAGCCATAGTTTCCCTTTTCAGATGGTCATCAGGATCAGGTTCAGCCAAGTTTTCGCTTTTCAGATGATCATCAGAATCAGGGTCGGCCATGGACTCACTTTCTAGACAGTCATCAGGATCAGGTTCGCTAATGGTTTTATATCTGTCATTGTTGAGGCCTTCGTGATGGTTGTCAGGATCAGGTTCAACAATAGTTTCAGATCTAACAATATTGACATGATTTTGAGAATTATCCAGATCATGTTCTTCCCACATTTTCTGATCGACATCAGGCTTCTGCATCATGAAATCATTTGACTCACTATCATCTGGATCTGGTTCTGAATAAGCTTGTTTCATGCTCATGCTTGCATCAACCCCATTCACAATAGAATTTTCAAAACGATATAGTGCTGCACCTGCTGCAGAAACACGAGCATCTACAAAACCATGTAGAGGATTTCCTCCAAGCTTATGAACGTTGTATGATTCATCAAAAGAAAGGAATTCGTCTGTATCATCTGTCTGCCTCAATCCAGTCAATGTTCTGCTACGTGACTTTGTCCAATCCAATGCAATAGCTTCTTCATTCAACTGCACCAATTTATATAATCAGTTAGCATAGTTAGTCAAAATTCTTATGCCACATACTGTGATAGTTGCCAAGAAATAAATGTTGTTCCTCTTTTACTACCTGTTTATCTAGGGCAAAGAACTTTGCATCATGTTCTGAGTGTACCATGTGAGCCTGAAAGGACAAAGCAACATAATGAGATGCAACAAGCAATAGACTATAATAATAACTAGTGCTAACAAACTACTTTCATTTAACTGACAAACTTACAAGTTCATGCAGTAAAGTCTTCTTAATGCTCTCATACTTCCTAAAGCCTTTGAGATCGTCTGTTCTTAGCCGCAAAGATATTTCCTCCCCATGATTCTGATGAATGCCAATATGCACAAAAATAGGAGTTAAGACATATAAACAGTTTCAAGATTAATTTTAACCCATTTTTACTTGTACATGCAATTTGAGCCTATATGTCCGTGTTATTTAACAGCAAATGGGGTGAGACCATTTACCTTATTAAATCCTAGAATACATTTTGGACTGATCCCCACATACCCTTCCGGTGCCATCTCTGTCATGATTCCTACACACCAGCGATGCTACAAAAAGAACATGGTTCAAAGAAGACACAATATTACCATAGATGTAATTCACATAATGTCAACAGAAGAAAAGAAAACATAACTTCAGACTATATACATACTTTATGCTAGAAACTTTAATTAACATACCTTGTTCATGATAGCAACTATGCCTGGGTCACTGGCAAGTCTGTGCATAATCGCAAGTGCGTTTGATGCAGGAGGGTTTAACTGGCATACAAGAACCATTAATTAACTGAATAGCAAGCTTAGTTATGTAGGATCTTTTCTCACAGTCATATGTATTTGAATAGCAAGATTCATTTAAACTGCTCATAAGATCCTTTTCAAGAATCTCTAAAAGCAGAAATAAATGGCACTCCAATCTTTTATTGAATATCTTTATCAAACCCATGTTATGTTAGCATCCACCTAGACAACCTTGGTTAAAAAAATAAAATATAGCACAGCCTGGAAGGAATATAAGGCTTAAACTCTTTACAACAGGAAAGTAATGTATTCACTTAGAATTTACATCAAGTGAGGTAAATGTTGCATAAAAGACTACATGGTTCATTTTCGTGTGCTAAAATTTTATTTTCAATCCATGCAGTAATGCTATCAGTAGGTTTTATGTTACCTACCAGACATAAATAACTAGATGCATTGTAAAGAGCAGATAGTGTTGCATATCAAATATATTACAAGACATAAACTTCAAATACCAACTAAACAATGAAATGGCATGTAGATCTCTAAGGTGAGGTCCAGGTCGTCCACAAAACATCACACCGCTCCCCAGCCCCACTCGCACAACTTCTTCTAAACTAGTTTGAAATTTTTCCCATTTAAAATATTGTAATGCATAAGTGCTCCAAAGTGCAAAACAACTTCTAAACTAGTTTGAAGTTTTTCCCATTTAAACTATTGTAATGCATTAAGTGCTCCAAAGTGATTCTCACAAATGTGATGTAAATGCTTAGATGATAAACCAGACAAAATAACAAATTTTATACAGGTAATACAGACCTCAATTCCAGGAAGCTGAAGGGTACGAAAGTCACAGAAAACATAAGGCCCTTGAGGCAATTTCCTTGGAATCCCAGGTCCATTTGCCCTACGTTGCTTTGCTCTCCTCTCCTCCTCAAGAAAACCTGCTATCCTCAGGTCAGACTTTGCAGAGCGAGAAACCTCCTCGACTTCTGCTGAAAACACACCCATCATTCTGATAGTTCGACCCTGCAGTTATGATGAGAAGCCTTAAGGTAAATTTTAAGTCCACCAAAAGCATAGTTGTGAAGTGTTAGAAAAAAAGCAATACATTTAATCTGGTAGTTGCATCAAAATTGTAATATCATGTAACACACACTTATATAGGACATATCTTGTGATATAACCAGAGAAATACTAAATAGCATGTTTTAAAGAGATTTGGTTGTTGTGAAGCATGAGGTTAACTTATACAATGATGCCTTTTGTGGGGCAGGTTAAATTAATTTTACCGCTGACTGCCGCAAGCATTGGTTTTCTATTATAATGTCTCATTTTTCCTCCACAATCTTCGACCAATTCTTAACTTTGTTCTTGTTCTCTTTTGTGTGCATCACTTGCCTTTATTTTTATAACAAAAACTATATAGCAATCAACTATCAATTTGAAAATTGTGGTTCAAACAACCCATGAGACCATATAACCCAACCTCATATCTACATAGCAATTTAGCACCAAAGTAGTTTCCATTGATGTTGCATACACCAAAGTACTAACCGCTTCCACGGATCAGAGAAGACTACAGAGTACTCAACAGATCATTCTGACAATGCAAATGCGGATAACAACCCCACAAAACTATAGAGCCTTGTTTCACCAACAAAACTGTTCTTACCTTGATGTCTTACTGTCATTTTAGCTTTAGATTTTTTAGTTACTCTCTTATGACACTGTCAAAGTTTTATTTCCTCTCAATTTAAATTTAAATTTTGATTAGGAGCAGACCAGGAGACCAGGGGCAAGTTGAGGCAATTGTTATGATGATGACCTGGAAGCAGGTCACCATCAAACGCGACCGAGCATAAGTGCCGAGTTAATTTTGACAGCAGAAATAACCCTTGAATGTGGATTTTTGGCGAAAAAGATTTCCTGTGTTTCACAATGCACTATTCTATTTGCCTAACAAAACAAACGGGTGGCTCGTAGAATCAGTTAATGGTTCAAGGTGACAAACCTCGCTAATACCCGTTTCTGCCAGACGCAGCTTTCCATGGTTATCCGAGAAAGGAACAAGTGATACAGCACCGGAATGTTTGCTCTGGGGAACAAGCAGCCGCATGGTGTCAGGTGCAACATTTGTCAATTCCTTCAGTTTGAAACCTAATTCCCCTACAGTGCATCCTGCTTTCTCTGTCAATTCCAAGGTCTTGCCCCTCCATGTCACACATATTTTGATCTCTCTATCTGCCGTGTCCTCCATTAATACAATTCCAACAACCCAAGTAAAGATCTCTCTTCTGTAAACAAAATCAGCGTACAGATACAGAAAAACATGAGACGTATTAATCCAATGGTAAAGAAAGCACCAAACTTTGGGAAAAACAGAAACCCTGTACAAATCACAAACCCAAAGAAAAAAAGGGCAATTTTGGGCGAATGTTTGTTTGTTTGTTTTTTTTTTTTTTCCAAACATTGAAAACAATAATAATTCAATACTGAAAAACATTTGCAGACATTTCCCAACTCCTAAAATTTTGTATTTCCTTTTTCTTTTTCTTAAAAAATAGAAAAATTGCTAATTTTACAAGAAAGCCATTCCTCCTCATTCATCATAAACCAGCACAGAGACCAACAAAATAAAAGTAGAAATTGAAGAAACCCCCGTCTGCGATCGGAAAACGAAATTGAATAAAAAGTTCGTTATACCCTACAGAAACTTCAATCCCCACAAATCCGATGAAGATACTGGAAATTTGGAAATGGAAACATACCTTTATCTCCGACTACAGCTAAGGATGATAAAAACAAACAATCCTGTGCGTTTATATATTTACGCCGGCAAGTGCGACTAGACTACTTTAATCATTACAATGGTAATGAAAAAATCTGCGTGGGGTCCAGCGCTTAAATTTTGTAAGCGTGTGGAAGATCCCACGATACTAGAAGATTCACTGATTACGTACCAGGTGACGTTATTTTATTTAAAAAATTAAATAATGTCTATTTTTATCTATTTCTTTTATCTTATATATTAATTTTTGTGGGATTTAATAGTGTGCGTTTTATCTTAGGTGACAATGATGGGTCCTTAAGTCATCCACTAAAGGATGAGTTTTTACAAATATTTTATTTAATAAATAAGAACTAGGAGTATTATAAGTTTTTACAAATATTTTATTTAATAGATAAGAATTAGGAGTTAATATTCGTAGTTAAGTGATATCAAATATTTTTGATTTGAGATCGGTTGTGTAGATAATATTGGGTTATATAATAGTTTGTCAAAAAAATATTTATGTTATTAGTTTTGGAGGGATAACTAAAAGAATCAATTTTATTTAACTTCTAATTAAATAATCCATTCTTCATCAATAAATTTTTTTTACATTGAAACATTTATAATTTTCTAATAATTAACTTGTATTTTTTTTAACAAAAAATATAAAAAAGAACATTTAATTAGATTTTTATTTGTGGAAATTAAAAAGACATTATTAAAGAGCATATGAGTGACATCATAAAAATAACAGAGAGCGAAAATCTCTCATCATAATGGTTTTGCACTTACTATTAATTTGGAAAGTTAAATATCATTATATCTTATGATCGTAACACAAGCAGCGTGGCAATTAGAAATTTTTTAGTGTGAAGAATGCATAATATATTTAGGGCATATGTGCATGTACAGTTCACAAATTTGCATGTGCATTAAAAGCAAAAATTTTTTAATAACAGTCTCAAGGCCTCCCGCATCTTGAACATTTTGAATATGCAACTTTGAAGTAAGAATATATATCTAATGTTATTTTGTTTAGAAAAGAAGAACTTGTATTTTTGTTGTGTATCAACTTTTTAAGGGATGACATGCAGGGAAAGGAATGGCTTGCACTAGAAGCAGTTCACAGTGATTCGTGGTTTCTTGCAGGTGTATATTAATTTGGTGCACGGTTTGAGTTTGTCAAAAAAGAAAGGTGTGTTTAACTTCCCAAATTAATCTATGCTTTAAATTATTACACCTTAAAACATTAAGAACTAAAGATTTGCTTTTGTATATCGATCTTATATTTTTCGATGCTTTCATGTCCTTATCAAAACAATGATATTTTCTCATAGATAGTTTTTAGCATTCATGATTTTTCCTAAAAGTTGTGAAGTGTACACGGTTTCATTGCCTTAAAGTCTAAATCAACGTGGTAGTTAGATTTTTAGGTGTGAAGAATGCATAATATAGCCACATTTGTGCATGTACAGTGCACAAATTTGCAAGTGCATTAGAAGCAATTTTTTTTTAACAACAATCTCAAGACCTTCCACATCTTGAACATTTTGAATATGTAGCTTTGAAGTAAGAATATATGTATATTTATATATAATGTTATTATGTTTATAAAAAAAGAACTTGTATTTTCGCTATGTATCGACTTTTTAAGGGATGGCATGCGGGAAAAGGACTGTCTTGCACTAGATTTTTAGTATCTCGAATGAGATAAATGTTCTGAAAGAATTTAGTCTAGAGACGGTATTACTAGAGAATTTTGAACAAGGGTAATCACAGTTTGAGTATGCTTGAGTGAATGAAAACACTCTGATATACTCTGTTGCAGAATGTTTAGAATAAGGTTTTAGTTGAATCAAATCATTGGGTCTGAGACATAGGATATTAGTGCAACATTTTGCCAGGGAAAGAACATTTTTTTGTATCTTGAATTTGATAATTGTTCCCCAAGTCTTGTAACATTTTTGAATCACATCATCATATTAGAACTTCAAAATTACAAAGATGTAAGTACCATACTCGTTTAACAAAGGAAAGGGTTGGAAAGAGACTATTCAAAATAAAATGATGACTACATAGGTATAAATGTCAATCATTCAAGTTTGTAGGTAGCGAACACTACAAAAGACCTTAAAAATTAAGAACTAAGAATTTGCTTTTGTATATCGATCTTGTATTTTTTTGTGTTTTTATGTACATGTCAAAACTATGATATTTTTCTCGTATATACTTTTGGGCATGCATACTTTTTCTTGAAGATTATGAATTGTACATGGCTTCATTGCCTTAAATTCTAGAATATACCACTTTAAAACTTTAGAAAAAAAGAATACTAAGGTGTAATGTCCCTTTCTTAGATGAGTGTGGAAGACCCTTGGCCTATTTTATTCCCATAGGATAATTCGGGTACTGAAAGGGAATAGTGGGGTGAGATCACTATTCATCATTTACTATTCACTAGTACTATTCACATATCACTATTCATGAGTGAATCAGTAGGATGATGTGGATTAGTAATGAGGTGGCATAGTGATGAAGTGTCCTTGGGGATGTGGCAATGGCCCACGTGGTATTTTTAAAGGTGGAAAGTACATGGAAAAGAAGTGTAGCACATTTTTCTACTTGACCACATGAGAGGAATATGAGAGCATGTGGAGAACAAATTGATTGAAAATCTAATCATTCCTTTCATGCATGTGATGTGGGGATGTCCTTGTTTGAAGTCAAAAGATGGGGGAATCTTTTGACTTATGTGTGTGCACATGGGTAGGGGGGGGATATGATCTACTATTCATGATTGGGGGTCACATGTAAGGTGGGGCATAGCAATTGAAGGCACATGGATAAGTCAAAAAGGAAGATCTTGAAAGGTGCTTGGTACATGTGAAAGATGCTTGGCACATGTGAAGGACAAATGACACTATTGATTAATAGTGTAACGACTATAAGTATGGCACATTTTCCTTCTCTCTCATGAATTTAAAGCTTATTATCTTCATCCATTATAATTTCTATAAGTATAGAGATATTCCCTTTGTTATGTATATTTTACAATCAATTAAACCCATTATTTTAGATATTGGATGTATGTTCATATCCTCCTTCCTTGGATTTGTTAATTGGAATATTGAAATTGATTTTGGTAGTGAGATATCCACCCTAGCTAGTGTTGGTGATTTCATTCAAGGATTGCACATGGAGTTCAAACAAAGTTACCAACTTCGGTGGTGAGAGATCCAACTTAGTTGTACTAATTGCAGGATCAGAGAGTGTGTAGAATTGTAAGTGTGGTTGATTTTATGTTATAGTTTGAGTGAAGATTTATAGTGTGTTATTCAATATTTCCAGTGGAGTTTGTATACTATATGATCATCAATTATGAGGGTGAATATATGATTTAATATATATGTTTTTCCTCATTACATTCAACTTATTTCCTTATATGTGTTTGTAATATGTTATTTGGAAAAAAAACTAAAAATTTACTAGTTAGTTAAATATCCTGAAAGGGATATTTCAGTGGTATCAGAGCTGGTAATCTTGCCAGTCTATAGGATTTGTTTGTTAGGATGCTTTTGAGTGACAGGGAAATCAGGTATTTGAGAAGAGAGCAGAATAAATTGCAACCAAAAGAAATAATGGGAGATAGAGAAAATAGTGCACCAGCAAGGAAGTTTAATGAAATGATTCAAATCCAAAGAGATCTTGCTGATATGATTGGTCAAATCCAAAGACATAATGTTGAAAATCAAAGACTACTTACTGAGATGTTGGGCTAGATGATGTATGTAATGGAAAACAAGCCAACAAATGACAACAACAGAGAATTTATCACCTCTAGAGGAAATAATCTGAACAAGGTTACAGAGGTGGAATTTAGAAGTCCAGGAGTGGGGTTCATCAATAAACCTTGAAAGCCTAAGTTTATTTAGAGAGCAAAAGTGCTTCTAAGAGTACCTACACCCCTAAAAGATGATGATCAATGCCATGAGGAGTAAAATCCACTTCCTTTTGAGGTCCAAGAAGCCATGACATTGATAAATTATGTGGCTATAAGGAATATCTGAGGTGTTTCAAGGTCAAAGGCATGAAAGCAACCCAAACCAAAAGATTTGGAACATACTTTGGGTAAGATAAATCTCTCTATTTTTAAGGGTACAGATAAATGTTCTGTTAGAGATTGGTTGCATAAGTTGGACACCTACTTATCTCTAAAGCCTATGGTAGAAGAGGAAGCTATCAAGTTTGTCACCTTTTATCTAGAAGATGTTGCACATGATTGGTGGTACCATGGTTTGATAACTCAAAATCATGATCATATGATGAGTTCTACAAGTGGTTAATTGAAAGATTCAATAGAAAGGATCCTGAAGAATAATTCAGAGAGTTGGCTTGCCTCAAACAAAGAGGTAATGTAGATGAGTATGTTGCTAATTTACAAAATCTATATGTCATGGTAAATGATATTTGAGAAAGGAGTCTCATGGTTCTTTTCATAGAGGGATTATCTGAGCATCTCAAGGGTTTGGTGAAGCATTTAACCCTTCCTATTTACAAGAAGCTATCAAGAGGGATTTTGATTTAGAGATCTCTATACCCTCAAAACCCATGCTTTGGAACAAGTTAAAAGGGATTCCTCAAATGAAGTTTACCCCACCATTGAAAGAGGCAATCAAGAAGATGGATGATGAGACCAAAGATGAGCTTAGAAGGAAGAAACTATGTTATGCCTACAAGGGTCCATGGACACCAAGGCATAGGTGCCTTGGGAGAGGCAAAGTGCATTATATAGAGGTCATTTATGATTGTGAAGAAGAAGAAGATTCTAGTTTAGAAAGTGATCAAGAGGAGGTTGCTTTTGAGTATTAGGAGCTCCTAGGTATCACCCTTTCAAGGTGAGAGGAGTCTTGAAAGGACAACATGTAGTAGTTTTGATTGATAATGGGGTTACCCACAATTTCATAGATGAAGATCAGGTCATGAAAAGGGGCCCTAAAATGGAGGACTTTCCAAGATTCAATGTTACAGTTGCTGATGGATTCATAATGAGCTACAAGAAGAAGATTTCATAGTTGAGCATCACCTTGGGAAACCATCAAGTAACTATTTATTTTTATGTTATCAATCTTGTGGAAATTGACATGGTCCTTGGCATTCAGTGGCTATATTCCCTTGGGAGATATTCACAAAATTTATAGACTATGAAGCTCAAGTTTAGACATGGAGGAAAAATGGTTGTTCTTAGAGTGTAGTCATATAAAATGCAGTAATTGGTAACTTGAGTGTGGATAATGACACCCAACCCATAGTTCCCTCTTTCTTGCTCTCATGACCCTTATAGGCACATTTTCATTGATTCCCAGTCATCTGTAGGCTTTCAAGACCACATTTTAGCTTAGCCAAGACCCCTTTTCCATGCTTTTTCCATCCCCCCAGGTCTCATACACTCAAGACAATAGCACCTAGCTTGGATTATAGCACTAGACCTTAGGGTGTCCCCTTTTTGGTGCTCTTATCTAATCACATTTTGAGCCCAGATTATCATTTTTCCCTAATTCTTCCTCTTCATTGTGTCGGCCTAGCATGATTGCATTTGACCCATGACCAATAGATCCCTATATAAGCCCATTCAAAGATCATTTGGAAAGGGTTGGAAAATATCACTAGGCAAACAAGAATACAAGCAAGACTATTCAAGTAGTCTTCCTTATTCTCTGCATACAGCCAGCCAACACACTTATAAGCTCATCCAAATCCTTACACTAGCCCTTAACCACCTCAATCATATCTAGTTTTATCATTTTTTACATTCTCATATCATAATTACACTAAGAACTTTTAAAGGTATAACTACATATGGCTTGATCCCTCTTCAGAGTATTGGTATGTAGGTAGCGTGCCCACACATGGGGGGTGAAGCACGTTCAGTGCATCTTACACACACTAACCCCTCTCTTTTCTCAAAACCCTATTCAAGCTTATTAGAGACCTAAGATCAAAGATAAATCAACTCTACAAGGAGTTCCATTGAGATTTAAGCTTCAAAATTTCATAGGCAAGGTCATATAGGAGTGGTGGACAAAACCCAAAAAGTTCAGACCTCTGTGACTAGTTTGAATAATAACGGCAGGAACAGGGCTATAGTGACAGACCTTGAAGTGTCCTATTTTTGATGCTCCTATATTTTCATAAAATGAAAGCCAAATCTAGGTTCCTGATACCGTCCCAATCTTGCACAATCAATATCTGCCTTCATCTTAGTCAGATCAACATAGTTCTAAGCTAAGTTATATTTCTCTCTATTCACTTGCTATTTTTAGAAAGTCTAAACAACAATCAGAATTAACAAATCAGTAGGTTAATTATGACATAATTATTGACTAATTTACTTTTCTCAAAATTTTAAATAAATAAAAATAAAAACCCTAATTATTCCCAAAACGGTTAAATCATTTGGTGAACCTGACTTACTTTGTTTGAGCATAAAAACCCTAGAAACCCTAGGGTAAATTTCTTATTGATTTTTTCTATATTTTTCTAATTTTTTATCTACATAATAGAACAAAAAAATAGCATTAAATTTTAAAATTTTATAGTAATTTTAAAATATTTTTCTTTCAAACCCTAGTTGACCATACTAGGTCCCAGTAATTTTCCAATCATTTTTTGAATTTTTACTAGCATATTTAAATCAACAAATCCATTCAAAATTCAAAATTTCATAGTAATTTGTCAAAATATTTATTTTTTCCAAACCCTAGTTGCATTTACTAGGTCCTATGAAATCACTAATTTTCTAATAAATTTTTGATTTTTTACTTGCATATCTAACTTAAAAATCCACTTTCAATTTCAAAATTTCAAAGTAATATGTCAAAATTATCATCTTTCAAACCGTAGCTACATACACTAGGTCCTATTGCTTGTGAGATATTGCCTTACATTCTAAAAAATTAGATTTCAAAAATAGGTTTCACTTATTTACAATTATTTTTTGCATTTCTTGCACAAAACAAGAAAACCATCATTGGTCCTATCATGTATAGGAATGATGAAGTTTATCATATGTTAATACACATCTTTATTCTTTGCATTTCATGCTTATGTTTCATAATATGGGATGATGTTAAGAAAGTTATTACTAAATATGCTAAGATATCTTTTCTATCACCTCCTTTGAAGACTCTATCCCATGTCGAGTCATGTTGCATGGTCCATTTCACTCTTCCCTAGGTCACTACTCATCACCAAAAAGCCCAGTTGACACCCTTTATACCTCCACCACCTTGACCTATCGATTATATTCACTCTCCTCTCGTAGATACTACTAGCCCTATATAGATAGTAGATAATATGGTTAGAGCTATTACTCAACATGCCACCATGCCTCCTCCACCTAGTCAGGAGCCCCACCACCCTCCTATTCCTTCCCATCCTAGGCCCAATCCACCTGAACAAGCAGATCCACACAAGGCATATGATATTGTTGATCAGTTGAGAAACACTCCAGCTAAGATTTATATGTTAGAATTGCTTTAAAAAGCCAATATATTCAAGGACATTCTTTATCAGTCACTCACTTAGATTTCTATGCCTATTGATTCAGAGCCTTGTTATTTTGAAATAGTGGTTAACACAATAAAAACTATAGAAGATGCTATTACTTTTGATCTTGATGACATGCCATCTCAAATAGTTATTGATCAAAATTTACCACTATTTATACAAGCTCAAGTCAAAACTAGCATAGTTAAGAGAGTTCTAGTTGATAGTGGTTTTGGACTTAATTTATGTAATAGTACATTATTACATATCATGGGCTAGATATGGCATCCATGCATAAATCATATAAAAACATTAGAGGGTTTGATGATAGACCACGATAAACATTGGGCACCATTGTTTTGGATATCATAGTAGGACCCAAACCCCTCTCTACACAATTCCACGTTATATTAGGTCCTCTTCATTATAATCTTTTACTCGGATGACCCTGGATACATGCTATGGGGGTAGTTCCTTCTACTCTTCATCGATGTGTTAAGTTTCTCCATGAGGAATACCTTTACACATGTCTAGTAGATAACCAACCATTTAGATATTGTCAAATTATAGAATCATCTTCAACTATTTCACCAGATGGGACACCTCATATCATAGTTAAACCACCACTTCATTGCATTTCTCTTGATCGGATATATACATATGAGGCTAGAGAGACTAGCACTTCTCACACTCCTCCACTTATGGTTGTGTCCTCAGCTTTAGATATTCAACTAGTCACAACAACTTTATCCATTCCAACTACTCTATCAATCATGATTCTTACACCTGTTACAATTATATATTCATTGAAAGTAGTTCTAGCAGTACTAGTTGAATCTATAGATACAATTACTCTATCAATTATAGACACTCTCACAACACCATTATCTGCTACTACTATAGTTGATGAGACTCCCATATCATAGTTACCCTCGATGGTAAATTTTGAGTTACCATATATACATGATGTTGATATAGATTCTTAGGCTTCTTCAGATGATGATACGATACCCACAATCACAAATGACTATTCACGTGGGTTGAGCTTTACACCAGTAGGCCCAAGAGAGTACTAAGATGACTTTAGAGCTCTCATTACGCATCCTACATCATTCCTAGAATCTCACACTACACTCACAAGATATACTCCACGTTTACAATCACTTACAAATCACTTGGCACATGTAATTCACATGGTTACCTCTATGGATATAGAGCTAGTCATTCAAATTCAGGCAGGCAGCACATAAAATCAACCATAGATTATGTTACAAATGTTACTTTATCATGGATTAATCACCTTACCTATAGTGTGACATAGATTTATTAGTATATTATCACAATAGGATGGTCTCCCATTTTGTCTTTTTCATAGGATCATAGGTCATGATACAAACTCATGTACAACTTTACAAAAGAGATTGGATAAACTACAAGTTCATGGTATTATTCAGATTAAAACACCACCAGCACTAGCTTCTTCACTTCTACCAAAGAAAATCTACTACTAGAACTAAATGCCCCAAAGAATAATTAGTATTTCCACCACTAGAGCAACATTCAGTTCACCTTCGGTAGGATGAGACCATATACACAACTTTTATAGCATATGATGATACTTATGATGATGATCTTGAGGCATTTGATGATGGTCGTGATCCCCTCTTCCCTATCCATCTCCAACCAGCTCAATCCTTAGACCCTTTACCCCCTCCAACCTAGCCTTTTATTCATATGTTTGTATATAATCTCATTATGATTACTTATACATAGTTTTATCAGTATCACCTGTACATAGTTTTTTATGCTTGATTGTACATAGTTCCTTTTGAATTACCTATAAATAGTTTCTATTTCTTGATTTTACATAACTTAAAACTTTCAAAAATTTAAAAACAATACAAAATTTCAAAATATAAAAACATACAAATAACTCCAAAACAATAAAAGCATTTCAATTGTATGCATTATCCATGCTTTACATTTCTACTACTATGCTAGACTTACATTTGTTATTTTATGCTATTGTTTGCCGATTTATCTACATTACCATGCTTCACTTGATATTCTTTGAGTGTCTACAGTGACATCTAGATCCTACTTCTACATTCGAGACACACATCGATAGACATACCCACTTGGGGTATCTTCTACATGACTACACCATCCAGGTTATGTCATTCCTACACCATACACTCTAGTTATCATGATGATGTACAATATTTAATAGCTTACACATATTACTCTATCGGCATTCCACTAGTATAGAGCACTTATGTATATCTTAGCATATACCTAGTATTGTACTAACATGTCTTGCATACCTTCACATTCTTGCTTTAATTAGTTAGATTGTGATTGTATTTCCAGTTCTTACATGCTTTATTTTATTACTTAGCATTAAATTGATGTGATTGCATTTTTCCAATCCCTATTTGTCTTATGTATGTGCCTTAGGACATTTGCCAATGTCCTTTGCTTCTATTCATGTGTGTACCTTAGAACATTTGCCAATGTCCCTTGTTTGTACTCTTCTATGGGCTTGTTTTAATTGTATGTGTATGTGACATTTGAACATGTCTTGTATGCTTGATTTCTATATTGAGTGACATGTGCCAATGTCCCTTGTTTACTTGGTCCCTTAGCCATATTTTTCATGCTTCTTGTTTCTTGCCTTGTGTGATTGTTGCTTGATTGCTTTTTGATTGATTGTAATGTCATGATCCTAATCATGCATTATCTTGCTTTATTGGATGACACGATGGACAACATGCCACATCCCTCAATAAAAACTAAAAACTAACCAAAATTCTCATTCCAATTCCAAATTAATACATTGCATTATATTGTTATATCTATCTAGGCATACCCTTGTTGATCTAATAATCTCTCAATACAAACCATGTTATATCTTGAGATATGTTGTCGATTATCATTGTTATATCATGTATCTTTGTAGCATAACACACTTAAAAGGATCCTTATTTTAAGGGCAATCATTGCAGGGCCTTCATTCCTACCCTCAGAAGAAGGGATAAAAAATAAGAGTTTTGTCATAGAGATTAGAACTCCTTACAGTTAAAAATATAGCTTCTAGAACAACTCAGAACAATAATCAAAGGTCAAACTAGATAGAATAAATCAAAAAAATAGTGGTGATTCTAACACAATTTTTAGTTTTAGTAAAGGATAACAGTGATTGACATGGATAATAGTGTTGGACACCAGGGTGTCCTATTTTTGGTGCTCCTATCAAAATAGTAGAAAAACTAGATTTTCCAGAAGCAAGAAAAAAAGTATGTTCAAATACAATTTTGCACATTCAGACCAATTCAAAATAAAAAAAATTAGTACACTTTTGCTTAGAGAATTTAGATATAGGGGGCATCATGAGCAGCATGATGGATCTCACTTCTAGTTTTAGATACGGTAGTTGGTATAACTTCTAGATCATAATCCATGTTTTAGACACCAGTGATTGGGGGCAATGTGCATGACACATTTCTAATTTTTTCTTTTCAATTTCAACATTACCTAGGCATTCTCAGTAATTGTGTGCCTTATTCTATCTATAGGTGGTTGGAATCATTTTGAAGTGGCTTTCATATAAGCCTAATCTCCACATTCCTGAGTTCTCCAATTCTTGAGTGGCTTCTATATAAGCCTAGTTTCCAGTTTTAGATTGGATTTCATACAAGCCTAATCTCCATCTTTCAGAGTGGCCAAGAATGGCCTAGTTTCTAGCATACATTTGGCTATCCATGCTAACATTGTTATTTATAGAGCATTCATGGGTTTCAGGAGACATCTCATTCACACATACATTTCATACTAATATTAGTTTATAGCTTCACTTCATGGGGCAACAATGGAGCTAAAAGACTCTTGAGCCACCTATTCAAAGGGATTGGACACACAATCTAGACATCAATTACCACATGCACGATCATATAGCTTCACTTAGTAGGTAATGATGGAGTCAAAGGGTTAGCCTTTTCATTCTTGATCCACTCTCAAGGAATTGAGCACTCATCTCCATTCATGATATTACTCTTGGTACAACACCTTCCAACATTACTCAACATAATCCAGCATCACTCAACATCACAATAGGTTTTGTATTGGTTTGTGTATCTGGTGAGGTGTATTCATTCATTTCTCTTCCTCTCTCTCTTACTCAGCTTTGTATGTTCTTATTTTAAATATAGCGTATCTAGTAAGATTTGATATACTCTTTGTTTTTCTTACATAATCATACTACATAGCGTGTTCTCTCTATGCACACCTAGCATCACAATATCTTCATGAGCTTTAATTTTATAGATAAGTTTAGGTATGCTTTCTATTTTTCTTTTATCCTAGTATTTTTCTTTGTTGCATCACTAGAATAAAGCGGGGGCAAATGTAGTCATATAAAATGCAAAAATTGGTAACTTGAGTGTGGCTAATGAAACTCAACCCATAGTTCCCTCTTGCTTGCTCTCATGACCCTTATAGGTACCTTTTTGCTAATTCTCAATCATCCATAGGCTTTTAAGAACTCATTCTAGCTTAGTTGAGACCCTTTTTCTATGCTTTTTCCATCCCCTAAGTCTCGTACCCTTAGGAAAATAGTTCCCAATTTGGACTATAGTGTTGGACCCTAAGGTGTCCCCTTTTTTATGCTCCCATTTAATCACATTTTGAGCCCATCTTACCATTTTCCCCTAATTCATCCTCTTCATTGTGTCAGCCTAGCACGATTGCATTTGACCCAAGACCAATAGATCCCTATATAATCCCATTCAAAGATCATTTGGAAAGGGTTGGTAAATATCGCTAAGCAAGAAAGAATACAAGTAAGACTATTCAAGCAATCTTCTTTATTCTCTACATATAGCCAACTGATACACTTACAAGCTCATTTAAATCCTTACACCAGCCCCTAGCCACCTCAAGCATATCTAGTTTTAGCATTTCTTACATTCTCATATCACAATTACATTAAGCACTTTCAAAGGGAGAACTACATATGGATTGATCCCTCTTCAGAGTATTGGTATGTAGGCAACATGCCCACACATGGGATGTGAAGCACGTCTAGTACATATTACACACACTAACCCCTCTCTTTTTTCAAAACCCTATTCAAGCTTATTGGAGACCTATGATCAAAGATAAATTAGCTCTACAATGAATTCTATTGAGAGTTAAGCTTTGAAATTTCATAGACAGGGTCATACAAGAGTGGCAGATAGAACTTATAAAGCTTAGACCTCTATGACTAGTTTGGACAATAGTGGTATGAACAAGACTATAGTGCCATACCCTAAAGTGTCCTATTTTTTATTCTCTTATCCTTTCACTGAACAAAAGCCAGATCCAGGTTCCTAATACTATCCCAGTCCTAAAAAATCAATATCAACCTTTGTCTCAGATAGATCAACATAATTATAAGCTAATTTATATTTCTCTATTCACTTGCTATTTTTAAAAAAGTATAAACAATAATCAGAATTAATAAATTAGTAGGTTAATTATGGCATAATTATTGACTAATTTGATTTACTCAAAATTTTAACTAAATAGGAATAAAATCCCCAATTATTCCAAAAAGGCTAAATCATAGAGCAATAACTAAAGAAACACCTAATTTGGCCACTACAAAGATGATGGAGGAACTTTTTTGTCATGGGAAGATGGATTGGGCAACTCAATGCCTGATCTCTCCTCATAATCCTTTAGATAAAGATGGTCAACATCCTATAGATATCCAATCCATATTGGATAAGCATAGTATGGTTTTTAGTGAGATTACTCTAGGTAAGCCACCTGACAGGGGTTTCAAGCATGTGATACAGCTTAAAGAAGGCTCTAAGCATGTCATCACAAATCCTTATCGGCACCCTAATAAATTCAAAGAATAAATTAAGAAGGTAATCAAGGATTTGTTGGATATGAGACACATCGGGCCTAGTTTGAGCCCCTTTGCTTCTTTAGTTGTTTTGGTAAAGAAGAAGGATGGGACCATGTGGATGTGCATTGACTATCGTGAACTCAACAAGAACTATCATGCACTCAACAAGAAGACCATAAAAAATAAGTACCCTATTCCTAAGATCGATGAGTTTTTAGATGAGATATATGGAGTAGTGTATTTATCAAAGATTGATCTTCATTTGGGATACCATTAGATCAGGGTTCATGAGTAGGACATACAAAAAATAGCCTTCAAGTATCATTATGGACACTACAAGTTTTTAGTCATGCCTTTCGGTTTGACTAATGCTCTTGATACTTTTCAATCCTACATGAACCATATCTTAAACAAGTAGTTGATGAAATTTTTACTAGTGTTCTTTGATGATATCCTAATATACAATAGGACATGGGAGGACCACCTCAAACATATTGATGTGGTGTTGCTTATCATGGAGGCATAATCCTAGTTTGCCAAAGCTTCTAGGTATGAGTTTGGTATGACAAAGATTCGTTACTTGGGGCATGTGATTGGTGTTGATGGAGTGAAGGTCCATAAAGAGAATATTTAGGCCATCTTGGATTGGCCACCACTGAAGACATTAACAGAACTGAGGGGATTCTTTGGCCTTTGTAGTTATTACAAGAGGTTTGTCAAAGGATTTTCTAGATTAGGTGCACCTCTTAAAAAACTCATGAAGAAGGGATATTTCAAATTTATGGATGGGGCTCAACATACATTTTATAAGTTAAAAGAGGTAATGAGCACTTGTCATGTTTTGGCATTACCTGATTTCTCTCAGCCATTTGTGTTAGAGTGTGATGCATCAGGTTCAGGATTAGGTGTCATGCTTATGCATAATAAACACCCCATTGCCTATGAGAACAAGAAGTTCCATGATGTGGAGAGACTATATTCCACCTTTGTTAAGGAAATTCTCACCATCATGCAAGCTTTGACAAAGTTCAGGCAATATATGGTAGGCAAAAAATTTGTTATCAGAACATATCATAATAGCTTGCGATATTTCTTGGAGCAGAAGGACCTGAATGAGAGGCAACAAAAGTGGGTAAGATTCAGACCTATGATTTTGACATCAAGGTTACTTCAAAACCTACATGCATATCAAAGAGATATTCTCATGGAATGGTCTCAAGGATGATGTCTTACGTTATGTTTGAGAGTGTATGACTTGTCATCAGAACAAGTTAGAGCATACTTTCTATACATGTTTATTGCTGCCATTGCCTATTCTAGAGTAGAAGTGGGAATGTATTTCTATGTATTTTATTACAGGTCTACGTAAGGTTGAGGGTAAAGATTACATACTTGTGGTTGTTGATAGGTTGACCATGTATGCCCATTTCTTTGCCATATCTTCTGAATACAAGGTACCTCAGGTTACAAAGTTATTCTTTAGAGAGGTGTTCAAACTCTATGGATTACCAAAAAACATTATCAATAATTGGAATAACATATTTCTTAGCATATTTTGGTAGGATCTATTCAGATTAGTAGGCATGGAGTTGACCCTGAGCATGAGATACCACCCCCAGATGGATGGATAGATAGAGATTATGAACAAATGGGTGGAAGGTTATTTGCATAATTATGTTGTAGGGTAGCAAAAGGGTTAGATCCAATGGTTATATTTGGGTGAGCATTATTAAAATACCACCCATCACATGTCCATAGGTATGGCTCCTTTCTGATAATTATATGGGAATGATGTCATGTCTTTGATAGATTTGGAATTTGATGATAGTAGGCCCCCCAAGGCCAAGGATTAGATTTGGGAGAGATAGGACATCCTTAAGTCACTTAAGGATAATTTTCATCATGCCTAGGATCAGTAGAATATGTATGTAGATAGGCATAGAGTAGAGAGGAGATTTGAGGTTGGTGACTTAGTCTTCTTGCACCTACAACCATATAGGCAATCTACATTGAAAAAGATTAGTGCAGATAAGCTTAAGCCTCACTTTTATCGACCTTACAGGATCATGTAGAGATTTGGTGAGGTGGCATATGAGTTGGAGTTACCAAAGAGTAGCAAAATTAATAATTTTTTTCACATGTCTTGTCACAAAAGGGCAGTCAGGCAACACATCATGACATCTTATGAGCTACCACCATTGGATAAGGAGGGAAGATTGATCTTAGTTCCTAATTATATCCTACATACTAGAGAGAAGAGGTTGAGGATCCAAGTGCTCAAAGAATACCTGATCAGATGGAGGGACGTACCCTTAGAGGATGTTACTTGAGAGGGAGAGTAGATTCTTCAACACCCAAATTTGTAATTGTTTATGGGAAATCAATTTTGAGAATGGAGGACTATAATGTCCCCTTATTAGGTGAGTGCAGGAGACTCTTAGCCTTTTTTATTCCCATAAGCTAATTTGGGTATTGGAAGGGAATAGTGGGCTGAGATCACTATTCATAATTTACTAGTCACTAGTACTATTCATAAGTGACTCAATAGGATGACATGGATTAGTAATAAGGTGGCATAGTGATGAGATGTCCTTAGGGATGTGGCATTGGCCCACATGGTATTTTTAAATGTGTAAAGTAGAAGCAAAAGAAGTGTGGCACATTTTTCTACTTGACCATATGGGAGGAATAAGGAGAGCATGTGGGGAATGGGAACAAATTGATTGAAAATCTAATCATTCCTTTCATGCATGTGATGTGGGGACATCCTTGTTTGAAGTCAAAATATGGGGGAATATTTTGACTTATGTGTGTGCACATGGGTAAGTGGGGGACACGGTTTACTATCCATAATTGGGAGTCACATGTAAGGTGGAGCATATAAATTAAAGGCACATGGAAAAGTTAAAAAGGAAGATCTTGAAAGGTGTTTGGCACATGTGAGAGATGTTTGGCACATGTGAGGGACAAATGACACTATTGATGAATAGTTTAACCTCTATAAGCATGGCACATTTTCCTTCTCTCTCATGAATTCAAAGCTTATTATATTCCTCTATTGTAATTTCTATAAGTATAAATCTTTTCCCTTTATTATGTATATTTTACAATCCATCAAACCCCTTATTTTAGATATTGGAATGATGTTCATATCCTCCTTCCTTGGATTTGCTCCTTGGAATATTGAAACTAGTTTCAGTGATAAGATATCTACCCTAGCTAGTGTTGGTAATTCTATTCAAGGATGTCACATGGAGTTCAAATAGAGTTACCAGGTTTGGTAGTGAGAGTACACCCTAGCTGGATTAGTTGAAGGATTGGAGAGTGTGTGTGTAGCATTGTAAGTGTGGTTGATTTTATGTTATAGTTTGAGTGAAGATTTGTAGTGTGTTATTCAGTATTTCCAGTGGAGTTTGTATACTATATGATCAAAAATTGTGAGGGTGAATATATGATTTAATATATATATTGTTCCTCATTACATTCAACTTATTTCCCTATATGTGTTTCTAATATGTTATTTGGAAAAAACTAAAAATTTACTAGTTAGTTAAATATCCTGAAAGGAATATTTCAGTGATATCAGAGTTGGTGATCTTGCCAACCTATAGGATTTTTTTGTTTGGATGCTTTTGAGTGATAGGGAAATAAGGTATTTGAGAAGAGAGTAGAATAAATTGCAGCCAAAATAAATAATGGGAGATAGAGAAGATAGTGCACCAGTAAGGAAGTTTGATGAAATGATTCAAATCCAAATAGATCTCGTTGATATGAATGGTCAAAGCCAAAGATAAATTGCTGAAAATCAAAGACTAATTACTGAGATGTTGGGCTAGATGAATGTAATGGAGAAAAATCCAACAAATGAAAATAACAAAGGAGAATCTATCACCTCCAGAGGAAACAATCTGAAAAAGGTTCTAGAGGTGGAATCTAGAAGTCCACGAGTGGGGTTCATCAATAGACCCCAAAAGCCCAAGTTCATTCAGAGAGAAAAAGTGCTTCCAAGAGTACTTACACCCCAGTAAGAAGTTTCTCAATGACATGAGGAATACGACCCACTTCCTTTTGAGGTCCAAGAAGCCATGACGTTGACAAATTATGTGGCTATAAGGAAGATCCACGGTGTTTCAAGGTCAGAGGCATGAAATCAGCCCAAACCAAAAGATTTGGAACATACTTTGGGTAAGATAACTCTCTCTATTTTTAAGGGTACTGATAAATGCTCTGCTAGAGATTGGTTGCATAAGTTGGACACCTACTTATCTCTAAAGCCTATGGTAGAAGAGGAAGTTATCAAGTTTGCCACCCTTCATCTAGAAGATGTTGCACATGATTGGCAATACCATGATTTGATAACTCAAAATCATGATCAAATTAGATCATATGATGAGTTCTGCAAGCAGTTAATTGAAAGATTCAATAGAAAGGACCCTGAAGAACAATTCAGAGAGTTGGCTCACCTCAAACAAAGAGGTAATGTAGATGAGTATGTTTTTAATTTACAAAAGATATCTGTCATGGTAACTAATATTTTAGAAAGGAGGCTTGTGGTTCTTTTCATAGAGGGATTAATAGAGCATCTCAAGGGTTTGGTGATGACATTCAACCCTTCCTCTTTACAAGAAGATATCAAGAGGGCATTTGATTTAGAGATCTCTATACCCTCAAAACCCATGCTTTGGAACAAGTCAAAAAGGATTACTCAAAATAAGTCTACCCCGCCATTGAAAGAGGTAATCAAGAAGATGGATGATGAGACCAAGGATGAGCTTAGAAGGAAGAAACTATGTTATGCATACAAGGGTCCATGGAACCTAGGGCATAGGTGCCTTGGGAGAGGCAAAGTTAATTATATAGAGGTCATTTTTTATTGTGAAGAAGAAGAAGATTCTAGTTCAAAAAGTGATCAAGAGGAGGTTGATTTTGAACAAGAGGACAAGACTAGAGAAGGACATGAAGAAGGAACTATTGACTCTCTTTTAGGAACTCTTAGGTATCACCCTTTCAAGGTGAGAGGAGTCTTACAAGGACAACATGTATTAGTTTTTATTGACAATAGGGCTACCCATTATTTCATAGATGAAGATCAGGTCATGAAAAGGGGCCTTAAAATGGAGGACTTTCCAAGATTCAATATTATGGTTATTGATGTATTCAAATGAGCTATAAGAAGATTTCATAGTTGAGCATTACCTTGGGAAACCATCAAGTAACTATTTATTTTTATGTTGTCAATATTGGGGAGATTGACATGGTCTTTGGAATTCAGTGGTTGTATTCCCTTGGGAAATATTCACAGAATTTCTAGACTATGAAGCTCAAATTTAGATAGGGAGAAAAAAGGGTTATTATTATAGAAATAACTAAAGGAACACCTAATTAGGCCACTAAAAAGATGACGAAATAAATTTGTTGTCATGGGAAGGTGGCTTGGGTAGCTCAATGCCTAATCTCTCCTCATAATCCTTCAGATAAAAATGGTCAACATCCTGTAGATATCCAATCCATATTGGATAAACATAGTATGGTTTTTAGTGAGATTCCTCAAGGTAAGCCACTTTATAGGGGTTTTGAGCACATGATAGAGCTTGAAGAAGTCTCTAATCATGTCATCACAAATCCTTACTAACACCCTAAGAAATTTAAATAAGAAATTGAGAAGGCAATCAAGGAGTTGTTGGATATGGGACATATTAGGACTAGCTCGAGTCTATTTGCTTCTTCATTTATTTTGATGAAGAAGAAGGATGGGACCATGTATATGTGCATTGAATATCATGTACTCAATAAGAAGACCATAAAAAATAGGTACCTAATTCCCAAGATTGATGAGTTTCTGGATGAGCTACATGGAGTAGTGTATTTCTCAAAGATTGATCTTTATTCAAGATATCATCAGATCAAGGTTCGTGAGCAGGACATACACAAAATATACTTTAGGTGTCATTATGGACACAAGTTTTTGGTCATGCCTTTTGGTTTGACTAATGTTCTTGATACTTTTTAGTTCTGCATGAACCATATCTTCAACAAGTAGTTGAGGAAATTTTTATTAGTGTTCTTTGATGATATCCTAATATATAATAGGACATGGGAGGACCACCTCAGACACATTGATATGGTGTTGGTTATCATGGAGACATAATCCTTGATTGTGAAAGCTTTCAAGTGTGAGTTTGGTATGGTAGAGATTGTTTACCTAGGGCATGTGATTAGTGTTGATGGAGTGAAGGTCCATAAAGATAAGATTCAGGCCATCCTAGATTGGCCACCATCAAAGATATTGACAAAATTGAGGGGATTATTTGGCCTTTGTAGTTATTATAGGAGGTTTTCCAAATTGGGTGCACCTCTTATAGACCTCAGAAAGAAGGGAACTTTTGAATGGACGGATAAGGCTCAATGTAAATTCGATAAGTTAAAAGAGGTAATGAGCACTTTTCCTATTTTGGTATTACTAATTTATCTCAACCATTTGTGTTAGAGTGTGATGCATCAGGTTCATGCTTAGGTGTCATTCTTATGCAAAATAAACACCCAATTGCCTATGAGAATAGGAAGTTCCATGATGTGGAAAGACTATACTCCAGCTATGTTAAGGAAATGCTCGCCATCATGCATGCTTTGTCAAAGTTTAGGCAATATTTGGTAGGTATAAAATTTCTTGTCAAAATAGATCATAGTAGCTTATGATATTTCTTGGAGCAAAATGACCTAAATGAGAGGTAACAATAATGGGTAAGTAAAAATTTAGGCCTATGATTTTGACATTGAATATGTGAAAGAGAAGAATGTTGTGGCATTTTCCCTTTCTAAGAAACCCACTTTGTGCTCTATGACTAAGATTTCAGTCAATTGAAAGGCTCACCTCTTGGCAGAGTATTCCAGGAATAATTTTTCATGTGAGTTTATGGATGGTAGGATTTAGGATGATAGGTATAGAGTGGTAGATGGTATCATCTACTACAAGGACATGATTTATTTGGTACCTGAATTAAAATTAAAGGAGAAATGTTTGAGGGCCATTCATGACACAAATATTGTAAGACATCAAGGTTAATTCAAAACCTATAGGCATATCAGAGAGATATTCTCATGGAATGGTCTCAAGGATGATGTCTTGCATCATATTTGAGAGTGTGTGACTTGTTAGCTGAACAAGTCAGAGCATACTTTCCCTGCAAGTTTATTGTTGCCATTGCCTATTCTAGAGTAGAAGTGGGAATGTATATCTATGGATTTTATTATAGGTCTACCTAAGGTTGAGGGTAAATATTGCATATTTTTTGTTGTTGATAGGTTGACCAAGTATGCCCATTTATTTTCAATATCTTCTCAATACAACACACCTCAGGTTACAAAGTTGTTCTTTAGAGAGGTGTTCAAACTATATGGATTACCAAAAAACATTATCAACAATTTGGGTTAACAAATTTCTTAGCATATTTTGGTATGAGCTATTTAGATTAGTAGGCATGGAGTTGACCCTGAGCGTGAGATACCACCCCCAAATGGATGGACATATAGAGATTGTGAACAAATGGATGGAAGATTATTTGTGTAATTATGTTATAGGGTAGCAAAGGGGTTAGATCCAATGGTTATATATGGGTGAGCATTATTACAATACCACCCATCACATGTCCATAGGTATGGCTCCTTTGTAATAATTATATGGGTATGATGTCATGTCTTTGATAGATTTGGAATTTGATGATAGTAGGGCCCCTAATGCCAATGATTAGATTTAGGAGATCTAGGACATCCTTAAGTCACTTAAAGATAATCTTCATCATGCTTAGTATCAGCAGATGTATGCAAATAGGCACAAAGTAGAGAGGAGCTTTGAGGTTGGTGACTTAGTCTTCTTGTGCCTACAACCATTTAGGAAATCTACATTGAAAAAGAGCAGTGTTGATAAGCTTAAGCCTCACTTATATGGACCTTACAAGATTGTGTAAAGAGTTGGTAAGGTGGCATATGAGCTGGAGTTAATAGAAAGTAGCAAAATTCATAATGTTTTTCACATGTCTTATCTCAAAAAGGTAGTCAAGAAACACATCATGACATCTCATGAGCTACCACCATTAGATGAGGAGGTAAGATTGATATTAGTTCCTAATTCTATCTTAGATAATAGAGAGAAGATGTTGAGGATCTGAGTACTCAAAGAATACCTTATCAGATGGAGGGACTTACCCTTAGAGGATGCTACTTGAGAGGGAAAGTAGATTCTTCAGCACCTAAATTTGCAATTGTTTGTGGGCAAGAAATTTTGGGAAGGGAGGACTGTAATGTCCCCTTATTAAATAAGTGCGAGAGACCCTTAGCCTATTTTATTCCCATAGGCTAATTTGGGTATTGGAATGGAATAGTGGGTGAGATCACTATTCATCATTTACTATTCACTAGTACTATTCATGGATCATTATTCATGAGTGACTCAATAGGATGACGTGGATTAGTAATGAGGTGGCATAGAGATGATGTGTCCTTGGGGATGTGATAATGGCCACATGGTATTTTTAAATGTGGAAAGTTGAAGGAAAAGAAGTGTGGCACATTCCTCTACTTGACCACATGGGAAGAATAAGGAGAGCATGTGGGGAAAAAATTGATTGATAATCTAATCATTCCTTTCATGCATGTGATATGGGGACATCCTTGTTTGAAGTCAAAAAATGGGAGAATATTTTAACTTATGTGTGTGCACATGGGTAAGTGGGGGACATGGTATATTATTGATGATTTGGGGTCACATGCAAGGTGGGGCATATCAATTAAAGGCACATGGAGAAGTCAAAAAGGAAGATCTTGAAAGGTGCTTGGTACATGTGAGGGATACATGACACTATTGATGAATAGTGTAACCAATATAGGCATGGCATATTTTCCTTTTCTCTCTCATGAATTCAAATCTTATTCTCTTCTTTTATTATAATTTCTATAAGTATAGAGCTCCTCCATTTTTTATGTATCTTTTACAATCCATTAAACCCCTTATTTCATATATTGGATTTATGTTCATATCCTCCTTTCTTGGATTTTTTCCTTGGAATATTGAAACCGGTTTCAGTGGTGAGATATCCACCCTAGCTAGTGTTGGGGATTCCATTTAGGAATTGCACGTGGAATATAAATATATTTTCTTGGTTTGGTGGTGAGAGATCCACCCTAGCTAGACTAGCTGCAGGATTAGAGAGTGTGTGTGTAGCATTGTAAGTGTGGTTGATTTTATGTTATAGTTTAAGTGAAGATTTATAGTGTGTTATTAAATATTTACAATAGAGTTTGTATAATATATGATAAAAATTTATGAGGTGAATATATGATTTAATATATATGTTGTTCCTCATTACATTCAACTTATCTCCCTATATGTGTTTGTAATATATTATTTGGAAAAAAAATTAAAAAATTACTAGTTAGTTAAATATCTTGAAAGGGATATTTCATCAGGTCATAATCATGGGATAGAATCATATCTACTTCAAATAGAATAGTGTTAGCCTATCAGAGGCCTAGAGTGTGCTACCTAGATTCAATGTACAAGACAAAATTCCAAGTTATGATGGTACAATCTAAACCACGTAATCAAAGGAAAAAAATAATAGGGTTGGTATGGACCTTAAATAAGCCTCAAAAGCCATCTTCAGGTCTGAAAAAATCCTACATGAACAATTAAACACAAATAAATGAGCCAAACAATCATCAAACACATTAATTTTTTGATAGGATGAGAACTCTAGTAGTTTAAATAAATCTCGTATCTATTTTCGCTTGTTTATCTTTAAAACTAAGAGAATTTAGATAATTGAACCAAACACAACCTTTAAACAAACATTTATCCTTGTGATTCAATTCCAATGATTGTAGCTTAGACTTTCTGACAAGGTACATAAGCTTGAAGCACCACTTTATCCCCATGAAAGAATCTAAAATGAGAAACTTCTGCCCATAAATAGATAGAAATGGTTAGAAGCACACATTCATGGGTACCAATTGTATACATAAACTGATACATCATTAGTTTACTTGTAGTGAGGCATCCATTCATTAGTGTATCAAATCCTTCCTATGAAACCTTAGGGACTGACATCTATGTGAACTTACATATAAACACATTGAATTTTGATTGAAATGCATGTGTTTGACCTAATCCCAAATTTATTATTTAGAATCACCTCCTTTATCCTATTTTTAAACCTACAATTATACTACCATTTGATGTTCATGAGGCATCCATGGACCTTCAAGCATCCCTTCATGATTCTAATTTTTTGCCTCTTTTGACTAAGGAACTAAATCTACTTGGGGTTTGTCTCATGCTTGGAGATGTCTACTGAAGAAGCATAAGTGCATGTGCTCGTGTAAGACTTAATATTAACAAAAAAAGGCAACACTCTCTAATAATTGATAAATAAAAAATGATACATGGGACATTAAAAATATAATGAAAAGATAATGAAACAACTGATGGACCAGAACAAGGAGGAGCAGGTGAGGGAAACTCAAATTGGAGAAGCTATACTTACATATGCTGCGTTGTAGTTTTTCCCAACTTCTATGAGCACATGAAATCTAGTACTAAAAATGTTCCAAATGCAATCTATTCATTTGATGAACAATGAATTCTTTGTTTTTGTTCATAGAATCACACTTGAAAACATATTAACTAGTGTAAAGCGAGTTTTGAGGACAAGGCTTTTAAAGGTATGAAAATTCTCAAAGCATGAGATTGTAATCAATTATATTGATTTCCAGATTTTTTTAATTTATTAAGGGATAGGCATAACTATTATTAGATGGTAGAGAATAGAAACACTAGACTCACAAATTCTGTCAAATACAACAAGATTTCCTTTAAATAAACTGTGGCAGGGTCTCATTACATTAATCAACTTGTTGAAATTATATTATAAAATATTTGGACAAGTAAACGACTGTAGGATTAGATTAAGGAGGACTAGGTATTGTGATTGAAACTCAAATAAGAGAACATATAGTTAGAGATAATGCATTACATATTTTCTTAATTTCTATGAGCACATGAGAAATTCTTAAGTATGTTACAAGAAAATGTGGATAAGAAAACAACTAAAGGACATGACGTAGGAGAAGCAATTATTGTGAATGAAACTAAAATTAGATAATGTATATTTAGAGATAATACTATGTAGCTTTCTTAATTGGTATGAGCACATAATAATTTCTTAAATATACTAAAATATTAAAATTATAAACTATTCATTTGATGGACAATGAATTCTTTGTTTGGTGTAATGGTGAATACAAACATTTTAGCTAGTGTAAATTTTTTTTGAGAATAAGGCTAGTAAGGGTTGGGGAAATTTTCAAAGCATGAGAGATTTTTATCTAAGTATATTGGTTTTTAAATTCTTCTAATTTATTAAGGGATAGGCATATCAGATGTCAGCTAGTAGACAATAGAAATGTTGGCAAATGCAGTAAGATTTGCCCTAAAAAAATTGTAGTTACTATTAATTTGGGAAGTTAAACATCATTATATTTTATGATCACAACAAAAGCAGCGTGGTAGTTAGATTTTTAGGTGTGAATAATGCATAATATATTTAGACACATTTGTGCTTGTACAATTCACAAATTTACAGGTGTATTAGAAGCAAAAAAATTTTAGTAGCAGTCTCAAGGCCTCTCGTATCTTGAACCTTTTGAATATGCAACTTTGAAGTAAGAATATATATCTAATGTTATTATGTTTAGAAAATAAGAACTTCTATATTTGTTGTGTATCAAATTTTTAAGGGATGGCATGGAGGAAAAGGACTGGCTTGCACTGGTAGCAGTTCACAATGATTCATGGTTTCTTACAACTGTATATTATTTTGGTGCACGGTTTGAGTTTGACCAAAAAGAAAGGTGTGTTTAACTTCCTAAATTAATCTATGATTTAAATTGTTATGTTTTTTTTGGTTTCTTTCATCACATAAAAGGCATCTACGAATAAAGAAATTTATAGAAACTACCTATATGGTAGAGAAATTGACCCCAAGAGATATATATAGTATGTGTTGAGAATTCGATGTCAAGAAATAGTCTAGAAAATATACATTTATCCATAAGAAATGTTTGATAACACCAACCCCAACTCTCTCAGTATTGGAAACAAATAGGATTTTTAGTATCTTGGATGAGATAAATGTTTTGAAGGAATTTAATCTAGAGATGGTATCACTATAGAATTTTGAACAAAGGGTAATCATAGTTTGAGTATGCTTACGTGAATGAAAATACTCTGATAATCAAGACCTCCTGTATCTTGAACATTAGGAATATGTAGATCTGAAGTAAGAATATACATCTAATGTTATTATGTTTAAAAAAGAACTTGTATTTTTGCTGTGTATTAAATTTTTAAGGGATGGTATGTAGGAAAAGGATTGGATTTCACTAGATTTTTAGAATCTCGGATGAGATAAATGTTCTGAAGGAATTTAGTCTAGAGACAGTATTACTATAGAATTTTGAACAAAGGGTAATCATAGTTTTAGTATGATTGAGTGAATGAAAACACTATAGTAATATCTATTGAAAAATGTTCAAAATAAGGTTTTAGTTAAATCAAATCATTAGGTTTGAGACACAAGATATCAATGCAGCATTCTGCTAGGGAAAGAATACTATTTTGTAGTTTGAATTTGATAATTGTTCCCCAAGTCTTGTAACATTTCTAAATCACATCATCATATTAAAACTTCAAAATTATAGAGATGTAAGTACCATACTCATTTAGTAAAGGAAAGGGTTGGAAAGAGACTATCCATAATAAAAAGATGACTACACAAGTATAAATGTCAATCATTCAAGTTTATAGGTAGTAAACACTATAGAAGAACTTAAAACATTAAGAACTAAGGATTTACTTTTGTATGTCGATCTTGTATTTTTTGGTGCTTTCATGTACCTGTCAAAGCTGTGATATTTTCCTGTATATAGTTTTGGGCATGCATACTTCTTCTTTAAGGTTGTGAATTATACACGGCTTCATTGCCTGAAAGTCTAGATTATACCACTTTAAAACTCTAGAAAAAAGAATACCCAGGTTATAATCATGTGATGGAATCATATCTACTCCAAATAGAATAGTGTCAGCCTATCATGTGCCTAGAGTACGCTACCTAGATTCAACATACAAGGAAAAATTCTAAGTTATGATGGTACAACCTGAACCATGTACATGATTATTTTGTAAGGCCAATCAAAGGAAACAAATAATAGGGCTAGTATGGACCTTAAAGTAAGCCTCACAATCCATCTCGAGGTCTAAAACAATCCTATAAGAATAATTATACACAAATAAATGGGCCAAACAATCTTCAAACACATTAATTTTTTGATGGGATGAGAACTCCAACAATTGAAATAAATCTCATATCTATTATTGCTTGTTTGTCTTTACAGCTGATAGAATTTAGACAATTGAACCAGATACCATCTTTAAATAAAAATTTATCCTTGTGATCCAATTCCAATGAAAGGCTTTTGGTTGCAGCTTAGACTTTTTAGCAAGGTGCATAAGCTTGAAGCACCACTTTCTCCTCATGAAAGAATCTAAAATGAGAAACTTCTGCCCATAAATAAATATAAATGGTTAGAAGCACACATTCATGGGTACCACTTGTCTACATAGACTAATACATTATCAATTTACTTATAGTGAGGCATCCATTCATTGGTGTATCAAATCCTTCCTATGAAACCTTAGGGACTGACATCTACATGAACTTACATATAAATACATTGAATTTTGATTGAAATGCATGTGTTTGACCTAATCCCAAGTTAATTCTTACGAATCACCTCCTTTATCCTATTTTAAACCTAAAAGTATACTTCCATTTGATGTACATGAGTCATTTATATAACTTCAAACATATCTTTATGACTCTAATTTTTTGCCTCCTTTGACTAAGGAACTAAATATGCTTGGGGTTTGTCTCATGCCTGGAGAGGTCTATTGAAGGAGCATAAGTGCATGTGATCGTGTAAGCCTTAATTTTTTAAAAAAAGGGAGCATTCTCTAATAATTGATAAATAAAAAATGATAAATGGGACATTAAAAATATAATAACAAGATGATGAAACAACTGATGGACTAGACCAAGGAGGAACAGGTGAGGGAAACTCAAATTGGAGAAGTTATACTTACATATACTGCATTGTAGGTTTTCCCAACTTCTATGAGCACATGAAATCTGGTACTAGAAATTTTCCAATTGCAATCTTTCATTTGATGAACAATGATTTTTTTTGGTACATAGAATCACACTTGCAAACATAATAACTAGTGTAAAGTGAGTTTTGACAACAAGGCTTTTAAAAGGTACGAAAATTCTCAAAGCATGAGATTCTAATCAAGTATATTGATTTCTAGATTTTTTTTAATTTATTAAAGGATAGGCATAACTTATTGAATGGTAGAGAACAAAAACACTTGACTCACAAATTTTATCAAATATAACAAGATTTCCTTTAAATAAACTGTGGTAGGGTCTCATTACATTGACCCACTTGCTGAACTTATATTATAAAATATTCAGACAAGAAAATGATTGTAAGATCAGATTAAGGAGGACCAGGTATTATAATTGAAACTCAAATCAGAGAACATATAGTTATAGATAATGCATTGCAGGTTTTCTTACTTTCTATGAGCACGTGATAAATTCTTAAGTCTATTACAAGAAAATGTGGATAAGAAAACAACTGAAGGACAAGACCAAGGAGAAGCAATTATTGTGAGTGAAACTGAAATTGGAGGAGGTATATTTAGAGATCATACTCTGAAACTATCTTAATTGGTATGAGCACATAATAATTTCTTAAATATACCAAAATATTCAAATTGTAAACTCTTCATTTGATGGACAATGAATTCTTTGTTTTGGTGTGATGGTGAACCATAAACATTTTAGTTAGAGTAAAACAATTTTTGAGAACAAGGCTAGTAAGGGTTGGGGAAAATTTCAAAGCATGAGATATTTTTATCTAAGTATATTGGTTGTCAAATTCTTCTAATTTATTGAGGGATAGGCATATCAATTGTCAGATGGTAAACAATAGAAATGTTGGCAAATGCAGTAAGATTTACCATTAAAAAATAAATAATTACTATTAATTTAGGAAGTTAAACATCATTATTTTTTATGATCATAACAAAATTAGTGTGGCAATTATATTTTTAGGTGTGAAGAATGCATAATATATTAACTGCATTTGTGCATGTACAGTTCATAAATTTGTAGGTGCATTAGAAGCAAATTTTTTTAGTAGCAATCTCAAGGCCTCTTACATCTTGAATATTTTGAATATGCATCTTTGAAGTAAGAATATATATCTAATGTTGTTATGTTTATAAAATAATAACTTGTATCTTTGATGTGTATCAACTTTTTAAGGGATGACATGTAAGAAAAGGATTGGCTTATACTAGTAGCAGTTCACAATGATTCATGGTTTCTTGAAGGTGTATATTATTTTAGTGCACAGTTTGAGTTTGAAAAAAAATGAAGGTGTGTTTAACTTCCAAAATTAATCTGAGCTTTAAAATGTTATGTTTTTTAAGGTTACTTTGGTCACACAAAAGGCATCTACAAATTAATAAATCTACAGAAACTGCCTATATGGTAGAGAAATTGACCCTAAAAGATATATGCAGTATGTGCTAAGAATTCAATGTCAAGAAATGGTCTAGATAATATAAATTTATCCATAATAAATGTTTGCTAACACCAACCCCAACTCTCTTAGTATTGGAAACAAATAGGATTTTCAATAGCTTGGATGAGATAAATGTTTTGAAGGATTTTTTTCTAGAGACAATATTACTATACAATTTTGAACAAAGGGTAATCATAGTTTGAGTATGATTAAGTGAATGAAAACACTCTAATAATATCTATTTCATAATGTTCCAGAATGAGGTTTTACTTGAATAAAATCATTGGGTCTGAGACACAGGATATTAGTGTAGCATTCTGCTAGGGAAAGAACACTTTTCTGTATCTCAAATTTGATAATTATTCCCCAAGTCTTGTAACATTTAAAATCACATCATCATATTAGCACTTCAGAATTACAAAGATGTAAGTACCATACTCATTTAGTAAAAGAAAGGGTTGAAAAGAGACTATTCAAAATAAAACAATGACTACATAGGTATAAATGTCAATCATTCAAGTTTATAGGTAATGAACACTACAAAAGACTTTAGAACATTAAGAACTAAGGATATCTTTTTGTATTTCAATCTTGTATTTTTTGGTGCTTTCATGTACCTATCAAAACTATGATAGTTTCCCCTATATATTTTTTGGCATGCATACATTTTCTTGAAGGTTGTAAATTGTACACGGCTTCATTGTCTTAAAGTCTAGAATATACCACTTTTAAACTCCAAAAATAAATAATATTGAGGTCATAATCATGTAATGGAATCATAGCTACTCAAAATATAATAATGTCAGCCTGCCTAGTGCGTAGAGTATGCTACCTAGATTCAACATACAAGGCAAAATTCTAAGTTGTGATGCTACAACCTGAACCATGTATAGGTTTCCTTTGCAAGGCCAATTGAAGGAAATAAATAATAGGGCTAGTATGGACCTTAAAGTAAGCCTCAAAAGCCATCTTGAGGTCTAAAACAATCCTAAAAGAAAAATTATGCATAAATAAATAGACCAAACAATCATCAAACACATTAATTTTCTGATAGGATGAGAACTCCAACAGTTGAAATAAATCTCATATCTTTTGACACTTGTTTGTCTTTATAGATGATAGAATTTAGACAATTAAACCAGACAAAACCTTTAAACAAACATTTCTCCTTGTGATTCAATTCCAATGAAAGAATTTTGGTTGCATCTTAGACTTTCTAGCAAGGTGCACACAATTGAAGCACCACTTTATCCTCATGAAACAACCTGAAATGAGAAAATTCTACCCATAAATAGATATAAATGGTTAGAAACACACATTCATGGGTAGAAATTATCTACATCAATTGAAAAATTAGCAATTTACTTATAATGAGGTATCCATTCATTGGTGTATCAAATCCTTCCTATGAAACCTTAGGGACTGACATTTGCATGAACTTACATATAAATGCACTAAATTTTGTTTGAAATGCATGTGTTTGACCTAATCCCAAATTAATTCACCAGATTCACCTCCTTTATCTTCTTTAAGACCTAAAATTATACTATCATTTGATGTACATGAGGCATCCATAGACCTTCAAGAATCCTTTCATGATTTTAATTTTATGTCTCCTTTGACTAAGGAACTAGATTTGCTTAGGGTTTGTCTCATGCCTCATCCAACATACCCATTGGGGATCATTGAATATGCAAGGTATACTCTATAACAGTGTCATTAGTGTATAAAATCTAGTAAAATTGGGACTCATTTGGTATTCATTGCATCTGTCCTTCCACCTAGTTTGACTCATACAACCACGTGGACTAGAATTCCAACTATCTTCCCTATTACTTGTTAGAAACAATTGATGCTTATTTTATACATATATTAGGTTGATTAAAAAGTTTTATCTTTAAAAAAATTTAAGTGACAACAAATTGTTACTATAAAATAGGGAACTTTGTCACTTCTCATTTCTCTAGCTAAATAGATCTGTAATAATTTGTTTAATAGACTACAAGACACTACCATAACAATTAGCAATTAAAATGACCAAATGATATTTTTATCACCTTGGTTAAAATCCATGTTCCTTTGGAATTAATCATCTAGCACCTAATTTGTGGCCTATGAAAGGCAGTGCATATGATATTTTGACCACCTTGGTTAAAATCCATGTTACTTTGTAATTAATGATCTAGCACCTAATTTGTGGCCTATGAAAGGAGTGCATGACTCACCAAAAATCATGGGAAACTTTATTGGCTAGTTATATTCAAATGGATGAACAATCAAAATTTCAAAAATAATTATTGAGTTTCATAAGATTTAATTCAAATCTCATATGGTGGGAAAGATTTTGAATTATTCAATACTAAACTACACATCTTTGTCTCTATTATGACATGTATATTGCTATTTTGGTCTCCAGTCACAATGGAATTATTCTTTGGTGGTCCCAATCTAGGTTTCTATAGTGATGGAAAATAACAATGATGAAGCTTGATTGTGAGTGTAGAGGACAAAACTTTCAATCTATAGCTTAAAAGCTGCTCAATCGGATAGAGACTAGAATTAAATGCAATTCATGGGAGGATGGGAGTGATTTTTTAATTTGTAGAGAAAGTGGGGTCTTGTATTTCAAGTCCATCCTAATGATCCACCCTATCATGGCTATTTTCCACACTCTTCCTCCCACCCATCACCACCTTCTGGTCTTCCCTCCTTTAACTTCTTATTTGCATGTGCATGTACTTTTAGCCATTCCATGAATGTGCACATGCCTAATAGCTACTAGCTTCTTGGAATGGTCAACTTAATGTAGATCTAATATATTTCAAGGATACTCACTATTTATTGATGACATATACACAACACATGCATTGCTCTCTGGCCATTTTGCTCAGCGCAGACATTTTTTTTTGTCTTCATGACACCAACAATTTATCCTTTTTCCATTTCTTAATGTATTCTTAGGCAAACATGATGGTTCGAATAGGGATCAATTTGACATTTAGATCCTACTTTGAGGGGCTAATAGTTAGGCCTAAAATTTGCATATAAATAACAAGAAGCTTATTATAATAATTAGAAGCTTACGCTCTATAAATTATAATTATCGATGCTAACAAGAAGCAATTTCAGTTCCCTTGCCTTTTTAAACATTTTTATTTTTCCCAATGTAATATTAAAATTTCTATATATTTGATTTGATTTGATTTAATCTAGATATTAAGGTCCATAAGAGATTAAGAATAGCTTTGGACTGAAAAACATATTACATGAATTTAATAGAAATAAATATTTAAATACACTGTTAATATTTGGTATAGGAATAAACAAACCTTATTTAATCTAATATAAATATAAATATATAAATATTTAATTATATAAAATAATTTTATAACCCCCCATGGTATAAGAATACTGAATCTTTTCTTACATGATCCATATATGCTATAGATTATTGGGTAAAATATTAGCCAAAAGTGAGGGCAATGGTAAGTGTTTGGTTGCCTAAAAGATATAGTACTCAGAGCTGTATTTCACTTTCCTAAATGCAAGTATCCATGAGGCCTACGGTATTCTACCGAAGAAGTTGTAGCCTGCACAAAAGTCAGGATATCTTAGACATATGGTAATTCAACCATTGTTAGGAGGCCAATCTAGAATTTAGTTTGCCTAAACATTGCCTTGAATCACATGGCAATGTCCTAATTAATTTAATGTAATCCATTCTCATCCATAAAAATGGAACTCTGGTCAAATATATGACAATCATGATCACTATGAATACATTGATATCAATCTTAATATAATAATCTTTTAAATTTGATTTAAAAATTATAATTGCCCTATTTATAATACCGGATGGTTATATTCTTTTCAAAGGGACATTTTAAAAAAATAATAATAATATTAAATATATATATTTTATTTTTCTGATTTAAGACTTGCTAAAATAATAATAACAAGTATATATATTTTTCTTTTTCTGATTTAAGACTTGCTATTACTAATGATAAAATTGATTATATTAGAATAATGTATAATAATTTATACGCTCAAACTTTAATTATAAATAATTAAGATGATATATTAAATATGATAGTTTTTAGATCTAATGTGATAGCATGATAAATCTATAGTCACGTAATTAGGATACTTTGCTTATAAAACCTTTCTTCTAAAAATTACTAAAATAATAATAATAACAAATATATATATTTTCCTTCCCTATTCAAGACTTACTAATAATATATCTCAAATTAAATAAAATAAAGCTATAAAAAAATCAATTAAATTTGAATATGATTAACCCTCTTTTAAATATAAAATTAAACACGTCAAGTTGAGGTAATCTTAAAATCAACGTTGTTTGTTTCTTAACTGCAACCTTCCCATGCACATTATAATTAGGAGTGAAAGTCATCTCCCTCTTAATTAAGAGTTATATTTTTCACATTCACTTAATTCAAATTAAATATTTTATATTATAATATTAAAATATTCTAATATATTAAATAAATAAACCTCTAAATCATTGATATTGAGTTATTACTTTATACAACCCACTCAATCCACTTAATAGATTTGAACATTTATAAAACATTACTGTGTTATAAGCATTATTGTGTTGCATTGGGTTTTTCTTGACCCTTTTAGTTCATGCTTCAAAATAGTTTTGTCTAATACACTCACTTTTTTTATTGTATGCTAAATGCATTACATGGCATGATGAATTATATAAAATGTCAGTATCTCTGTGCATATTTCAAAAATAAATATATAACAGATTTATAATCCTAAATAAGCATACATTTAAATCAATGAATTTTTTTGGTATGAAATAACACTGATTGTTTTATCCTAAAATTTATATGCACAAACAATAGATCATAATTTCATGGAAAAGTAATTTGAAAGTTGCAAACCATGTATTTCCAGTTAGACAATAAGTCTAGCATTTTTAACAAATTAGGCATACATCATTTATGCTATTATTTATTACTTGATAGTTTTGAACAGTTATAATTGATCAATTTTATTTGAAGTAATTATGAAAGGAAAATTTTATATTTGTATATATTGAAATTAGCAAAATTTTCATATTCAACATCTACCTTGGCATAGCAAAAAAAATATTTTTTTAATTAAAGCACATTGTATTTAAAATGTGTGTGGGCATTGCAAATATCTTTATTATGCTATATGTGTATGTTATTTCTAAGTTTATTTGAAAAATTGCTACTATCTCACTTTCATCTTATAGCAAAGAAAACACATACAATTAGGATATTTTGTTCTCACTTTAGATACACAATTATGTCCAGGTATTTGAGTAAATATAATTTGGTGATATCCAGTTTTATTAAACAAAGGGAAAGCTATGACAGTAGGTATGTAACAGTTTCGATAATTATTTTCAATATTTCCAGTTATCTTGTCTTTTTATTGCATTTAGTTTACTTAGCATTATAGAATGAAATTGATAAATATAAAACAAATAATAATGCATATGCACATAGTAATTGACAAGTCATTTTTGTCAAAGAATACAAGCCATTGTTGAAAACTCAATGTCACTTTCATCTTGTAGCAAAGAAAACATATACAATTAGGATATTTTGTTCTCACTTTAGATATATAATTATGTGCAGGTCTTTGAGTAAATATAATTTAGTGACATATACAGTTTTATTAAAGAAAGGGAAAACTATTTGACAACAGGTCTGTAACAATTTTGATGATTATTTTCAAGATTTCTAGTTATCTTGTCTTTTTATTGCATTCAATTTACTTAGCATTGTAGGATGAAATTGACAAATAGAAAACAAAAAATAATGCATATGTATAGCAATTGACAAGTCATTTGCATCAAAGAATACAAGCCATTGTTAAAAACTTAATGCACTAACATAGACGTTGCTTTGCAAAAGGAGAACCTTTTTAGAAGTCATTTTTAAAAATACAATGTAGGTTATTGCTTATTAGATACTTTTCAAGTGCTATTGCATTTTAGACACACATCAATAGAACTACGTGTTGGAATTATAAAACATTTCCTAAATTGTTTTAAAAAAAAAAGACCCGTATGCACTAAGGTCTTTTGACTTAGAGTTAGATCCTGAAGAACTATATAGACTACACCAAGTACAAGACACTAGAACATATTTTCGTAGAATGTAAAATTCTGCAACTTCATGTACAACAAATGGTGAACATGGTCTATGGGGAGACAATTTCTATATAAATTGGCTTTCTAAATTGCTAAACATTTCTATTTGTGTTTGGTCTTTAACAAAAAAATAAAAATAATTTCATTTGAATGAAGGTGCTCGTACACCTCCATATTGCATGCTATTTCACGATCAAAATCTTATTTGTGGCCATTAGGAATTATTGTACTATACAAAATTAAATAATTATCAAATCCCCTTAGCACAAACACCTCTATCAAGAACTTTTTATTTTCTTTCCTTATTTTGGGAAACAAATGCTAGAAAATTGTAATCATGTGGACTTTTCATAATATTGGAAACCACATCTTGTTGTGGTGATAGCATATTTAGTTCTATTTGTCATTTGAAAAAAAAATGATTTTGACATATGTTCCTTACACCATTATTCAACATAGTCTTTTTGTAATGCATTTGTCTTTAGAGATATAAAATCACACACTTGTTTGAAAGATAACCTAATAGACAATGTCATAAAAAATATATCAACTATTGTAAATTGGCAAGGATACATTGTAAAAATGGGATATACCTATGACAAAGGTGGGATAGAAGGAAATGAGTTCACTATCTAATGGATTTCATATTTATTAAACATAACCATCTGCCTATGGTCATCAATATGTTTAGAAATTATCAAAACCTACAATGACTATACTCAAACACAATCCTTATATAACAACATTTTTTTCAAAATGAATACAAACCTTGCATATTATGAACTGTTAACAATGCAAGAATATACTTAAGCAGAAGCTGATGATGCTAGTAATTGCATAGAAACATTGCCCAAAGAAAAATCTCTTTGGACCAAGTAAAGAACATTGCATGTAAAAAAGTAACAAAACATATAGACTATAAATCATTAACAATAGAGAAGGATATAAATCTAAAATTTGACCCTTGTACTTTTAATATAAAAACATTGCCACGTGTCCCTAGAATCTCTTTGTATCGATTAAATAACATGGCATGCAGTAAAGATATAATTAAAGGAAAACTATCAAGATCAAGAACAATAACAAGATTCAATGAAAAATTTATAGATACACCCATACGCGTTAGTGGTATTTTTAAAAAATTATAGTTCAAACATAGGATGAAGAATTTTAATTAATCTAAAAAGGACACATGCAAAAAATTAATTCCAAACAACAAAGCTATTCCTAAAAAAAGAACGTGTAAATTTCATTGAGAAATGGAAAACTTCCTGTATTTTCAACACTTGTAAATATTAGACTAAACAAGCACTTACAATTTTTAAGCATGTTATCAAATATTGAATAAATATTTGTCTCTCTTAGAATTGCATTTGATCAAATAAGAAACTCAGGACACAACAAACCACAAATTCGCTTAACAGGCCCAATTATCAATGTCCCATCAAATGTTTATAAAATTCAAAAAATATTACCTCGATCCATAGACAAAAGAACAAATATTGGAAAAGATGATTGGAATAAAAAAATGCATATCAAGAAAGAAGAGTTCATTCTAAACTTATTATGGATGCATTATAACAACTATGTACATAATGTTGGAATGTGGATCTTGATTTTATTATGATGCACGATTCCTGAGAGGGGGGTGTGGGGGGCAATGCCCCCCACTATGGTCACCATGGGGGTCTAGTGGGGTGGCAATGGGGGCTTGGGGGAAACACCCCCATAGCAAATTTTTATTAAAAATGCATTATAAAATATTGTAATTTTGTAATAAATCTGAACCGTTCACTATTAGGTTGCAAATCTAACAATAGAAATTATGTTTGTGTATTTTTGTCTTATATGTAACCCTCTTTTTGATATGAGGATATTGTAATTACGATAACATGTTGTATGTGAGTGAAGAGGATATTGCAATGGTTGTATTACAGGTTTTTTCCTTCATTTATTGGACTGAATAATAAAAAAAGACTGGCTATTTTTGTGTAGACGTAGCCCATATCAGGTGAACCATGTTAAATCTGTGTCTCTATTGTGTAATATTTCTTGCACTTTATTTTCATCTTTAATTCATTATTATTGGTCTGTGTTCTATATTTCTAACAACTAGTATCAAAATCGAAGGTTTATTTGACAGATAAACTCATAGGAAAAGAGGGTTCTTAGTTCAAGTGGGAGCAATGGCAAAAGAAGACAAGTTTAAGGTCAAAAAGTTTAGCAGTCAAAACTACCAGCAATGGAAGATGTAAATGGAGGACTATCTATATCATAAGGATCTTTTCCTACCATTGGGAAGAATAACAATGAAGCTGACAAATATGAAAGATGAAAAATGGGAGGTTCTTGATAGAAAGGCATTAGGAACAATATGGATGTGCCTGGCAGCATTGATTTCCTTCAATATTTCAAAAGAAAAGACAACAACATATGTGATGAAGGTATTATGTAGAGTGTATGAAAAACCCTTAGCCTCAAACAAGGTATTTTTTATGAAACATTTATTTAATATGGAGATGTCAAAAGGTGGGTCTACTGTTGATCATTTAAATGAATTTAACATAGTCACAAATTAGTTAAGTTCTATAGGAGTAAACTTTGATGATGAGGTTAGGGCTCTTTTGATTCTGTGCTCATTATCAAAAAGATGGAATGGCTTGGTCATGGATGTGAGTAATTATGTTTTTGATTCAAATATTTTAAATTTTGATGATATTATTGGTGTTATTCTTAGTGAAGAAATGTGATGAAAAAGCATAGGTGAGACATATGGGAATGCTTTGACTATAGAGAACAAGGAAAAACAAAAAGATATAGGAAAGGGCCTAGAGAATCATGGTAAGTCTAAGAAGGGTAGATCCAAATCTAGAAGAACATTGATGTGTTGGATTTGTGGCAAGAAAGGACACCTGAGGAAAGATTGTTGGTTTTAAAAAGTAAAACAAGGAGATGGACAACAAGATAAAAATCAGGAAGCAAATGTAGCAGATGATGTGTTACAAGATGTTTTAATCATTTATTTAGATAAAATTAATGATTCTTGGGTTTTATATTTAGGGGCTTTATTTCATGCTACACCCCATAAAAAATATTTTCAAGACTATGTTCAAGGTAATTTTGGACATATTTATTTGGGTGATGAACCTTGTAAAGTTGTAGGAAAGGGTAAGATACAGATAAAATTACAAAATGAAAACAAATGGTTGTTGAAAGAGGTGAGGCATGTTCCTGAGTTGAGAATAAATCTAATTTCATCAGAGTAGTTGGGAAGTGAGGGTTGCACAGTTATATTTTCAAAAAATTCATGGAAGGTCACTAAAGGATCATTGATAATAGCAAAAGTAGAGAAGGTGGGTACATTATATTTATCTAATGTTAATGTTGACTCTTCTATTGCTTTAGCTTCTACAAAAGTGGATACAAAATTATGGCACCACAGACTTGGGCACATGAGTGAGAAGGGGATGCACATTCTCCACTCAAATAATTTATTTCTAGATTTGAAGAAGGTGGATTTATAATTCTATGAGTATTGTGTGTATGAAAAATAGAAGAGAGTTAGATTTCTCATAGTTGGGAAGATAAAGAAGGATGAAAAGTTAGAGCTTGTGCATATAGATGTATAGGGACCAACTCAGGTATCATCCCTTGGTGGCTCTTTTTATTATGTTACTTTTATTGATGATAGATAGATTTATTGCATACCAAAAAAATCTAATGTTTTTGATACTTTTAAGAAATAAAAAGCTTTGGTTGAGAATGAGACATGAAATAAATTAAAGTGTGTCAGATCAGACAATGGAGGTGAATATTGCAACAAAGAATTTAATAATTATTGTTCATCATATGGGATTCGTAGAGAGAAGACGGTTCCAACAACACCACAAAAAAATGATGTGTTAGAAAGGATGAATATGACAATCATAGAGCATGTAAGAAACATTAGATTACATGCAAGGTTGCCCTTACAGTTTTGCACAAATGTTGTGGATACTATTGTTTACTCAATAAATAGAGGGCCTTCAAGTCCTTTGAATGGTGGCATTCCAGAAGAAGCATGGATAGATAAAAAGGTAGATTATTCCTTTTTAAAGACTTTCATTTGTGAAGCATTTGTCCACATTGATGAAGAAAATAAAACCAAGTTTGAGCAAAATCTAAGAAATGTACTTTCATTGGATATGGAGTTAATAATTTTGGTTACCGTTTATGGGATTTTTAAAATCGTAAAATTATTAGGAGTAGAGATGTGATCTTTAATGAGAAGGTCATATACATAGATTAGTTGCAGGAAAAGAAACAAAAAAAACCAAATATAAAATATGTAGTACATGATGAAATCATAGGAAATGAAATTCTAAAAGAGCCAAAAAATCAGAATGTGCAACCAGTACCTCAAACTCCTGAAAGTGTAGTTAGAAGACCTATCGGATTAAGTAGACTCTCTAAATGATACTCTCCTTCACTTTATTATTTATTATTGATTGATGGTGGTGAGTCAAAAATCTATGAAGCAATGTACATAAAATACAAAAAGAAGTGGGAGCAAAGCATGGAAAAAGAGATGGACTCTTTGGTACATAACCAAACTTGGGATTTGGTTCAGTTGCCTAAAGGTAAAAGAACATTGTAGAATAAATGGGTTTATAGGTTGAAGGAAGAATATGGAGGAAAAATGAGATACAATGCCAAACTTATTGTAAATGGGTTTGCACAAAATAAAGGTATTGATTTTGACAAAATATTTGACCTAGTTGTAAAAATGACTTCCATAAAAACTATTTTAAGTTTGGTAGTAGTAGAAGATTTACACCTTGAAAAGTTAGATGTGAAGATTGCTTTCCTTCATGGTGATTTGGAGGAAATATATATGAAGTAGCCACAGGGATATGAAGTAAAAGGTAAGGAGAAAATAGTGTGCAATTTAAAGAAGAGTTTGTATGGTCTAAAGCAAGCTCCATGATAGTGGTATTTGAAATTTGACATGTTTATGATAGAAAAAGGTTATAGTAGATGTCATTATGACCACTATGTCTATTTAAAGAGATTAGACAATGACATATATATTATTTTTTTATTGTATGTAGATGACATGCTTGTTACAGGATCTAAAATCCAGGATATAAATGATCTCAAAAGAAAATTAGCAAATTCATTTATAATGAAGGATTTGGGTGTTTCAAAGCAAATCCTTGGTATGCGAATAACAAGAGATAGGAAAAATATAAAATTGACATTGTCTCAAAAAGAGTACATAAAGAATGTGTTAGTAAGATTTAATATGCAAGATGCAAAACCTGTAAAGTACACTTTTGGGAGGGAACTTCAAATTAAGGAACAATGTCTTAAAATGCAAGAAGAAATCAATTACATTTCTAAAGTTTCATATGCTTCAATAGTTGGAAGTTTAATGTATCCTATGGTTTGCATGAGACTAGATATTGCTCATGCAGTGGGATGCAATCAAGTAGATTCTCATGTACTTGAGAGGGACCACTGATAGATGATTGTGCTATGAAGGTTCAGATGTTACCTTATAGGGATATGTTGATTCAGACATGGCTGGAGATTTATATGGCAAGAGGAGTACCACAAGTTATATTTTCACTGTTGGTAATACAATAGTTAGTTGGATTTCAAAATTGAAAAATATAGTTTCTTTGTCAACTAAAGAGGTAAAGTATGTTATAGCTATAGAAGATATCAAGGAGATGATATGGATGCAACTATTCATAGAAGAGTTGAGGTATAAGCAGGAAGATTATAGGTTGTATAGTGATAGCCAAAGTGTGACTCAATTAGCAAAGAGCTCAACATTCCACACAAGAAATGAACATATACAAATCAGGTAACACTTAATTTGTTTAATTTTGGAGCATGGTCAATTGAATTTGGAAAAGATCCATACAAGTTAGAATCCTACAGATATGCTAACAAAAGTAGTCATAAAGAAGAAGCTGGAGAGTTGTTCAGCTTCAATAGGTCTTCAAGGATAACAAGGAAGATGAGAAACATGCCAGGGTCAAAGTTTAAAGAAAATTCCAAGGAAGAGTTATAGTAGTGGAGCTGCAATAGTCAGTCTCCAAGTGGGAGATTGTTGGATGGTGGAGCCTGATCTTATTATAATGCCTAGTTCCCGACAGGGGGTGTGGGGGTGGGGGAACACCCCTCTACTATGGTCAACGTGGGGGTCCAGGGGGGGTGATGACCTATTTTAGATCCCCCCTTGGTAGGGGCTTGGGGGTAGCACCCCTGAAGCAATTTTTTTTAAAAATGCACTATAATGTATTTTAATTTTTTAGTAAATCTAGATTGTTCACTATTAGGTTATAAATCAAATGGTATAAATTATGTTTGTGCATTTTTGCCCTATATGTAATCCTCCTTTTGATATGAGGGTATTGTAATTATGGAAGCACATTGTATATGAGTCAAGAGGATATTATAGTGGTTGTATTGCATGTTTTTTCCTTTATTTGTTAGACTGAATAATAAGAAAGGACTAATTGTTTCTATGTGGATGTAGCCCATATTGGGTGAACCACGTTAAATCTATGTCTCTATTGTTTTGTGTTTTCTACACTTTATATCCATCTTTAATTCATTCATATTTATTTGTGTTCTATATTCCTAACACACAAAAATTATACATTACTCATACTATGCAAATTAACTATGATTAGAAACTATTCATATCAATTAATGTTATAAATGGTGCAAATAACAATAGTATACTTAGTGAATCTAAAATAGAAAGTGGTATAAAAGGATCTGAATAAATCAAGCAATAGCCATGCGAAACATGAAATATATTAATCTAATATAAAACATGTTTGTGATTATATTTGAAATTTTCTACATTTATCAACTTTAATTATATAAATATGCTTTTAAAGTTGTGATTTTTTTCATACCTAAAAAGATTTTATAGATGTGATGTTTTCCCATCAATCTGATGCTTTTCTAAACTCGTTTTCTAAGTAATTAAGGTGGTTTTCTATCACGTAATTTTTTTTTATAAGTTTGCGATGCATTTACATAAATGTAATGTTTTTTTTATAAATATGCAATATATTTACATAAATGTAATGTTTTTTTCTAAATATGTGACATATTTACATTAATGCAATGTTTGTATAAGCCTATGATGATTTTCTATCACCATGATACATTTCCATCGCTATGATGTTTTTCTAACCTAGTAATGTTTATCAAAGCCCATAATGTTTCTCTAAGATCATGATGCCTTTCGAATGCAAATGATATTTTTCCAACACATTGCGATGTGTTTTAGGTGTTAGATGCTATTATAGAAAGCAATGCTTTTAAAATCATGCAAAAATTTTAAAATTATGTAATGTTGCTCTAAAAACTCAGCTCTAGCATTAACACAAAAGATTTCCTTATAATAAATTTGTAGGTAACCAAGAAACCTCAGGAAGCAAATAAGTGGAAAACCTTCTAGGATATGAGGTATTGCATATTATTTTGAGAAATTATTGATGTCCACTGATCTGTTTCCACATTTTTTGGGGTATGCTGATAAGATTTGAAATGAGACTTAGAATGAGTTAAATGATGATGTAATGATTGACATTATGATTGATGATGAAAATGAAATGCCTTTGCTTGAAGATGTCTCATTCAATGAGCTCAAATCTGCATGCTTATACTCCAAGATCACCAAATTCTACTAGAAAGAGAAAGAGAAGGAGAAGTGTGTAGGCAACATATACGAAAAGAAAGCTAAAAAACTAGAGTTATAAACCATGTTTATAGATGAAAAGTTGTGGATGATTATTTTCATATAAGGAATGCAAAAGCATATGAGAAACATTAAAACTCAAAGAATACTTGCTAAAAATGGAGGGATAATTACATCTCAATTTGAAATTTAAAACAGTAATTTAGATAAAATAATAAGTTATAAAAAATATACAAGACACATCTTTGAAAATATAAAAATAGATTATAGTAATGAAAATTTAATACATTATTAAACTTTTATAGGCTCCATATTTAGTATTGGAATGCTTCAGGATAACTTTATTATACAAAAAATAATAAAATACATGAAGGTTACATAACAAAGCAACTAGTTGGTATTCATGGCTCACACTCTTCATCGAAGGACAAACACTCGCTCAAAACATGATACCAAAAATGAAAAACAAGAAATAAGGTTGGGAAAAAACATGACACACAAAAAAACTCACATTAAATTTATAGTCTTTTGTACAACATGATGCTTACATTTATATTTTATAATTACATTTATTATGAAGCAGATAGAAAAGACATAAACAAGACATCTCCCTTAGCAATCTCTCAATCTTTATGAGCATCATCTATATGGTTATTCACATTCCTTACTTTGAATAAAAGATTTACCACTTCCTTGATTGAGAGTATATTAATGCCTTGAAGATTTTTTTTGTGACCATAACATTATGAAATCAACATCAATGAGAAATTGATAAAACCTTTCTTAATGGCCTTTGATCATTAACCCTAATGCCTCATTTTTTTTCCTTTGACCAATTGTTTTGTCAATAAATTTTGGACCTTATCTTCTTCCTTATCTATTTTTTTCAAATTTAGAGAGGGTTAGGTCCCTTCTTCATTCTAGAGTTGGTTACTATAAATATAAATGTTTTCCCACATAGTATTAATGGCATCCTACTCCGCCAAATGGGGTATAACCCAATTGTAAAATTGTCTTTCTGTCTTTTCAGATTCTTGCTCTTGAGCCTTTATTTTTGTCATGCTTATCTCTGTAATTATGACTTATTTTTGAAGCTCTTATGTTAATTATGTAACCCATAATTTAGACCCTCTATTCTTCTTAAATTCAATATGCCTCTTAGTAAGTTATTTCTTGCATGCTACAAACATGTTGTAATATTTTAGGAGCTTTATTCGTTAATATTTCTTGAATTATTTTTGTAGTTTATAAAAAATCCTAATATTCATGATACATTGTTGAGCTTAAATTTTCCTCGCCCTTGTTAAAGAATACTTGAGTGTGAATTATCTATGTTTTAGGTAAATTCAATGATTTTAAAGTTGTATTAGTCTATATGTTGTTATAGATCATGAATATGAGAGAGGTTAGTTCATTGTTAGTGATTCAAAACTAGAACAAATTAACAAACATGATCTCTTAAGTGTGATCCATCTGATTGGGTGAGACTAAGCCAAAGAAGATTTTACCTTTTATGTGGATATCACCTTCCAATCTAACATATATACATGTTTATGCCTAGATATAGAGCTCAAGATCTTCATCAATGTCATGGAGCTTAATCCATCAACATCTCCCTTGTTAGAGGTATAATCATTGGGGGGTGCGTTAATCAGTGAGCTTAGATATTTCAATTTTAATTCTAATATTTTCAAACTATTAAACAATTAACATATATCAACTTGATCAAGAAACATTAATAAGAGAGCTTATTCATTCAATGCATACACAAGATCAAACATACAACACATAGTTCTTGTGGGAAATCCTCATGGGGAATAAAACCCACTCTTAAGCCTATAACACATGGACTAATTATCCTATAAGAGATTAAAAACAAGAGACTGGTCAAGTCCTTTAGACAAGAAACCTTGATCAAGTCCCCCTAACCAAAAGCCTTTAGTGAAATGCCTATTTCACAAGGAGTAATTTACCCTAAGGAAGATCAAGTCCTTTAGACCCTCATTTGAAGTGAACATCTCCACCTTAAAACTGATGTCTTTAACACCTAATGATGGATCTCTAATTTTCTAACCCCTATAAAAACTCCCTCTCTATCTCATGTAGGCCTCTCACAAAGGCATGCCATAATCTCTCTCCTTCACTCAAATTGTCCTCATATGCACACTCAGACCTCTTCGCATATCCTCAAACTATAAACCTACAAAATTAATTTTATATCATCAAAAATATAACCTATAAGTCATAAACTTAGTTAATAAACTGATTTGTTCATCAACTCATCCAATAGGCACACTACCTATCCTCTCTTCGTCGCTTCAATGCATACTCCACACATACAAGCCTTGTTCTTAAGTTATGCACACATATCTTCTCAAAGTCTAGAAACCATCACATTTTGTTTCACTATTTATAGAGAATTCATGAATTATCAAGACCATAATCTTTCCTTATTGGCCATAACACATGCCTTCACCATTAAGGCATATAACATGGGTCACACTTAAGCACAACACACTTTCAAATAGGCCTAAGTCACCTTTTAGGTCCTATGATGACCCATTTAACTCTTTGACACTTCTCCATGAAAAATAGGAACACAAGAAAAATTTATAACATATGGAACCATACCACATGATCTATAGGTCCCCCTTAAGTTCCAAAAACCATCATAGCACCCTTCTATTTAAGCATAATTTTCTCAAACAACATTTTGTACAATAACCATTATGAACGAATACATAGTCAATTTATAAACCTTTGTTCATACTAGATATGATTAGTCAAACCTTCATAATGCACACAAATAGTCCTCATCAAATCTAAAACACTCCCAAATAGCTAATTCATCATGAGACATCAAAACACCATCAACACAAGCTCAAACATCCTTCTTGGGTTCTTAACAGATGAATGACGAACACACAAACAACTTTGAAGATTCATAACTTTGACTATACAAAATTTAAGACCTTTAAATTTATATTTACAGATGTACCTTGGATTTATCTACAAATTCTCTTTTTACACCATGAGCAAATTCTAAATAGATAGAAAGATATGGCCTAAAAACCATACATTGGTCTTTCCTTTATTAAATTCAAATATTTGAATTCAAATGGTCACAGTTAAACTTTGGTCACCATGCTATCATCTCATGTTCTCGATGCTTAGATTAAACATACACCATATATCTTATTCAAAATTTAATTCATAGTGCACCAAATCCCAAATGTTAAACTTCAAACAGTTGACCTTATCTCATGAAATCTTGTAATCTTGACCATACATGCTCCATCGACCTCTTCGATATTGTCCTTGCTTTAACAATGATAGAAAATTATCACTTTGACCTTTTGAATTTAATATGCACCATTTATCTCAATCTGTATGTATACCTACTCACTATTTATCCTTAGAATAATCTCAATCTTAATATTTGCTCAATGTTAAACAATGAACACTTGTCCTCATCTCATTGCTTCCTGACATCTTAGAACAAATACACTCCATTGATCCTTTTGTAAAGAGCTCAATCTTTAACTTCGTTAACCAAAAAACACTTTAACACATATGACTCAATACACACCATAGATATTGATCTATATGAATTCCTGTGAGTTTTTATATCTCCATTTGGTCCTAGTCTTTACCCTTCACAAATTTGGCTAAGTATGGGGACCATTGCTATCTGCCTAGAAGGCCAACTTTGGACCTTAATAACTTTTGTTGCGCTTAGAAGCATGATCTAAAACTTAGACCATATGATATCCTCACATATAATAATCCAACCATATATCAATCTAATCCTATAATCCTTATGCATGTAATACATAAGGCCATTAATATGCTTACTCATATTTTTCTACCATAGATCCAACTATGTCAAAAATTGCCTAGGAGGCTAACTTTGAACATGTATATATTTTATCACTCTTCATCGCATGACCTAAAAATTAGTGCATATCAACTAGGTATAAAATTTAACAAACCCATATGATCAACTTCTCCTAAAACTACCATATGTGTGAAATATGACTATATCAATATGCTTACTTGGTTCTTCTTGCCACATTGCAAATTGGGCTAAGTATGAGAAAACACTATCAAACTACCTGAAAGCCCAAATTTTCACTAGTATATTTTATGTTTCACTTCATTTCATGACCTTAAATTTATCTCATAGTAAATAGGCACAAATGTGATCATAACCATATGATCAACTCCACCTGACTCATCCATACGTGGTAATGGTGATGTCAGCAAACTACCTACTTAGATTTTTTGCCACTAGACCCAAAATGTCTAAATAAAAATAATGATCAACTAGATGAAATCCATACATTTAAAAAATCATTCAAATCATATTAAAACTCATATAATACCCCTTGCACATTCTTAATACTCCATACTCATCTCTGAACATCTCTAACCATACCAAAACTAAAGATCAACCAAGCCTCCTTTAAGCATACGAGGACAAGCACATTGCACACTTTGTCATTGTCACTTAGGATATCAAGGCACTTCATTCACTCACCCAAAAATATCCATGACATCATTAAAAACTCTCCAACAATATCCCCCTTTGTTATTGATGTCAACAACCATCTTATAGCAATATACGTCTCACCTTCTTTCTCTCTTTTTAAGCACTCAACTCATCTTCCTTCTCTGAAACTTTGTCCCCCTTTGACATAATGACAAAGTGGGAAAAATTGATCCTAAGGACATAAAAATATTACCAACATGAGAAGACCATCTTAAAAATATAGTATAAACTCCCCCTTACCTTGAGCCTACCTCTTCTTGCCTTGATAACTTCCTCTTGCTTCATGCTAACACTCTCTTCAACTAGGCACTACAACCAAATAAGAAAGAATGCATAAAAAATAATGAAATATAATGAAACTCACTAAGAAACATCTAAGAGGGACCCCCCCTAATATTTATGAGCTATTGCATCACTTTTGCATCGTCAGATCTCTATACACCCAGAAGAACCACCACATAAGCTTACTAACCTTATCTTTTAAAAAACACCTCAAGAAGAACCAATAGAAATTCATGTCACTTAATAAACATAAAAAATGATCTAAACCAATCCTAAGAACTCACCTTGAAATGCTCATGCCTTGTTCTTTTGGAATAAATTGAGAAAAAAACATCATATCTTTATTACTAGGCCTATCTAGACTCCTTGTAAACCTACCTAAAACTTGTAGAGCCCAAAAATTTCAATGGAAACTTCCTCAAGACTTGAAACTTCATATCTAGATCAATCTCATATTCCCCTTCAAGCACACCAATTTTCAACAACTAGCTCAACTTCTGCAACATACTTCCTTCACAAACCTATTAGCCAATTAGGCCTCTATCTTGAAAAAAACATGAATAATTTGAAGACCACAAACTTTAAAATCTTTGTAAATCATGATTTATCAACCCATTTGGCCCATTAAAACTATTAATAATCCTCATACCTCAACTCATAAGGCAACCACTTTTCTAGCATAGCCCAAAACCCTAAAAACTCAAAATAAACAAGGTCAATAAACCTCTTTTTGGTCAACGCACACATCTAAAACCTCTTTCACACTTGAAGAAACCCATCAAACACTTTTGGACCAATATTTGAGCTTTCAAATCTTTGGGAACCTATACATATTATAACTTATTTTAGGACCTGCATACTCTTAAGCAAAAATTGGGAAACCTGAGAGAAAATAAAAATATCCAATTTGACTTCAACATACATTCAGACCACAAAACCATTTGGATCAAGCTAGAATAAGATCAACAAACCTTTCAGTTCAAAAATATTATCTTGAAAAATCATAAATCCTCTTTTACCAATTGAAAACCTTCAATTTGGCCCTATAAACTGACCATATACAACTATGACATCACTCTCACATCACCACAACATATCTTCCACCTGGACATACTTGCTCCAACTAAAAAAACTCATTTCCAACCTTATAAGATCATCTAAAGAACACCACACCAACACTTGATTCTCCACTAAAAGGAGTCTCTTTAATAAGCATAGACAAAGACACATTTTGCACTACAATGCTCTAAAACAAAGTGAAGCCAGAAGTGGCCCACATCTCCTCAGTAACCAATGGAATCCTCTTATAGATATAAGACTTCTTACTCTTGTTATGCTTCTTAGTGTAAACTATGAAAATTGGTTCCTTTTCTATATCACTTTCCTTCTCTTCTAAGATATAATTGACAACACATGGAACAACTATAGAATCTTGACATACCTTTTCTTTTGAAGAAATAACCTTGCAGCTTGGAACCTCATTACTAGGAACTAACAATTGATGTTATTTACATGACTCTTTCTCAACAATAGTAGGATGTTCACTTGGATCCATACTTACCTCAGAACTAGCCTCAACTAATACCTTGGTCTTCTCTTTAATCTTGGTCTCTTCATTCACAACATGAGTAGACAATGAGAGCCCTTGGCACTCTTCACCTTATGTATCATTATCCACCATAGCAAACATATTACTTGTACCTACAATCTCATCATGACTCATCCTTACCACTTTTGGTTTCCATGAGTTAATTTGTCTTCTTCCTTGTACTCTGGGAGCCTTATTGAACCTATTCTACTTTGTAGACCTTTGCTTGTAGAATCTAGCAATGTGACCAATATTTTCATAGTTGCATCAAACATACTCCTTGATGGAAACTCATTTTTTCTTACCTTATTCTAACAAAAATTATCAATGTGTCTAATGTCATGATAATTGAAACAAACTACTCTTTTTCAAGAAGACTTACCTTGCCTTTCCTTATTTGGACAATGCTTAACAAAGTGTCCCTTATTAAGATAATTGAAACACTTAACTTTGCTCACACTTTTTGACTAATTAACCCCATCATAGTTCCATGAAAACTCATTTATAACAGGTCTCTTGCATTCTCTAGATCTATGCCCAAATTGATTACAAGTATAGTAGTAACCATTAAAATTTACATACCTCATGGAATTTAGTTGTTTGATCTGATTTATCTTCATTCTGCTAGCACCTTCATTCTTTATCTAATGATTTATCTTCAAAGGCTGATCCAACTTTCTCTCATTGACATTCATGTCAACTTGAGAAGTAACTTTGGGCCCTTCATTAAAACCCAAACTAGATCTATCACTAGCCAAATTTTGACTCTTTAAAAGATCATCCAGATCATTAGAACTTTTATCAAACTTGAAAAATGATTTCACCTTGCTTATAGACTTATCTAACTCATATTTCAAAGACACAATCTTAAAATCATACCTTGAGTATTATTCTTCCTTGGCTCTTATACTTGTAGACATATATTCTAACTTATAATTAAGAAACATGACAACACCTTCATGCTCTATAGAGTCTTCAACCAATCTTGCCTCAAATACACTGAATTTCTCCTCATAGTCCTTGAGTTTATATTTCATATTCTTATTGATCTTCTTCTTGATATTCAATTCTTCAAGAGATTTCATTAATACAGTCTCATAGTTCACCTCATATTTATCATCATCTGATCACTCCAAGTAGACTCCATTTGATGTGAACAACTACCTTCCTCAGCCATGAAGAGGGTTTCATCTTTAGTAGGACCATCATTTTCATGATCATACTATGATTCATTGACTTCACCCTCATTTTATGAGCTAAAATCTTCTTTGGTGTAGAGACTCTTCTTGTCCTTAAAGTACCTCTTCTTGTTGTCAAACCTTTTGAATCCTTTTTTATTTTATCAGACCTAAATGATCTCTTGCCATCATCATGACCTTGATCATGATATTCATCATCATGCTTCTTATACTTATGAGGGAACTTATTATCAAAATGTCCCACCTCTCCATAATTGAAGCATTTGAGGGGTAGTTTACCCTTATACTTGCCTGAACCTGTTTTCAATTTTCTTGAAATCAAAGCAATTAGTTCATATTCATCAATATCAGATGTGTCATCCTCTTTGGGTTTCTTAGCTTGGAATTTATTCTTTGGATTCATTTATGTCATGAAATATACTTCCTTCTTTGGTGGTATATCATCATTCTTCCTCATCTCATAGGCAGTAAGGGTGCCATATAATTGATCCATCTTTAACTAAGTAAGATCATGACTTTCTTCTAGAGTAGATACTTTTGGATCAAACTTGAGGGATAGAGACCTTAATACTTTTTTAACTATAGTAGCCTCTTCAAGGTTCTCTCCAAGATATCTGATGATGTTCACAATCTCATCAACTCTTTGTAGAAAAGATGCCACAAAATCTTCTTCCTTCATCTTGAGACTTTCAAATTATCTTCTACAAGTCTGCAACTTAGAAAGTTTAACCTTTAAATATCTTTCATAAATGATCCATATTTTTTCCAATATCTCTTTAGCATATTTATAATGGATTACCTTGGTGAACTCAATCTCTGTAAGACCACAAATGATGGCATTCATTGCCTTAGAATTATTCTCAAACAACTTCTTGTCTTTATCACTAGATGGAGGAGTAGTAGGAACAAGGTAACCATCCACAACAAATTACCATACATTAAACCCTAGGGACATAATATATGTCATCATCTTTGCACTCCAAAAATCATAATTGGATCCATTGAACATTGATGCTTGTTTAGTAGAGAAACCTCTTTGATGACTACCCATATTGTACCTTGGATCACCTTCATATTTTCAAGCCTTTACCAAAGGACCTTCTCATATACCAATTATTACAAGTAGAATCACTAAGAGGTGGGGGGGGTGAATTAGTGAGCCTAGATATTTTAATTTGAATTCTAATCCTTTCAAACTATTAAACAATCAACATATATCAACTTGATCAAGCAACACTAACAAGAGAGCTCATTCATTAAATGCATACACAAGATCAAACACATAACACATAGTTCCTAGGGGAAACCCTCATGAGGAATAAAACCCACTCTCAATCCTATTACACATACACCACTTGTCTTATAAGAGATTAAAAATACGAGACTGATCAAGTATTTTAGACTAGAAACCTTGATCAAGTCCTCTTGACTAAAGGCCTTTAGTGAAACACCTATTTCATAAGGAACAACTACCCTTAAGGAAGATCAAGTACTTTAGAACCTCTTTTGAAGTGAACACCTCCATTTTAAAAGTGATGTATTAAACACCTAATGATGGATCTCTAATTTTATAACCCCTACACAGACTCCCTCTCTATCTCATGTAGGCCTCTCACATAGGCATGTTGCAATCTCTCTCTTTCTTCACTCAAATTATCCTCATATGCACACTCAGACCTCTTTGCATATCCTCAAAATACAAACCTAAAAGACCACTTTTATATCATCATAAATATGACCTTCAAGTCATACACTTAGTCAACAAATTGATATACTCATCAACTCATCCAATAGACACACTACCTATCCTCTCTTCTTCACTTCAACACATACTCCACACATACAAGCCTTGCTCTTAAGTCATGCACACATATATTCTCAAAGTATAGAAACCATCACATTTGGTTGCACTATATATAGAGAATTTATGAATTATCAAGACCACAATATTTCTTTGTTGGCCAAAACACATGCCTTCACTATTAAGGCATCTAACATGGGTCACACTTAAGCACAACACACTTTCAAATAGGCCTAAGTCACCTTTTAGGTCTTATGATGAATAATTCACCTCTTTGACACTTATCTAAGAAAATTAGGAATAAAATAACAATTTACAACATATAGACCCATTCCACATGATCTATAGGTCCCCCTTAAGTTCCAACAACCATCACATTACCCTTCTTCTTAAGCACAATTTACTCAAACAACATTTTGTACAATAACCATTATGAGCGAACATAATCAGTTTCTAAACCTTTATTCATACTAGATATGATTGGTAAAACCTTAATAATGTACATAGATGGTCCTCATGGATTTTATAACAATCCCAAATAGCTAATTCATCATGAGACATCAAAATAACGTCAACACAAGCTCAAACATCCTTCCCAAGTTCTTAACAGATAAATGATGAACACATAATCAACTATAAACCTTCATAAATTTGACTGTACATAATTTCATGCCTTAAAATTTATATTTCCATATGTTCCTTAGATTAATATACAAATTAATTTTTTACACCATGAGCACATTCTACATAGATTGAAAGATATGGCCCAAAACCTAGACACTAGTCTTTCCTTTGTTAAATTCAAATATTTGAACTCAAACGATCACAATTAAACTTCAGTCACCATGCTATCATCTCGTATCCTCACAAATCAGATTAAACATGCACCATTGATATTATTTGAAATTTAACTCATAGTACACCAAATTCCAAATTTTAAACTTTAAAAAGTTGACTTCATCTCGTGCAATCTTACAATCTTGACCATACATGCTCCATCGATCTCTTTGAGATTGTCCTTGATTTAAAAATGCTAGACAACTATCACTTTGACATATTAAATTTAATACACACCATTGATATTGATCAATATGAACACTATCTCATTGTTGATCCTTGGAAAAGGCTTAATATTTATCTCTTCTCAATGTTAAACAATGAACACTTGTCCTCATCTTGTTGCTTCCTGACATCTTGGAAAAAATATGCTCCATTGATCCTTTTGTAAGGAGCTTGATCTTTAACTTCATTAACCAATGAACACTTTAACACATTTGAATCAACACACACCATATATATTTATCTGTACAAATGCCTATGAGCTTTTGGATCTCCATTTGGTCCTGGTCTTTACCCTTCACAAATTTGGCTAAGTATGGGGACCATTGATATTTGATTGGAAGGCCAACTTGGGACCTTAATAAATTTTGTTGTGCTTAGATGCATGATCCAAAATTTGGACCATAATATCTCATCACATAGGATAATCCAACCATATATCAATCTACTCCTATAACCCTTGTGCAAGTGAGATATAATGTCATTAATCTACTCACTCAAAAAAATTTGCCATAGAGCCAACTATGTCAAAAATTGCCTAGGAGGCTAACTTTGAACATGCATATATTTTATCATGCTTCATCACATGACCTAAAAATTAGTGCATATAAATTAGGTACAAAATTTAATAAACCCATATGATCAACTTCTCCTAAACCTACCACATACATGAAATATGACTATATCAATATGCTTACTCGGCTCTTCTTGCCACATTGTAAATTTGGTTATGGAAAAACACTGTCAAACTACCTTGGAGCCTAGCTTTACACTACCGTATCTTATGTTGCACTTCATCACATGACCTAAAATTTAGCACAAATGTGATCACAACTATATGGCCAATTCCCCCTGACTCATCCATACATGGCAATGGTGATGTCAAGAAATTGTCTACTCATATTTTCTACTACTAGACCCAAAATGTCTAGATGTAAACAATGATCAACCAGATGAAATCTATACATGCACACAAGCATTAAAAGCATAAAAAACCTCTTGTAGGACCCATTTCACATTCTCAATACTCTATACTCATCCTTGATCATCTCTAACCATACCAAAACTAAAGATCAACCAAGCCTCCTTCAAGTATACTAGGACAAGCACATTGTACACTTTGTCATTATCACTTAGGCTATCAAGGCACTTGAGCCACTCACCAGGACATCTCAATGACATCACCATGACATCATTTATAACTCTTCAATATCCCAAAACATTATTTGGTGATTATGAAGCAATTAGAGGATATAGGTGAATCTTTTCAATATATTTTGTAGGGTTTCTTTGCTTAAAAAATCTTGCTAAGTCTAGAGTGTGACCCCTCTATTTATAGCCTTGTCAAATTTATTTTAGCCATCAAATGTTAATCTAGATGTGTGGATACAATTCAATCTAATTTGGGTGATTAATTCCATTAAATATTTGGAATAGAGGTGCATTAATTAGGCATGGGTTCCAAATTTTGATACTTGCTTGCATTTATGTTAATGCTTGATAACTTTATGTGTGATGTCATAATGATGTCATGATTTAGATATATATTGATTATTTAAATATCACATAATTATAAATTTAGCTAATTTATATAGATTTTTTTATTATCTATTTGATTTGATATGATAAGATAATTAATCCTGATTAGCTTCCATGTGATTTATGCAATATCAAATTTTGAATAGTTGTTCTAATTAATTTCCCCAAATTGTCATTTACAAAATAGAAATTTAACTTAAGGTGAATTAGATGAAGTTGACAGTTGGCTATGATGCACCACCCCAACTATGGATGCATTAATGCATTTCAAAATCTGCATGTAATGTGTGAAAATGATTTGAAGTGATTAAATGGTTTTTGACTTGATTCATACATTATTACATAAAGTGTTTATGAATTGTAATTCTGACATAGAGTGATAAAAATGGAGTTTTTACATTTTCCCTTATTTAAAAGGGCATTACAAGACACAAATAAAGAAATAAATTTTTTGAAAGCACAATTATTAAGAGGGGGGTGAATAAGTCTTCAAAACCTTTCATTCAATTACACTTAAGTAATCATGATCCATTCAAAAAAAAAAAAAATCTTAACAAGCCTAAGCAACTATCCAAAAAAGCATGAAACAAAAGAACACATCATATAATTGGGAAAACCTAAAGGGGAAGAAAACCCACTGATCTCTATAAATGTACTACATTTCTATAAGATAAAAACTAAATTTAGTGAAGCACCAATTCCACATAAAACACCAACCCTAACTAGCCAAGCACCCATTTGCAAGGAGGCACAAACCTCGAAGATGAATCAATACCAACTTAGCCACATGATTGATTTGATCACCTCCAAAACACTAATTTTCTCAACCAATATATGATTACCACCTTCTTTAACTCTTCACACTCTTATCCCTCTCAAACTGCCTTCTAGGCCTCTTTGCTTGACTAGGTCTCTTCAAGACTAATTAGGTCATATGACCTTAAATTTCATACTTAGAACTACTATTATATATTCATGATAGTACCTATACTCTATTATTATGGTCTAAAATACCTCATTCTTTTGAATGATCTTCTATCTCATTCACTCCTCAATATAATCCTCTAATTAACTAATTAGGCCTAAAAGGCCTTATTCTTATACAAGCCTCTTGATCATACATATCTTGGTAAAAAACACACACTTTTCCACTTTAATTTACCACAAAATATGCCTTAGGACATGTTACAATCAATAATCAATCATTAAATTAGGTAGGACATAACTCAAATAGATCAAATCCTTCTTTAGTTCTCATGGAGACCTAATTCCATTAGGCCTACTTTATGACATGTTACCTTATGACCCCTTGGAACACTCTACACCTATATGCACGACATAAATTTTTTATAAAATATTTAAATATGCCTTATAAAATATACTCCAATCACCATGACACCTTTTAGGTCTAACCACCACTTGAAACACTCCATTAGCATTGTTCACATTAGGCCTTTAAACACATAAAAAAGTATATCTTGAACAAATGAATATAAAAAGTAATTTAATTAAAAAATCATGATAATAAATCACTTATACAGAACCTACATGACCTCAACAATATCACCATATGCATTAGACACTTCAACTTAGGGCATAGAGCCTCAAACTCATAATTACAACTTGCTTACTCAAAACTACCAAGACTGTCAAAAACAAAGTCATGAAATATTGAGCTTCAACACATTTATGACCACTTTCAAAGACTTATAATGTATTAAAATTATCTTATGATATAGTGGTAACTATTGGTTTTATAAAATAATATGCTGACCTCTTTGCACACAAACCTTAATGAGTCAAACAAGTCATTTTGTCTTCATCATTTTCACCACTATACCTGACTTACAAGATATATGACAAGAAAAAATAAGACATAAAAGTCTCAAAAAACATCTCCATGCACTTGGTTTCATCATTATATCATGAAAACATATTCCAATTCTTCTTCTCACTATTGCCTAGGTTTTTCACTATTTGCACCATTTGGCATGTTAGTGACTAGATAACTTGGATGATTGGTTTAACACACTTGAGGGATATAACCCATAAAAAAAATTTAATTTAAATGAAACATTAGTCTCTACCTTATTTATCCATCCATTTTATTACTATGTCTAATGTAACTTTTGACTTCTACAATATTTTTTGCAAAAATAAGCCTGTAACGCAATATTTTATCTCTCTTCTCTCTAACCATTACCACCTAGAGGCACTTGGGAGAGTACACTACACAATTCAATAGATTATCTAATCAATTCAATCCATCTTGATCAATTTTGAGCAACATCTTCAACATTGGGTCTTTATTAGGGTTATAAGAGGGTTTAAACTAGTTTTCACTCTTAACAATCGTTCATAAAACATAACCCCTCAAGCCAAAAACTAATGCCTAGAATTTTGATCTAGGATACTTACCCATATAAAATGAACTAATTAGGTTTCTATGAAAAGTTTTAATGAGATAATGAGCATAGTAAAATCATTCTCGAGTTGAGAACCCTTCATTCTGAGCACTCGAGAGACCTTCAAACAACTTTTCATGCCTTGTCCCTCAAACTAGAACCTCAAACTACATGAAAAAACTTAAAACAACATACCTCGCCTATAAAAATTCTTAAATGAGATAAAAAAACCTTTAAATCTGATTGTAACCCTTCATTAGGCCACTTTTTCTCTCTTTGCTCTCTAGACCTTGACCTACAAACCACATTAAGCCTTAAAATTATCCTTCATGCCTCTTTCTATGATCTCAACACCTTATTGTCATTATTAACATCTTAATCTCATGCGATAAAAATATTTTATGCTTAAACACTACCATACATCATTCATATGCCTTGACAATAAATCATGATACCTCATTATGCTAGGTAGGGTCCAAGTACACACCAAGACTAAAGGTCCTACTCTTATAGGCTCACCTTGAAACTCTCATGAGTGTTCTAATGCCTCACATACATTCTCAAGAAACCTCATACAACCACTCATGCCTGTGTTCACTCATCTCACAAAGCCACCATGCTCAAACCTTCTCACAAGGTCTCTTCATGCCATGACTGGGCTTAGGCAACTTAAGCACTTGATGCCTTGACCTGTTCCTTTAATGTCATGACATCAAAAAAACATAAAACAAGTAGATATAATAAATTACACCTCATTCATATCACTACAACATTCTCTTTATGATGACAACAATATTCCACAGCCTCACACTAACCTAAAACCACATAATCACGCATCATATGACTTGACATCTCACTTTCATGCACCTGAAAACCTTTAATATCATCATTAACATCAACCTTGACTTTCATGCAACCATAATACATTAGTTTCCTTCAAATTCTCTCTTTACCACACTCTTATCAATGCATCTTGTCTCATCACATATTGTCAACTAGGCTTATTCACCTTTGTTCATTCATTTCACTATGCCTCCTTTGCATGGCTCACCCTTACATGATCTATACCTTCCATGATCACAACATTCATGAAACTATCAAACTTTATCACTCATCACCTTTGAAAACATCATGTTTCCAACTGAGAACACACTCTCAATAAGTTACTACTATGGTCAATAGATATTTGACATCAATGATCATTATGCCTTTGCATGATGCACCCTTTTGACATCAATGACATCAACATGCCAATAAATTCTAGCTTTATCATTGATGGCAAACACATTAATGGAAAACACACTACACAAATGAAATCAGTTTAAAATGATACTTTTACCATCTGCTCATTCTCCCCCTTTTGACATGAATTATAGAGGGTCTTATAAAAAATATCATTTGATCCTTGGACCTGAATTTCAATGAACAACATAGAGATACAAATGTCCCCCTAACTCCATACTCTCTTTAGATGAATTAAGATACACATGAACACTCAGCTTATCCTTGATATGAATGATATAGATCAAACTCTTGATCACTCACTAGGCCATCATATTTTTTCTTTAAGCTAATAAATCATTTGATTAGTTCTCCCTTTGTCCTCATAACTTATTCTCATCATATGAGTCATCAGGACTCATAGATCATTCTAAACAATATTTAAGCATCTTGATGCCAATACTACTTCTCAACACAAATCAATCTATCAACTTTTAGAAACACATAACTTTTTGCTTACCTCTCATACACCAATCAAATACACAAGATTTCATCACACCTCTAGCTCTATCAACAACATCAAAACTATCTCTTATGGCCATATTGGTCTTGCAAACCAATCCATATTCCATATGTCTCTATACACAATCCTTGAAACATAGACAACATGTAGTTCTATCAAGATGAATCCCCTTTTTTGACTGCACCCTCATGCTTCTATAGATAGAGGAGTGTCTCCATGAGGCCTAATGGATTCACCCCTTTCCATAAGGCTCTCAAAATTCCATGAACTTAGGAGATTCCCAGATCTCCAAGCCATTTTCCTCAGCTATCTTTCAATCATAAGACTGATATTCCCTCCTTAGAATCAACTTAGGCTTGACTGAAGCATTCAACTCATCAACCTTTTCATCTTTCTTCTCTTTTATTGCCTTGTTAACACATGCAGATAACAAGTGTTCTTGACATTCCTTTACTTTTGATCCTTTCTCTAACTTGACAAATAATCTATTTTGACCATTGGGCTCAATATGATTATTATTGACATTCTTTGGCTTTCATACCAATGTATGACCCATCTCATGCAATCTAGGAGCTCCATATACCTTGTTAGGTCTTGAGGTCTTTCTAACTCTATTAGGATATAATCTTGTAATGTGTCCCATATTTTGACAACTATAGAAAATAACATTTTTGAACATACTTCTTGATTGATCACTCCTTCCATAGTCCCATGATAACTCATTCATTAAGACCATTCTACAATCACTTGCTATATGACCAAAGTTATGACAAGAAAAATAATAACCATTGAAATAATTAAAATACCTCATTGCATTGGGCTGCCTAATTGGTCTCTTTATGTTGACCTTCATGTTGGTATTCTTGACTTGTTGATGATCACTATGAGTCTCATATTTGAGATTTTATACATAGGTCCTTGAGGTCTAACTCTTCTTATTCTCCTTTTGATCTTATTTTAACCCAAGACCTATCTTGTCATGTAGAGACCTTTGACTACTCAAAATATCACCAAGAACTTTAATACTCTTCTCAAATCTCTTATGTGTATTCAACTTGATTGATGCTTGATCTAGTTCTACCTTTAAAGACTCCATTTTTTATTCATACCTGGTGCATTCTTCTTCCTTAGAATTTAGGCTAGTAGTGACTATCTCCATCTAAGCTTCAACCTAATTAATTATCTCATCATGATCCTTGGATGTGTTATTCAGTCTCTCCTCAAAAAAGAAAATATGCTCTTTATATTACTTAACTAATGAATTCAAATTATGATTCTTCTTCTTTATAGGTTTCAAATATTCTAATTCATTTATCAATTCTACCTCAAAGTTCACCTCATCATCTTCTTCATTTGATTCATCAACCATATCTCCAAAAATCATGAAATATTTTTATTGAGAACAACCTGATTCTTTGGCCATGAAAATAACTTCATTAATACCCTAATCAAAACCTTCATCATCAATTTCAAAATCAATCCTTTCACTCTTATCAGATGAACTATTGTCTTCTTTGGTATACAAGCTTTTCTTGTTCTTGAAAGACTTCTTCTTGCCTTCATACTTTTTAAAACTCTTCTTATTCTTGTCAGACCTATAAGACTTTTTTTCTTCATCATGAGGTTCATTACTTATTCATCATTATTAGACTTATGCTTGTGAGGACATTTGATATTAGAATGTCCAATCTCAACATAGTTGAAACATTTGAAAGGCAACTTACCCTTGTACTTACCAAATCTAATCTTCAGTTTCCTAGCAAACATGGCTATCAATTCATCATCATCAATATCTGAACATCCCTCTTCCTTGACCTTCTTAGATTTTAACTTCTTCTCATATTTGAATGTTTCTTCCTTCTTTGGAGGTCTTCCTTCATTTTTTATCATTTCATAGGCAATCAAGATGCCATGAAGCCCATCCATCTGAAGTGTGTCTAGATCTTGCATTTATTCTACTATAGACACCTTTGAATAAAATTTAAAATTTAGGGATCTCAATAAATTTTGTAAAACTATAGACTCTTTCACTTTTTATCCAAGACCTCTAATGACATTGACAACTTTATCAACCCTTAATAGGTAGGATGTAATGCTCTCATCTTCCTTCATACTTAGACTTTCAAACTACCTTTTATGGGTGTACAATTTATCCATCTTCACCTTGGTGTTTTATTTATAAAAATTATTCAAATTTTATCATATCACCTTTTTTGAATCATAGTGCATTGCCTTCACAAACTTTACCTTTGATAGTCCACATATAATGGCATTCATTGCTTTGGAATTGCTCTCACTTTCCTTCTTGCCTGCTGTATCAATTGGTGGTGTAGAAGGTAGAGTGTATTCATCTAAAATTGATTGAAATATGTCATGGCCCATTAAAATTATATATTTCCTCATTATGATTCTCCAAAATGTATAATTAGTTCCATTGAATAATGAAGCCTTACTGGTAGAGAAACCTCCTTCAACTTGACTACTAGTCATCCTTGCTTCTAGGATATCCTTTAGGCTATTTAGGCCTACTTCAAAGGACCTAATCTAATACAAGTTATTAGAATAACAATGATTAATAGGGTAGGGGGTGAATCAACATTCAAAACTTTCATTCAATTACACTAAATCAATCATGATCCATTCAAACAAACATATAGATCTTAGCAAGCATAAGAAACTATCCACATAAGCATGAAACACAAGAACACATCATATATGTCAAAAAACCTTTAGGAGAAAAAACCCCACTGATATATACAAATGGGATAAATTACTATAAGACAAAAAAAATTTAGTGAATCACCAACTCCACATGGAGCACCAAACCTAACTAGCCAAACACCCACTTGACTAGTCTTTAACAAGCACCCACTTGCAAGCAGACACTAACCCCCTAGATGAATTATCACTAACTTATCCACCTAATTTATTTTATCACCTTAAGAACACTATATTTATCAACTAACATATGATGACCACCTTATTTATCTCTTCACACTATTATCCCTTTCAAACTGCCTTCTAGGCTTATTCACTCAACTAGGTCTCTTCAATATAGATTAGGTCATATGACCTTGAATTTCATACTCAAAGCTCATATTATATATTCATGATAGTACATATAATATATTTTTATGGTATGCAAGACTTCATTCTTCTCAAGTATCTTCTATCTCATTCACTCCTCAATACAATCCTCTAAGTAACCAATTAGGCTTAAAGTGCCTTGTTCTATACAAGCCTCTTGCTCATACACCTCTTGGTCAAAAACACACTTTACCACTTAGATTGGAAAAATAATAATAATTATGACATGTTACAATGAATAATCAATCATTACATTAGGTTGGCCATAACTCAAATAGACCAAATCTTTCCTTAGGTCTCATGGAGAACTAATTCCATTAGGCCTACTTTAAGACACATTACCTTATGACCCCTTGGAACACTCTAAACCTATATGAATAGAACAAAATTTTAATATAACAATAAAATATTCCTTATCCAACATATTTTTAGTATAATGACAAATTTTAGGTCCAACCACCACTGGAAACACTCGATTAGCATTGTTTACATTATGCCTTTGAACACACAAAAAAGTCTATCTTGAACAAATAAAGATAACACATCATTTAGTCATAAAATAATGAAAATAAATCACTTATAAATAACCTACATGACTTCAAAAATATCACCATATTAATTATACACTTCAACTCAGGGCATAGAGCCTCAAACTCATCACTACAACTTGCTTACTCAAAATTAATTTTCAACACCTATGTAACCAATTTAAAAGACTTAAAATGAATTAAAATGATATTTTAACATCTATAGACTATATTAAAATATAAACATCATATGGTCTAGTGGAAACTATTGGTCTTATAGACCAATATATTAATCTCACTATACACAGACCTCACTGAGTCAGACAAGCCATTTTGGCTTCATCATTTTCACCACTATAGATGAATTCAAAGATATATAAAAATAATTAATAATACATAAAAATTTAAAAAAGCATATCCATGTACTTGGTTTCATCATGAAAACATATTCCAATTCATCTTTTCACTGTTGCTTGGGTTTTTCACTCTTTACACCATTTGGCTTGTTAATGGCTAACTAACTTGGATGACCAGTTTAGCACAATTGAAGGATAAAAAATATAAAAAACCTTTATTTACATGAAACATGAGTCTCTATCTTCTTCCTCCATCCATTTTATTACTATGTCCAATGCAACTTTTGACTTTTATAGTAACTTCTTTAGAAATAAGCCTGTAACTCAATATTTTCTCTTTCCTCTCTCTAACCAATACCACCTAGAGGTACTTGGGAGAGTAAATTACACACTAAAATATATCATTTTATCAATTAAATCCATCCTAAGCAATTTGAGCAACATCTTCAACAATAGGCCTTTATTAGGGTTCTAATAGTGTTTAAACTAGTCTTCACTCTTAATGATCATTTATAAAGCATAGCCCCTTAATAAAAAAAATAATGCCTATAATTTTGAGATAGGAACCTTAAACATATACCATGAAATACTTAAGTTACCATGAAATTTTTTGATGAGTTAATGAGCGTAATAAAATCCTTCTCAGGTTGAGAACCCTTCATTCTGAGCACTTGAGAGACCTCCAAACAAGTTTTCATGCCTTGCCCTTCAAATTAGAACCTAAAAGTGGATAAAAAACTTGAAAAACCATAATTAACCTTTTAAAATTATTAAATTATCTCAAACATCTTTAAATCTGATCATGAAACTTCATTAGGCCACACTCTCTCTCTCTTTGCTCTCTAGACCTTAACTTGTAAACCACATTAGGCCTTAAAACTATCCTTCATGCCTGTTTATATGATATAAAAACATAATTATCATGATAAACATATAAATATCATGAAATAAAACCTATTTAATGATTAAACACTGCCATACATCCTTCATATTCCTTGATAATAGATCATGATACCTCATTAGGCCAGACAGGGTCCAAGTACAGACCAAGATTGAAAGTCCTACCCTTGTAGGCTAACCCTAAAAATATAATGAGTGTTTAATTAATCACATACATGATCAATAAACCTCATAAAACCAATTATGCCTATGTTCACTCATCTCACCAAGACACCATGCTCAAACCTTCTCACAAGGTCTCTTCATGCCATAACTAAGCTTAGGCTACTTAAGCACTTGATGCCTTGACCTGTTCCTTCCATGTCATGACCTCAAAAAAACATCAAAAAAATAGATATAAGACATAAAAATCAATCATATCACTGCACCATTCTCTTTTTGATGACAACAATCTTCTACAACCTCATACATACCTAAAACCACATGACCAAGCATCATATGACTTGACATCTCTCTTTCATGCACTTAAACACCTTTGACATCATCCTTGACATCAACCTTGAATTTCATACAACCATAATAAATTATTTTCCTTAAAATTCTCTCTTGAATTCAAATTCTTTCTTAAACACACTCTTCTCAATGCATCTTATCTCATCACATACTATCAACTAGGCTCAATCACCTTTGTTCATTCATTTCATTGTGCTTTTGCATGGCTCACCCTTTCATGATCTATACCATCCATGATCACAAAATTCATGACAATATCAATCTTGATCACTCATCACCTTTAAAAACATCATGCTACTAACTGAGAACACACTCTCAATAGGTTACTACCATGCTCAACAGATCTTTGACATCAATGACCATTATGCCTTTGCATGATGCACCCTTTTGACATCAATGACAAAAACAAGCCAAAATACTTTTTAAAGAATGAAAAGTTACTAAAATGATCACAATAAATATTGAATAATGATGTGCTCACATTTTTATTAAGTTTTTTTCAATTTATGGAAAAATTATTTCATAATGATACCCCAAATGATGTTTTGGAAACCCACGATGACCCCTCGAGGGAGTGGCAAAAAAATATTGTTTGATGGATGGGCCATTTAAAAGAAGAAAATGACATGTTTCTCAATAGAAAAGGCCAATAAATGGAGTAAGTAGAAGAAAAAGGGACTAAAAATGGACCATGAGGCCAAAAACAAACCTCCTAATAAAAAAGATGAAGCAACATGATGGGTAGGGATGAAAAAATCAAATCTCAAGCTATAATTTGACCCTTGGGGTGAAAATGGTTCACTTTCACCTCCCCCTCTTAATAGTTTTGCTCTATATTTTATGCATGAGACCTTGAAAGAAAATGGCATATATCCCACACTGTAAACACCTTAGTGAGTGAGTGTGAGAGTATAGGCAACCACCGAGGAGTGGGGCATTGGTTAGTACCTTTCATTTTTTGTAACTTTCTACATTTAATGCATTTAATGCCAATTATAACTAAGAATTTTTATGAAACTACCATTTTCAAAAACCTAGAAATAATGATATCATTCATGAAAATAATGATATCGCTTATAAAATGGTTATATTATGACCAATTCAACGTATTATGACTAAATCAATGATATTACCAAAAATGTATAAAATTACCAAAATGATGAAAACATTATTTTAGGTGAATATCACCTAAAATAGTGGGAATAAATCACAATAATTTCAAGGAAATGGTGATATCACCCTATAAAATGATGATATCACCATGTAAACGGTGATGATGTGAAAATGTCTTGAGGACTAGTCAAATGAACATCCTAAAAAATGGTGGTAACACCCTATGAAATAATGGCATTGCCCTGTTAAATGGTGATAACACCTAAGTGCCAAATGGATTCAATTAGAACAAGTGTCCATGCATTTTGAATGTTGAACATGTGTGTCTTAAATTATAATAATTTGTTATAATATTAGTTTGAGATAGATAAAATTGATGTGAAATGTGATAACATGTATGAGATGTGCAGAAGCATGTCACAGTATTAATTATATGTGAATGGTGTTCATATGTTCTATGATGACTTGGTATATAGACCAAATAGATGACAAATTCCTTAGAGAGGGTTATATTTTTTCACATGGTACAAATTATAGTGATCTATGTAGATAGAACCTATCTCTCAACATTGACACTTAGAGGCTTCCACATTTCACTTCCTTATCAATGAGGCTACTATGACCTTGGAGGACGTCTAGTGGATACTCTAAATTATTATCTAGGGGTCCATAATTCATTATATGTATGAAATATGCTTAGTGGTTATGGGGGACTTTATTGGTATTAACAACATCACCATTGAGGGTGATGTGATAGACAGTGATGCGCTAGAGGACTTAGCCTTCCCACCAGGGGCCTTACCTAAAGCTGATGGAGATGCACTAGCAACATCACTAGGGGGAGTTAGAGAATAGGTGTAGGCACATGGAAAAATATAGGCCCCTCCTCTATAGCTACCATAACCACATATAGATAAAGAGATTATGATATTGATGGCCATTATCATCAACATCTAGTTTATTGATAAGAGTGATTGATATTTCCCTATTAGATTAATTAGGGTCATACAAGACATGATATATTAGATATTGTACTTTTTCTAGGGCCGAATATTATTTTCACATGGTCACATATTAGTGATGCAAGAGAATTGGCCCAACACATTGCTTTAGGTATGGGCCTGGGAACACATCATGATACATCAATCGATGGGATAAAGGTGACAATAAGTTCCACATGATCCACTAGCCCATGACTGATATTTAATAAGAGGTGGATGATGTTTCCACCTAGGATATGTATACTTTTATTAATCATCCATCAATGAGATGGTTTATGGAGACTTCATATAGCACCCATACATGGCGATGTAATTTGACTAGGTAGAGGATGGATAGGCAACCTAATATATGACCACACCATATTATATCACAGGTTAACACAAGTTAAAAGTAGAGTAATATAGACCATATTATATGTAATATAAGTTTGGGATACAACAAGATTTAAATTATGGGAAATGTTATTTTTCCCATGTGACGTGAGAGAATAGAGAGTGGGGTCCTCCTATCCCTAGGACTGAGGCAACCAACAATTGGTTATTATTATAGATAATGTCATGGGCCTATATAATGGATGTGGCATAGGTTGGGGTTAATGATGCATATATAACATGGGGGGTATATAATAGACTAGTATAACTGACTCATCTCAATCCTCTAATGGGTCACTGTAGATGATATTTATGAATTATATAACACCTCAGTCTTATACACTTGACAAACTTAGACCTTAGTTGTTCTTCTTAGTTCTAGACCCTTTTTACTTTTACAAGACTTGTATTTGATTTCTCTTATACCCCTTGGCCTATCTCTTAGTCTGACGAGTCTTATTTTGATGATCTAGACCTTTTATCTTGCCCAGAATGCTTAAAACTTGTTTATCTTCTACCACTACAAGTTTTAGACCCATACTTTTCTGCTTCTCGAACAGTTGTGTCCTAGTTAGATGTGTATGTTGACACAAGTGTCCTTACCTGATGCAAGTTTCTAAATTTTTAAATTTATCTAATTTACAAATGAAATGTATCCTAATGGTCAACCTAAGTGATATCATATGAGATATTCTCCCCATAAGAGTGGTATATATGTAGGATCAATCCTCATTCCAAAATCACTTAGCACAAACCTATATTCATATCAAAGAGCATTCAATTGATAAAAGCTTCCCTATTTTCTCCTATTTCCATATAAATGATAAGGACAACACATATGCAAGTGTGAAATACTAAAGGAGTAGCCCAAGATCTACATTTTCCAAGTTATAAGCTAGGTCATTGTTGTACTTGCTTATCACATATTTCATGATTCACACATAAGAAAACACATAGGGGAGAAATACAAAGTCTGAGGCCCTCTTTAGAGTATTGTCTATGTAGGTAGTGTTCATTGATAGAGGGGTGTTTGGGGTAGCTTGACACCATGTACCCACTAAAACATTTTTCCCACAGCCACTGTGAAGATGAAGAACTAGGGTTGTGATCATTTGACAAGGAGAAATAGTCCATGACCCATATTTGAATACACCAGAGTGAAGGCTATGATGAAACCAAAAACATCCATGTGATTGCATCCTATTTCAACTATTATTCTATATTGGACACTTACGTTCAATCAAGACACTAGTATCAACATAACTATCCCAAGCTGATGTAAGTGTATATGGATATAAAGGCACTTAATCTAGAATTTGATGACTACTATAACATATTATTCTAGTCTACTTCTTACCTATTCTAGATCTAGATCTGTATTAGCATCAAAACTAACTATCTTGTTTTCATTATCATTGCAATATCTAGCATAGATGTACTTTCCATTTTTAGCATATTTCAACATAATAAATATAGTATATGTTTTATCTAAGTTTCATAATTAATTGGCCTACTATAGATTTGTTCATTTTCATAGTGCTTATTCATTTCTATATTCTTAACCCTATCTACCCATATTAGGATCCATATCCAATTTAGGGTTAAACATTTGGTGAATCTAATCTTTGAGATTTAAACCCTTAGTCAATTAGGGTTTTTTGATATTTTTTATTTATAATCCCTAAATTCTATAAAATATATGAAATATGGATTCATCTATCACCCATTTTGGGTTCTAATTTGTAATAGTTGTAATTTGCTACATCACTTGCCTTGTCAAATATAATAAGTAAATTCATAAACATCATGAGAGGGTTTTAAAATGGAGACAACACTTGATCTCCCTTCATAATTATTTTTGTAATACTATAGACTTGGTATCTAGATGCCAACATGCATACTCTCAACCATTTATTCTACCTAAGTCTTATTCTAATGACAACTAACATCTTACATCCATTATTTACCTATGACTTATATTGGATCTTGACATCCATGTTGTTACTACTCACAAAGGTAAGGTTGATCAACCTAATATGCCACTTATTAATATACAATAGGTGCTTCCTAAGCCTAAGATTGTGATAAAATATAAGTACCATGACCTTGTTGACCAATTGAGCAATACACATGATAATATTTCAATCCTTGATCTCATAATCTGATTTATTTTTTACAAGGATATCCTATATGAGGCATTGCGTGAGACCCAAGTTTTGAGTGATATTGAACCTACTTATTTTTTGAACATCATGAAAGATTTCAATAAAAATGCAAATCTCATTACCTTTGATCCATCAAATTTATCATCCAAAGATATTATCGACCGAGATTTACCTTTCTTCATATAACTGACCATGTAAAATAAGGGAATCAAAAGGGTGTTCATTGATAATGGATTGGGCCTAAATATTTATAGCATAAACTTCCTAAGAACCATGGGTATTATAACCATGTATATAAAAGGGTTTAATAATTCACATATCCCTCTAGTTGGTCAAATCACATTGAATGTGACATTGGGATAAAAAAATGGTTTCAACTACTTTTTAGGTAATGTCTCAATCATTACATTATAATTTACATTTAGGTAGACCTTGGATACATTCAAAAGAAGTTTTCCCATCTACACTTTACCAATGTGTAAAATTCATACATGATGGGAAATTATTAACCATGTTTATAGATGATCAACCTTTCAATTTTTTTAAAATGATGCGTTCTAAAACTAAAGGCATTCCTATAATGGTACCACCTAAGCAATGCATTCCTCTTGAGAATATACACATGTATGAAATAAGTGAGTCAAACACAATGTCTCTTTCATCTCTAGATGTAAAAAAGGCACTCAGTACTGAGGTACACTTATATGCACATCATGAGCATGAACCATTACCAAATAAGTCAATAAAACCATAAGCCCCCAACATTTAATCTTCTTTTATTGGTCAATAATAAGCATAGATATGGTCATGTTTCAGATTATTATGACAATGATGATGATACCAATATGATATGATAGATGAGAAAATTCAAATACTAAAATTTGATCCACTTGATCACCTTTCACATAACCTATTTGAACCTATAGGTCCTGGTGCATATAAGCTAAATCCACTCGTAGAAGATATAGAACTGAATCTAGATAAGGGAAAAATAAAAATAGCAAATGAGAATGTAAATGCTTGTTATTCCATACATACCTCTCGATTAAAAGCATTGATTCAACCTTACAAGGGTCAAATATAATTACATCATGTAAACAATATGGATTCTTCTCAAAAGACTTCACAGTAGACTTTATAGATCACAACACAACATGATACTACAAATACCATTTTATGTATGTTACTTGAACATATAATGATTTATTTACCTTCTACCAGGCACAAATCAGGTAGTGGATTTTTACTTATAGAGGGAGTACCGTGTTATAATTTTCATCATATAATTAGCCATAATACCAATGCAAAATATTTCCTATCTTTTAGAAGAGAACCATCTTCCAAAGTGGACAAAGCATGAATATTTTACTATTATTGCTAATATTGATGGGGTGTATTACCACCATCTCAAGTTTGATAGTAACAATTAGGATATAACTTGTGACACTGCCTTCCTCCAAAAATTTGGACATATTATAGATGAACTAATATAATATGCATTGATGCTAGAATATCAAGGATATATTCACCTACCTACCATATGTGGTCACTTCGACCATATGGATATTAGCCCATGAACCACATTTGGAATTAAAAATTGGACAACATTGGCTAGATGATTGGAATTCTGAGTTGGATACTACAAATAAGTGCATTAATATTTTTGATATGGATATGGATATTTGAATACAAATTGATGGGTATGGTTATTTTCATACACCATTGGCTTCAGTTAAACCATTAGATATAAAAATTAAAGAGGTGGCAATGCATCACTATAAACAAAGCTTGAAAAAAATTCTAGGTGGCCCTACACCTTTTGATGATGAGGACTTCCTTGAGTATAACTCTTCCAATATTATGAAAATTCCAAAAGAATAATAAACATTCAAAAATCCAAAAAATATTTTTGGCATCTACATATTCTATTTGCTCCTTGGCATATATGTGTTAGTTCCATGTTGATGGATAACATATCAGTTACTTCTACATACATATGTTTCACTCTTATATTTAAATGTGATATAGGCATACACAAATACATGATCTTTACACTTTTAGATGCTGGAATTTCCCTCTACTCACATCACCAAGACATTGGGGGAATCCACCTTTATGATCATGATACATCTAGGTTATATTATTATATAGTCACTTTAAATTATCATGTTTGAACTAATATGTACTTACACATGACTTTATCCATGATTATATCTTCTATAGTTTACTTAATATGCTATGTACTTGACATTTTTTTTGTGAACACATTTGATCCATTGGCTAATATTATATGTTTATGTTGGTTGTTTATATTTTCATTTATGTACTTCCTTAAGTGTCTTGCCTTGATATTATCTTGTTTGTTGAGCATTTAAATATGTTTCATTATTTTTCATCCCTCATGCCTTTGTTTACTTCTTTGACATTTGAATATGGCATTGCTTGTTGTATGTTCACATTTGAGTATGTCATTTATTTTTTTATGAATATTTTACTAAGTCATGTTCTTTCAATTGTGTGACATTTAAACATACCCCTTATTTGTGGTATTATCTTTTAATTTGCTTTTGAGTGCCCTTGAATGTGTGATTTATTGTTTCTTTATCTTGTATTGTTACTATATATATGTTATCATGGTCTTTATCATGTATCTCAAGCCTTAATGTGATCACATTCTGTGTGCTTAAATGATACATTTACCTAGACATATCCTTCTTTATGCTACATGGTTCATTCATAATTATATGGTTATGTTATCTTTTTGAGGTGGGGCAACTACCAATTTTTATTCTTCCCACACCTTAAAGTGGGGGAGGGGATTCAGTGGTCACATGTCATAAAGTCATGATTTCCACATATTCATAGTTTTAGATTTAGTGAGGTCATATTTTTGAAACATGCTCTCCACTCTTACTCAGTATTCAACATCTCTAGATTATAATGGGTGCATGTTTTGGAAACATGTCCCCCACATTGAAACTTATATCAGTTTTTAGTTTCACATTATAGTGGGGGCATGTTTTGGAAGCATGTTCTCTAAACTTACATGGTTTCAAATTGGCTAAATTGCATAATTATATGATTCATATACACATTTTTGGTAGAATTATATACATTGGTACCATTGTTATACACAATTTCAGCATGATACATATCTAACGTGCATATGCTATGCAATGTGTGCCTAATCTTGTAAAATAAAACTAGTTTTAGATTTCAAACACTTTTAAAAAGTGTTATCACCCACTAGGTTGGACTTTAATGGACTATATTGAGCCAATATACTACAGTAGTTGTTTCACTTTTCAGTATAGTTGAGGAGATTAAATCACTCAATCTTGCCAAGTTTTTAGGTTGGACTTGATTGTAACATCCATCCTCACTAGTTTTATAGTGTAAATTAACTTTGTTCACTCATATTCACCAGGTTATAAGTATGATTAGATTGTATGATTGAGCCACTCTCAATTGCTAGGTGGCAATCCACATTTTTCCAAGGTTTAGGGCATGGGCCCTCCTATCTTTCTCTTGATTTCCTTAAATACATGAAATTTCCATAGTTTTATTCTTCCTAATCTCAATTTTAGTGATTCATAATGATACATATTTCAAATGAAATTTCTAGAAGGCAAGACGGTTGCATCAATACACATGTGTACTTTTAAACCTTGTAAATTTTAATCATTTTAATGCTTTCAATTTTAGATTATATGCATTGATTATTTATTGTAACATACTCTTGGTTGCAGGTTAATCACTCAATTTGGACTTAAACAAAGTCAAGGTGTGTTAGACACAGGTACACATTCCTTTTCTTTAAACTAGCAATTTCTTGACTAGATTAAAGGGGGGTCAAATATACATGATATTATGAATTATATAGCACCTCACTCTTATACACTAGAAAAACTTAGTCCTTGGCTGTTCCTCTTAGTTTTATACCTTATTTCTTCTAAATTCTTGTATCTACTCTCTCTTGTGCCCTTTGGCCTATCTCTTATTTTAACCAGTCTTATGTTGATGACCCATGCCTTCTATCTTACCCAAAATGCTTAAAACTTGCTTATCTTCTACCTTTGTAAGTTCTAGACATGTACCCACTTTTCTACTTCTTAGACACCTACATCCTAGTTAGGTGCTTATGTTAATGCAAGTGTCCTTACCTGAAACAAGTGTCTAGTGCCCTAAAGTCATCTAATTTACAAATGCTAATGGTCAACCTATGTGATATTATGTGAGATATTCTCCTTATAAGAGTGGTATATATGCACAATCATTCCTCATTCTAAACTCACCTAACATAGACCTATATTCATATAAAAGAGAATTAAAATAACATTAAATTAAGCAAATATTATTTATTTTTTCCTATTTCCATTCAGTCATAGGGGTAACACATCTACAAGTTTGAAGTACTAAAGGATCAATCCAAGAGATATATTTTCCAAGTTACAAACTAGGTCACTATTGTACTTACTTATCACATATTATATTACATGATTCACACACAAGCCAACATGTAGGGGATATATACATAAGTATGAGGCCCACGTCAATGTATTGGCTATGTAAGCAACACTCATTGATAGAAAGGTCTTTGGGATAACTTGACATCATGTGTCCACTAACCCATTTTTTCTGCAGTGACTATGAAGATGAAAAATAGGGTTTTGATCATTTGACAAGGAACAATAATCCATGACCTAGATCTGAATGCATTAGATCGAAGGTGATAATGAAGACATAAGAATCTAAGTGGTCACATCCTATTTCAATAGTTATTCCATAATGGACACATGCATCTTATCTAAACATTAACATTGATGTAACCAGCCCAGGTTGATTCAAGTGTCTATGGCTACAAAGGCACTTAATATAAAATTTGATGACTATTATAGAATATTATTCTAGTCTATTTCCTAATGTTATAGATCCAGATATGTATTAACATCAAAACTAAGTATATTATTTTCATCATCATTATAATAACTAGCATAGTTATACTTTCCATTTTTATCATCTCTCAACATAATAAATTTAGTGTATGTTATATCTGAGTTTTGAAATTAATTAGCCTATTATAGATCTATTTGTCACCCTTATGCTTATTCATTTATATATTCTTACCCTATCTACCCATATTATGATCTATATCTAATTTAAGGTTAAATAGTCAATAATTGGGATGGCAACAAAGGAGACAAAAATAACTACAAGTACCACTATAGGTACAAGACCTTCCACAATAGCCACAAAATGTATGATTGTAATAGGTTTCATAATAGATATTAAATGTGCCTAAATAATAGGATTTATAAGGTCTAGCATAGTAGGCTATGCCCAAGGATGTATATTTTAGTTCAGACTAAGGGTTAGAGAGCAATAACAATGGGGAGGCCTCATATGATGACATGGATTGAGGAGGGTCCTAGCCATGATACATAGGTGATAGTGGTGGTGGTTAAGGGATATGGTTAGGGTACAAGTGAGGTAGGTCTTTAAGGTCCTACAAGATCAATGGAAAATTAGACCCTTACAGATAATTTCCAAAGGGAGATCATTGCTAGAGTGGGTCTAAAGCAAGAGCTGGTAGGGATACAAGTTTAGTCATCCAAAGCCCAGGGTGAGACCACCAAACTATAAGGCATCATTATAGAGAGAGATAAAAATATCTCATCTTTAAGTGGGTAGGTGGCCTAGAAGATTATGATATATGTGTATTTAACAATGTGAGATGTAGAGTTATTCATAACCATAAGTAAGTGAGATGGTACATGGATAGAGCAGGATAGATCCTATGCAAATTTTCATAGGCTCTATGAGGAGTGGGATGTGGCTTAGTATATGATTTATGATTAGGGTTTGGCCAAGGAATTCGCTAACATAGTGCATGCCAAGGATGATGTACTATGAGCAAAGGATGAGGCTATCTACTATTGTAGCTTATATGAGTTAGTGGTATTAATGGGAGGCAATGCACCAAGATTTAAAGAGAATACACAAAGTCATAGATCCAGTCAAATCTCTAGGTCTCATCATACCTCAACATCATAGAGATTATTGGAATAGACTCCTTCATATAAAATATTCATAGGGCCACCATAACCACCACCAAGACTTGGTACAAGATAGATCCTTGATCAAACTCCTAGAGATGATCAAAGCTAAAGTTGATATGTTGATTGTAGCTATGTATTTTTGATATGATGAGATATATATACTGTTATGATGTTTAAAATTATATTTTGAGATATATACATAGACATTTATTTTGAATTTATGATATACATTGAATCTTATATTATTTTGATAAACATGATGTTGCTTTTGATTTCTAATGTTTAGATTAGACATTGAGTAGAATATGGATGTTGATTTGGATGTATTTGTTTACCATGATTATATTATCTTATTTTCTAGTTGATATTGCACTTGATTGAAATTAAAAATGTGATTAAATGTGATGATGTTTTAGCATTTTATTCATGATGATATATGTGTTTATGACTGTTTGTAGATGTTTATGTGGAGATGGATGTCCTAATTAACATAAATATAGTCACATTGTTTAATTGTTGATTGCTTTGATTATGGAAAATGTAATGATGTTTCTATTAGATATATGAGCACATGATTGATAGATCTTGAAAGGGGATAATTTATCTTTGAAATAAATTATAGATAAATCTCACGCACTTGATTTTTAATTTTGTAATTGACAGTATGCACCATAATGAATGAATTATGAGAATTATTTTCCACTTATGCAGGGACTAGCTTAAATGTCAATGTTCACCACTCGATATCATGATATGAAAAATCAAGACCTAAACATAATGCACTAAACAAAGACATACCAAAATAGTTTAAATACAAATGTTAACAACTCAAGATCAAGATATGAAAAATCAAGACCTAAGTGTAAAACATAATGTACTAAACAAAAACAAATAACTAAAAATAATCAATTAAAAATAAACAAACAAATAATCACACAAACAAACAACTTTTCTTTTAAAAAGGTAATAAATAAAAAATGAATCATCAGTGTGCATGTGTGATAATAAAGTGTTATGATTTGATAGTTTTCCCATAAGTCAAGGGGATAATAGATAGGATAATGTGAAAATTTGGATAAAAAGGGGAATAGAAGAATAAGGAAAGGGTGGATGCGTTGACTCCAAATGCCCCATGCAACTATTCCTACATAGTATGTTATGGACTTTAGATCAATGTAGTTCTCCTAAGAATTGGGAAATAATAAAAGTGAGGAAACATGTTATAAGATGAAACTTTTAGAGAGGAAATAGGATGGACTCACAAAATAGAAAGAGCATAAAAATTGACTTGTAAAATAGTGATAATGTAAGAATGGAATTGAAAAATGATGAGAGCATAAGAATAGACTTGAAAAATGGTGAGAGCATTAGAATAGATGATGAGGATAATAAGGATGAGAATGAATAAAATAAGAGTCTTCACTCATGTGGCACTCACATATTTATGTCATATTTACATCCATAATGTGAACAACATGCATAAAATGAAAGTGTCCAATGTGGCACAATGAGGTGGTGAAGTGAAGATAGTGATGATAAAGGTCGAGCTATCTTGAGACACCCCATGTATCTAAGTGTTGACTACATAAACTATGTGGACCTTGGGCTGATGTAGTTCTCTAAAAAATGGGAGCATAATGAAGAAATGACAATGTTTAGTTGGAAATGATCATGACCAAATAAAAGGTTCCCACCTATGAAATGCTTTAATGTAAAAGGAGGGTTATCCACATCAGACTAAAATAGTTTCACCTAAAACAAAGCCAAAAGGAAATATACACTAATGAGTAGGATGACAAGTTATTCAAAGGTTTTGTGGCTTAATATCTCTTTTAGAGATATGAGGCTATTTTCTGAATATTTTAATTTTTTATGATTTTTGAAAATTTCCAATGTTTTTGGGATTTTGGAATAATATATAGACATGAATATTATAAAATAAGGATATACAATAAAGTATAAATAAATGTACAAGGAACCATATAACAAAACTAAAACAATCTTAGGTAAGGGCTCAAAACATAGTTAAATCGGTTGCAATGGTACACTTTGAACCAACAACAAATCAAGAGGTAGAGGTATTACCTCTCAAAAACACGAAGGAACAATAGGGTAGAAAAATGGGGGGAGTAATTAGAATAAGTTAAAATAAGTTGTTTCAAGAAACTACTAAGCAGGAAAACTATGTTGAAGTATCCTGATACACTTGTTTGCAAAGATGTTTCAACAATAACTAGAGCTAAAATGTCTTCTAAAATGCTCTTTGAATCTACCTATTGTAAATGTTGGTTGTAATAAAGATTAATATGGTAATAGAAGATGTGATAAAAGACAAGAATTAACTAGGGAATGGAAAATGGGATAGAAGGGGAATGTGAATGGATGTGGAAAGGGTGCCCATAAGTCAGGGATCTCATAGACAATGTTAAATCAAATCAAGCATAGAAATCCTTGAAATATATAATATTCATGGGCTCATCTAACTCTTACCCATTAGGTGTAGCCAACCTATATGATCTAGAACCATAGTTTGTTGTAACAGTAAATGAACCCAACCAATTAGGCTCAAAATTTCCTTTCTTTTCACGAGCCACATTGGTGTTTTTTTTGTTCTCTTTCAACACTAAATCACCAACTTCATAATTAATGGAAATGATCAAATTATTGTATCTATAGTGTAACCAATTCTTATATGATTTCAAATTGTTTAATATAGCTAGTCATTTCTCATATAAGAGTTCCAACTCTTATAGCTAGGTTACTCTATACTCCTCATCATTGATGATATTCTACAATGAAATCTACAGGGAAGACAACTAAATATTTATAGGGAGGATAGCTTCATATTCAAAGACTAGGGAATATGGTGTTGCACCTATAAGCATTTGGATATTAGTATGGTAAGGCCACAAAATTGGGAATCATCACAAGTTCCAATCATGGCTAGTGTTGTTGACAATTTTCTTAAGAATTTTAACAAGTCTTATTAGAATCCTCAACTTGACCATTACCTTGCAGGTAATATGGGCTTGACCATCTATGCTTGATATGAAATTATATATGTAGGGGTTTTACATATTTGTTTTTAAAATGATCCACCATTATCAGATATAATGGTTGAGGGAATACCATAATGATAAATGAGGTGCTTCATAATGAACTTATAAATCTACCTACCAGTTATGTAAGTGAGAGGAATTGCCTCAACCCACTTAGTAAAATACTCTATAACAGTTAAGATATGATTTTGGTTATCTGAATAATTAGGGTTAATCATGTAGACACCTAAATCTTGCCACCAATAACCTCCAACCATGCTTTTGACTAATTTCTACCCAACATGCACAATTTAGCCTAAAAATGCTAAAACATGCTAAATGATGAGAAAATGACATATTCAAGTACCGATTTTGGCCAAAGTATCCCTAAATGGGGTAATGCAATTTATGAGCCAACTAACTTTGATTAGATCATTTTGATTCAAAATGCTAATTTTGCACTTGGGTGCTTTGGATTGCTCTTTTTTGTCAAATATCTTGCACAAGACACATGCCTCTATTATTTGTTTTTGGTAAAATCCTAAATGGGATAATAGATCTAAAACATCTGACACTGACTTCCAATTCCAATCCAATCAAAATTTGGACCAATAACAAGGCATTCTGACCAATTTGAGTAATTTGTGCACAAAGTGCTTAATCATGCTCAGAGCTAATTAATCCAAATGAAGAGCCTAATTAATAATTGCATGAAAACTTGTTGAAAACTTATTTTTGGAAATGAATGTTGAATATCTACATCATCAGAGGACCTCATTTCTTGGGAAGACATCCCTAGGCCATAAATTCCATAAATTTCAAGATTCATGCCCTCCATGCCTCATCAATGCCTTCCATGATGCCCTCCATACCTCTTAATTGCTTCTTTTTCCAATATCACGATGAGGATAACTATAAACTTAATTCCAAAAATTGAATTAATCCTCAACCACACATCTCAATCTCAATATGGATGGTTCAAGTTGATTCTAGACATTTGCAAAAATCTATAAATAGAGAGGCCATGAACATCATTTCTAAGCTATTTTGGTGCAAACTTATAATGCACAAATATCTTCAAGAAGCCATTGAAACTAGTGTTACCATGCCAAATTGATTTAAAGCCAATCCAAGCCAAATCCAAAGGTGCCAAGGAGAGATGGAGGTAGCCAAGCTTCTATTGCTAAGGACTTCATGAGCACAAGCTGAGCAAGCCACTACAATAAGAATTTTGGAGTATCCAAAGAAGGTAAAAGAGGTTTATTTTGCATTTTAGTTGTGTGTTTTATTCATGTTTTTTAACTAAGCTCTCCCTAGTGTCTAGGCCTAGATATGTTATGCTAGTTAGTGTGTTTCTTTCATTTTGTTTTCATTTTGAAACTAACACCATACTAACCATCATCTATTGTGTCAAATTCCTAGATCACATTATGGCACGCCCAGTGGGACAAGATGCATCCCACACATGAAGATCATTTTTTAGCTTTAAAATATTTATTTGGATCATTAAAAATCTTGAAAATTAATTTTCTAACTTTGTTTTGCCATTTTTTATTTGTTATTGGTTTACACAGTAATCGACATTAGTTAGTAAGATTGGCATCGATTGGATAGCTTAACCAATATCGGTTAGTAAATTTACATCGATTGGATAGATATCATTGGTCACATTGGTATAAATGATGTCAGTTAGATAACCATCATTAGTTATAAAATGTAACCATCATTAGTTATATAACTGAAGTCGATTACTGTGTTTTTTCTTAAAACACAAACCTGAGAGCTCTTTTTTTAGAGTTCATTATTTCAAACCTAAAAGAGCTTCAAGAATAAAGGACATGATAACATTTTTGTTGTAGGACCAAACTTGAAATTTTCTAAAAACATATTTAGATCACCTTTTTCATGCTTAAAAATCAATTAGGAACCTTGTTTTGGTGATTAACAAAAAAATTTAGATGTTTATGGTGAATGTTTTCAAATTTTACAACTAAGACCAAGGGGTCATATGAACACCACCTCATTATCCATTTAGTCTTAAAAATAAACTCATATTTTCAAGATTTTTTTATTCACTTAGTTGTTTAGATTAAATTTTTGTTTGCTAAAAGGAGGGATGTTGTGTGTATACTCTTCCATTTGTCCCCTTTAGGGAACCCTTGGAATCAAAAGTGCCATTCCTATTGCAAGTGGCCTAGTCCAAGGCTTAGAAATAAATTCATCTAAAGCACTCCCAAAAAACTCATCAAAGTTTGGGTGACCTTGAAAATGACCCTAAAGTCTTTCTACTTTGATGCTTTCTTCATTTTTTATGCGCATTTGGCTTGTGAGGGGCACTTCATCACCTCCCATGAGTTCTTTATGGAAGCTTTGACTCAAGGTTTCACCTCTCGGCATTGACTTCATTTGGCTCCTAATTAGAGTTGCACATGGGACATAGTGGCACTTTAGACATCACACTATATTGAGTGAACATTAGGATGTAGTGGTTACAAAAAGGATTAGACCTTTTTGTAATAAGCCAAGTGATATGGACCCAAAATATGTGCTTTTCTTTTGCATTGTTTGGTGTGAAATTCATTGTGCAATGATTCTCCAAGAACATTCAAAAACTTGTTAGATCTTAGACAATTCCTCACTTGCCATAGAATTAATATTGGTACAGGTATGCCTCAAGGTCCATATAATAGTACTATCATTTGAGAGAAGGGGTGGGGTGTAAAAACCCTACTATATAATGCACATTTACTTTCAAATGAACACTTAAAATCCTAAAAAATGATGTATATTGACAGATTCTAATAATACCAAGCAACCTTGTCAGTTTAGGATCTAAGAGAGATTAATTAGTTAGTCTTGTCCTAGATTAGAGTCTTGTTTAAAGTCAAAACTTGGTGTAAACAAACAATTCAAATCAAACACATAGTCCTAATTTTCCTTTGAATAAATAAGCATTATGTTGCCCACATGAGATCATCAATTTGCCTTGTTCAAAGTTCATCAAAATCTTGAGAGTCATATCATCCACTTTGGCATATTTATGCTACCCAATTGAGTGTAGACCTTTACCAAAGTTATTTTAAGTCTTTCATTTATAATCTAAATTCGGAATTGCACCTTTATAAGTTCATAGGGTTGATGTGTTAAGTGGGTTCGCCATTTGTACTAAACTTGAGGAAACTTAAGTTAAATTTCCAATTTGGGTTGAAGGCCATTTTAGACTCAAGATCATTATCACCATTTAATAGACTTAAGCCATTTTGTGTTAAACACTTTCACTTTAAGTCTATACAACATAACATTTTGAGTCAAGAAAAGTAGTGTTATGTTGTCAAAATTGTGGGCAATTATCTTTGCCTTAGAGCATTTTTGAAAAAAACTTTTTTGTCACACCCTTTGGGTAGTTTAGCATCGTTAAACTGACCAAAACATTTCAAATATTATTTCATAAACCGTTTTGCATAGAATTCAAATTTATTCCTACATTTTCAGACCAATTCAAGTGTACTTTTGTAATCCTTTGTCTAAAGCACAGTTATACCATTCACATTTGTTAGCTTATTTGTCAAAAGTGTCAACTTTTATACCATTATTTATGAGAAAATAAACTATCTCTAAAAGTGTCTTTTGTTTCATACCTTATACCTAGTTGATCAATTTCATGTCCAAGAATCAAATGCCTAGTGTTTGTTAGAAGTGTCTCAAATCTGTTAGATTAAAACATTCATCTATTTCAAAGTCTAGATTTTGACATCGTTTGGCCAAGAGTCTTAGTGCATGCCTTATTTGAGTCTAGCTTTTGACATAGTGTTTGGCCAAAAGACCTATAACTTTTAAATTCCTAGATTAGACTAATTTGAAACACTTCAACCTTAGAGTTTGGCATTTTGATTTTTAGTCTATTTACTTGCTTATCTTTGTGTGAACAATGAACTATTAGATACTTCATGCTAGCTTGTTTCCTCACAAATCTTTGCATAAACCTTTTGATCCTTGTGACAAATCTAGATTAAGTTGGAACATCATCTATTTTAGACGTTTTCCTTTTTAGAGTTTGTATAACTCTTTGACCTTTTATCACAAAACATTAATTATGGATCCCAACATGTATTCCTACACTTGTAGTGGACTCGTGTACAATCTAGGGATTAGTAATGTAGTTGCGTAGAAAGAAATGGTGCAATACCCCTATGCAGATAATATTGCTTATGATATGGATTATTATCCCTCTTATAATACTCAATTAGGGGCACAAAACCAAGATTCATTGGCTAACTATCTGGTTAACACACCACCTTATTCAGAACAAGACCAAGAATAGACCACACAATACCTAGCTACAATACACATAAAAGATGAGCCAGTTCTTCAACAGTCATATTCTACTAATACAGATTCCATGTATGATCTATTTTTTTTAGCGATATTTGTTAGAGAAAAAAGATGAGATTTTGGTTAGATCCATAGAGGTAGGGGCCAAGTTTCCAATAGACTTTTCCCAAGAAAATTTACCAAGTCTAGTAAGTGTGCCCCACAATATCATTTATGATCAACAGGCTTCTTCTATAAATCCTATGGCTCTAGTCCAAACAATGTATCAAGACCCTAATATATCTAATTGAGGCAAAAAAATAATGGACTATCACTTTAACCAAATACAAACATCATATCAAATATACCTGAATCTAGCACATGATTTCAATCAGAAGAACATGGTGAGTAAGCCTCTCATTGACCTAGTTCCTTCAATAGGAGTGTTGATAGAGTTAATTAAACAAGATAATCTAAGTTTTGACCCATTTTTACAAACCACTTTGATAGTTAAATTGATGCATATGCCTGTTATTGAAGAAGTGTCTTCAGCCTCTACATAGAATAGTGAGCCAAATGTAGTGGACAATGTGAAAATAACATCTAATCCTGATCAAAGTGGTACTAACATGCAAACAACTAGTCAACAACATGTGCCTATAGTTAATCTCATGGGGTAGATCATCATACTAGGGAATAGGAGTTTCTACACCCCAACCTCAATCGGTTGCTTCCTCAAGTGTAACACATATAGGATTAAGTAATCAAACAATGGCCAATGTCACCCCTCAAAGATAGAGTACAATGAACCCTACTCCTCCTCAACAGGTAATGAGTAGTATGCCACAACAATAGACACAACCTAGTGTATCAATGTAATAGAGGACAAATACATTTCCACCTCAATCAGGGGCAACTAATGTTCTACCTCACTAGGTAATGACAAATATACCTCTTTAGTCATAGATTAATATGCCAATCTAAAACCAAGCAATGACTAGTCAAAAATATATAAATATTAGTCAGTGATAGATGTTGAATCTGTAACCTATTTTCACTTCTTAATAGGGATTCATGAAATAAGGAGGTCCCCATGTTTCTCAAGTATGTACTAGACAACCGTTGGTTCAACATGTGCCACAAATTTAGAGACAGGGTCTTGAACTATAAGTTCCCACTTAATAGCAAGGTTTGATTAGTTAGTAGCATGTCCCTTTTCAACCACAATAGGCACATTATAGTTATATCCCTATGTCCCAACCATAATATCCTCTAATTCAAACCTTTATCACCAACCCAAACTAGAATATCATGTAACCAAGTGTGCAATTTTAAGTACATCCTAATCCACATATGCATATTCTCGATCCATTCCCCAACCAAACCAATGTACCCCAATAGGTATCTCCATCGTACCCTGGTCAAAGTGTCCCACTTGTGACCTCCAAACCATCTATCCAAACCAATATTCTCTCTCAAACCAATGTTCCTTCTAGTTTGCTATCCCAAGAATTGCAACAGATGAAGGATGTAATTACTATCATTCAAGCTGGTAAATAGATTAAAAAGTTCAAATTGGATGACGTGTGTTCCTACCCATTCAACATGGAGTATTTATAGATACCATTTCCTCTAGGATAAGAACCATTGAAATTTGACAAATATAAAGGGAAAGGTGACCCTAATGCTCATTTGATCAAATTATTTGTCACATGTCAATCAATAGCATATAACAACATATACCTTTTACTGTTATTCCTAAGGAGCTTGGCCAGACAAGCCTTGAAGTGGTTTTTAAAGTTACGCAAAAATTTAGTAACGGATTTTGATGATATTTCTGATAATTTTATACAACACTTTTCCTATAATCTCAAGCATGAGATTTCATTAGTGGACTTAACGCAAGCAAAGAAAAAAGCTAGTGAGAGTTTTACAAGTTATCTATAATGATGGAGAGCCCTTTCAAGCTATTTCACCCATAGTTTACCAGAATTAGTTGTTTTGTTTACCAAAAATTTGCATAATGAGATAGCTTATTATTTGGAACTACAATGTGCACATACTTTTAAGGAAATCATCAACAAAGGCTTATCGGTTGAGCGAGCGCTCATCAATAAAGGAGTTATCAATATTAATTCAACTAATCAAAATCAAGGTACTAATAAGGGAAATGACCAACATCCCATTCAAGTTTTAGCATCGCAACCAACACAGGCCAATAACCATGAAAGATCAAAGTAATTCAACCATAATAAAAATGTTATGGGAAATCGAGTAACCAAATCTCATCATGTCTAAATGGTGAAAACATCATTTGTACCACATTTTTAACTTACTCCTACCAAAAAATCTCTCCAACCAATACCTTAAGCACAACAACCAAGACCTACATAATAAATATAGTAGTCATTACCATTGTAAACCCCTCTTAGGAAAACCATGCCTACACGTCGTGTCTTTAAAGACCTAGGAGAACCTATTGAGTCTATGTTTTGTAAGCTTGCTACTCCTCATCTGATTAGTTGGCCTATACCAAAGCATTATTTGTAAGGCATTCCTTATCCTAATTAGTATCATGAAAATAAATTTTGTGACTATCATCAAGTCAACGGGCATTATCTATGAAGATGTGTCCAAATCAAGCATTTAATTGAGAATATGTTAAAGAATAGGGAGATAACATTGGATAATGTGCTTTCACTTCCAATAAAACTCTTGGGATTTATCAAAGCCCCTTTCATTGACATAACAATTAGCATTAGCAAAATGATCAGCAATAATGACAATAAAGGCTAATGTAGTAACAAAATCAATAGTGTCAAAATTGAAGGCTGAACTACTAGAATCAACCAAATCAGTAGTAGAACCCATAATGACAAAACAATGGACAAAACCAAGGTCAAAATAGTAATAACCAACAAACCTACCATGTAGTTACACATGACTACAATAGGGTTGTAGGTCATATTGTAAGGGGTAGTGTTAATACCATCTCCATTAATCCTAGACCAAGCACTAATTAGCTTAGACTATTGCTAAACAACAACATTCAACTAGATTACATGGATAATCCTTCTTTGACCTAGTAATGCATACAGGCAAACCAACAAACTAGGACTTTCCCTTTTAGACCTTATATTGATAACTCATCCTTACCACATGACAACATCCTAGTGCACTAGAAACTGAGACTTATCCTATCTAGTCCCACACCATTCCCAACATTGGTTAGTAATAATGGTCTAGTATTTAATCTTGATTGTGAAATCACAACTTGGAGGTCAAAGATTACTATCCTAGGCCCATAACCATCTACCACTTTGCCTATCATCTAACTAATCATTTAGCCTCAAAATAAACCATTCACTACTAACCAAGTTAAGAAGTTTGATATTATGGAATAATTATAGAAGACACCAGCACAAATTTCTATTATATGTTTATTTTAAATGTCAATAATCCACAAGAACATCTTGAATGAGTTTTTGACTTGATCCACTATTTCTAGTGACATATCTCCTGATAAATTTCAAGCTTTGGTTAGAAACCTAGCTTCAACCCAACAAGTCACATTCAACCAAAGTGATTTATCTTCCCTTATCTCACTCCATAATAATCCATTATACATAGAATTTTTTATAAGATGGCATAAATTGAAACATGTCTTTATAGACAATGGATCCAGCCTCAACATAGTATCTCTAAAGCTCATCAAGCTTCTTGGGTACACAATGGTAAATCTTTAGCCAGAAATAATAACCATAAAATCCTATGATAATTAGGAAAGAGAATCATAAGGCACCATTAGTTGTCTAGTTATCATTGAGCCTTTGACCCATGATACGCTTTTCCATGTGCTGGATCTTGAGTTATCATACAATATGCTTTTAGGTAGGCCTTGTTTACATGAGATTCATGCAGTCATGTCAATGTTGCACTAATGTATCAAGTTTTTCCACTCATGGATGGAAGTGAATATTCCAAGAGATTTACACCCATATGAACACTACAAGCATCTTGAAGCAAAATTTCAAAGCTATAATTATCAGTACGACATGAATCCAAGTTTCAAGCAAGATAAAGGAAAGGCTATACTTATTGATCCTTCACCAGATAATTGTATAGATCCTAATACCTTGGATTCCCTTTCCCACATGCCACCTCTTAAAGCTTCAAATCATTTCACCATTTTAGATAAAAGACCAAAAATGTATGTGACCCATGATACATTTCATATTGCCAATCTTTCTCAAAATCAAAAAACCTTTGGGTGACCTAAAGTCACTCCACATATGCATTGGCAATAAAAGAACAAAGATAAGGGGCCTATCATATTTGTACCAGCATTTGGCCTATAACCTAACCCTCTTGATGGGGATAAATCATGGTTATACAATGATAATCAAGATGATTATTATAAAAATGTAAAGTATCTTATTCCCAATAGGATCATGGAATGTCATAGTTATGAAGGAAGAGGCCTCAGACTAAATTAGCAAGGAAACATCAAGCCAATTTCCATGACTAAGTATGAAAGACCTTATGGACTTGGATTTAAACCACCTGGGGGTGACCCCATATATCTTATTCAAACTCCTTCATTAGCGACTAGTGATGATGATATTGACAGTGAAGTAGAGTCTGATCATTGCCTCATTTTTGATGACCTAGCTGAAACCAACATGTTTGATAACAATTCCATTTATATCCTTACCTTGGGAATTAATTTCAACCATTTGCCATTATATTATCCCCAACTAATAGATTAGGACCAACAATAATCTATTCTATCAATTGATGAGTTCCAAAATGATGAGGCATTCTATGACTTTTTAGGCGTTAGAGACAATGTTCCATTGGGAGATCACAAATCAGGATTCTCAATCACATTGGATCTTAAAACCTATTTTAAAGAGTGATTGAACACCTTTAGCCAAAAACAAATAAGTAAAACATTGAGGTCCCAAAGTGAAAACCTCTTTGAGGTACTTTTTGACCAAGGAAAAAGTAAAGATAAAGGCCAGTCTAGTGGTGAAAACCTGTTTCAAGCACCATTAGATGGGGGTGTTCATTTTTTTTCAAATTTAGACCACGAGACCACCAATGACAAACTTGCCTATGGATCTGAGTTCATCTTTGAGAAATAAGTATTTGATCAAATTCTTAAAGAAGTTTTGACTATTTTTGTCACATGGCTAGATCTCCCATTACGGGACTCATATTCATCATGCTTAGGAGAAGTTGAAGAGCAAGTCCTAATAGAGGACCCTAACATAATTCAATAGTTCAAGCCATTAATTACTATCCTAGAAGATGGTTCAACCCTTTTAGTAAAAGATACAACAAAGGTAAATATTAGATCCATCAGACCTGAAATGGATAAAATTAGGCTTGTCCCTCATGGAGGAGGAACATGAAGTATTTATAACTTTGTTGAGAGAATTTGTAGATATCTTTTCATGGGCCTATTCTAACATGCTAGGTTTAGACCCCACCTTGGTTCTGCACCACCTTATGGTTAATCCTAATGCTAAATTGGTAAAACAAAAGCTACGTAATATGTATCCTCATATTGCTATACTGGTTAAGAAAGAGTTGGAAAAACTCTTAGAATTAGGATGTATCTGATCCATTGACTACTCAGAATGGATCTCTAATGTGGTACCTATTATTAAAAATCTTGAAGAGATCAAATTTTTTACTAATTTTTGAGACATCAACAAATCTTGTCCTAAAGATGATTTTAACTTTCCTAATATCGACATGATCATCGACTCCATGATAGGTTATGAAATGCCTTCACTCATGGATGGTTTTTTAGGATACAATTAGATAAAAAAACACCAAAAGACCAACATAAAATAACATTCACCACTCCATGGAGAACATTTAGTTATCAAGTAATGCCATTTGACCTTAAGAATGCTGGAGCCACATATCAAAGGGCCATGACTATCATATTCCATGATATGATGCATGATATAGTTGAAGACTATGTCGATGACATATTAGGAAAATCCGAAACTAGGGCTGACCATCCAATAGTGCTACATAAGATATTTGAAAGATTATAGGAGTACAAAGTCAGACTCAATAAACAAAATGTGTATTTGGTGTAACTTTAGGCAAATTATTTGGCTTCATCATGTCTTGTAGAGGTATTGAAGTTTATCCATCTAAATTCCATGCTATAACTGAGATGTCACCACTAATAAATTTAAAGTAACTCCATAGTTTATAGGATGAGATCCAGTTAATCTGACATTTCATCTCTCAATTAGTATAAAAGTGCCATCTATTTACACACCTTTTGAAGAAGGGATTTACCTTTCATTGGGATGATCACTACCAAACAAATTTTCAACAACTTAAATATTATCTTGTTAATTCACCTATTTTATTACCTCCTATACTAGGAAATCCATTCTTATTATACCTATCATCTACCAACCATGTTTTGGTGGCACTCTTGGACCATCATGATGACAATAAAAAAGAACATACCTTATACTACCTAAGCCATACCTTGGTTACATATGAACATAACTATGCACCTATTAAAAAAGCTTGTCTCACCATGGTCTTCATAGCTCAAAAACTATGCCATGACATGTTGAATAATAAGACCATGGTCATTTCAAAAGTAGATACACTCAAGTATCTACTATCTAAAATAGCTTTGCAAGGTAGAATGGCTAAATGGATCATGCTTCTTAGTGAGTTTGACATAGAGTATGTTAATCAGAAGGCAATCAAGGGATAAGTTCTTATAGATCAACTTGCTGAAGTACCTCTCACAGACACACAACCACTCACATTTCAATTTCCTAATGAATCCATAATGATCGTCATTGATACACCCCTTTAGGAGCAGCCCTAGAAGTTGTATTTTGATGGTTTATTTACTACATATGGATAGGGGGCATGCCTATTATTTATTACACCATAGGGGGACCTAATCCCTAAATTATTTAGAATCGGCTTTTCTTGTATAAACAAGGTTGAGTATGAATCACTTATTTTAGGACTTCAACAAGTAGTGCATTAAAATATATCTCATATCTAATTTTATGGTGATTCTCATTTAATTATCAATTAGGTCATAGATCATTTTCAGACCAAAGATGACAAGCTAGTTCCATATAAATCCATGTTCAACACTCAAAAAAATATCAACATTCAGTTTAAGCACATACTAAGGGCTAGTAATAGAACTACAGATGCCATGACCACTATTGGCTCTCTGATTTGACAAATAGATAAAGGTAGAGAGTATCAGTTCCTCATCAAGAATTTGTCAGCACTAGCTCATGAACCTTCAACCATTGCAATGATTTGTGATATTATTAGTCCTAATTCTATCTAGTACTCAAACCTTTACAACTACCTTCATGACAAAGTTTTTCCACCTAACCTATCTCAAAAACAAACCAAAGCCTTCATTCATAATTTCACCTACTATACTCTTCTTAGATCCACCCTTTACCATTGTAGTTTTGACAGAACTCTACTTTTTTGTTCAAATTTAGTAGAGTCTATGCTAGTGTTAAGAGAAGTTCACAAAGGAGTATATGGTGCTCATTCTAGAAGGGCAGTCATATCCAAAAATCTCTTACATACTAGTTATGATTAGCCCACAATGGACATAAATGCCAATGTAGATGTAAAAAAGTGTGACAAATGTCAATGCCATGCTAATCTGATACATGCCCTAGCAAAAACTCTAAAATTGATGTTGACAGCATGGCCATTTTCTACATGGGGAATTGACCTCATTGGGAAGATCAACCTCACTTCATCTGATAGCCATAAACATATCCTTACCACTATCAAACATTTTACTAAGTGGGTTGAAGCTATACCCCTCACTTACATGACTAGAAAGTAAATTTCCAAATTCATCTTCAACCATCTCATTTGCCACTATAGTATCCCCTCTAACATTATATTTGATAATGGTAGATCACTCAAGAAAAGGATGTAGACTAGCTATGTACTAAATATAACATCACATAAAAAAATTCTACAACATATTACCCTTAAGGTAATGGCCAAGCTGAGGCATCCAACAAAACCATTGTCAATATTATCCAAAATATTATCAATGATACCAATCATGATTGGCACTTATAGATATTCCTTGACCTTTGGGCATATTGTACCAATAATCATACCCCCATAGGAGCCACTCCATACTCACTTGTTTATGGTACTAAAGCCATCCTTCTCATTAAGGTCAAGTTACCTTCACTATGCATATCTTTCAAGCATGTCTTAGATGATCATGACTATTGAGTAGCTCGCCTGCAAGAGCTAGACCTACTTGATGAGAAATGCACAGCTGTACTCAACAATCTTCAAGCATATTAGAACCAACTCAAAGGTCACTATAATCAATGTGTTAAGTATCGAACATTTAAACTTAGTGATCTTATTTTTAAAGAAAACCAAAAGAATACCATGACTGAGAAGAAGCATAAAGGGAAATTCAAACCAAACTAAATAGGGACTTTCATCATTATTGTAGATTATTGATCAGGAGCATACAGGCTCACCACACCAAATGGAGATGAACTTCTGGAGTTGATGAATATTATTCATCTCAAGCAGTAGTATGTTTGAATGCTAAGGTGTATTGTCTATAAGGACTATTTTAGTTATGCCATTTTATCAGTATTCTTCTTTTTACAAATACTATCCTTATCCATCCTCTTCACTGTATCCACTTTTTACTTCTGACCTATAAACCCAGTGTGTTCTAAAGCCTAACCCATTTAACCTTGGTTTTTACCATCATTATGTAGTTTCAGCATCAAGGTATTGGATCAGTTTCATTAGTTGATTCATGTACTTTAGATAGAGATCATATTTTGGGATAATGTGACAAAAGTTTTGGTAGTTACATCCTTCATTTATTATTCCTTTCTTATCACTGATCTTGCTAATAATTATAACCACCTTTAGGAAAATTAGTATCATTGATCTATGCTATTGTGTCCTGGTGATAACTGCCTATGGGAAAACTAAGGGAAACATTAAGCCTTGATGTAACAACTTACCACTTCCTATGTCATACTATGCCTTGTTACCAATTGTGCCTATTTTGTTTGAATTAACTACTACACTAGTCAAATTTCTCTACTATATGGTAGAACTACAATGACTTGAGTTCCTACTCTGGGACTATGTAGGTAGTGCTTGATACTTGTTGAGGTTAGCTCAGTCACCCCCTTACCACGCTCTCACCATTTTGTGAGCAAACTAAACCATGCTCTTTCCATTTTGTGAACAACCTAAGCCACGCTATTACCATTTTGTGAGCTTGAACTATTTAGTGTCTTGTCATTCTTGATTGAGTTGAGATACTTCAAAATAATTCCAAAAACATTTGAAAAATCATTAGAAAAAGAATAAAAACATTGACCACTTCTTTGCCTTAAGGATTCTAGGAACCCTTACTAAGTTATAAGCAAATCACTTGTTATTTAGTTTCCCCATCCTTTTTGGCCTTTTTCTCTCATGCACTTACTATTTTGCAAGACCATTCCTCTTCTTCTCTCACATCCATTTTGTTTATTTTCATCAGTTATCATATTCTTTCCATTCCTTGGGAGAACTACATTAGCCTAAAGTTTTTTATTGGATATTACATCCATGGAACTATGTAGGCAACATCCACTTGCCTAGTGCATATGGAGACAGCTTGGCCACCCCCTTCCTTTTCTTCTATTTCCCCATTTTGTTCATTTGTTAAGTTATCACCTATTTTTTAGGGGCAATGTTCATATGGTTTCTATTGCATTGTTTATTTGTTTATTTCTTCTTATTTTTGTTTGTTTGTCTACTTGTTTGTTTGCTTTCAGTATTTTTACCTTGATTGATTTTATGTGTGTTCATTGGGTGATTCCTTGCCCACACGTATACTCAAATCCATCTATATTCATATGTTTACATTGTCAAAATGGTTTCTATCATTAGTGCATTATTTTATATTGAGAATTGGATTACGAGAGTCAGTCCTTATATTTTGACCAAGTCCTCATGATGTTATACCATGATGCCTACTGAAATGTGATACAACAAACCTAAGCTTCAAGAAGTTTATTCAGCATTGGTGGCATCTCTTCAGCATCGGCATCTTGATTCACTCCCAATAATATCCCAAATAGAGTAATTAACCACAAAAGAATTTCAACTTTTATTAGTTCGAATGAGCATTTCCCTACTAGTAGGTTGTTCTAATTCATCATTACCCTTTGTGTTAAGTTATCATCATCCTCAACCAATTTTATCATGTTTGCCATAATCAGGGTCCTATGATTATAACTACCTATGAGTAAATCATTGCACATCATCTCACCTGCATTTCTTAATGATTATAACCAACCTTAGGCAAATCATTATGTTGTCACCATTTTACTTTTTTCACCCATACAAAGGCATGTTTTTATCTTGTTTGTCTATCCTAATTGAGGTAACTCCATCTTCTTAATGATTATAACCACCTTTAGGCAAATCATTGTGTTATCATACCACATTGCCACTATCAAGGTACAATGCTTATAATCACCTTTGAGCAAACCATTGTACACCATCACACTTGCATTCTTAGTGATTTTTACTAATTTTTCAATATCATTATGTTTTCACCCCATCATCTTTTCTTTCTTTAGTCCCCTCATTTTGCATCTTATCAAGGGACCATTTGTCGACTTGCTTGTGCCAACTGTTCCCTCAAGGTGGCATCATACAATTAGTCTATCATCATTGTAGTTGTAGGCATATAGGACCTTTTCATTCTTTGAGAAGATCTTACTATTCTTATATCTTTCAATGCCTTTCCAAATAGGGGTAAACTATAGACACCTAAATCTGGCCACCAATAACCTCTAACTAGGCTTTTGACCAATTTCCACCCAAAATGCACAATTTGGCCTAAAAATATTAAAACATGCTAAATAATGATAAAATGACATATTTAAGTGCTGATTTTAGCTAGGGTATCCATAAATGGGGCAATGTAATTAATGATCCATCTAACTTTGATCAGATCATTTCGAGTCAAAATGCCAATTTTACACTTGGGTGCTCTGGATTGCTCTTTTATGTCAAATATCTTGCACAAGACACATGCCTCTTTTTCTTTGGTAACATCCTAAATGGGATAATGGATCTAATGCATCTAACATTGACTTCCAATTTCAATCCAGTTGAATTTTGGACCAATAACAAGGCATTCTAATCAATTTGAGTAATCTGTGCATAAAGTGCTTAATCATGCCTAGAGCTAATTAACCAAAATCAAGAGCCTAATTAATAATTCCATGGAAAATTATTGAAAATTAATTTTTATAAATAAATATTTTATTTGCATCATCAAGTGAGCCCATTTCTTGAGAAGACATCCCTAGGCCATAAATGCCATAAATATCAGGATTCATGCCTTCCATGATGCCCTCCATGCCTCTTAATTGCCCCTTTTTCCAATGTCATGATGAGGATAATTATAAACTTAATTCCAAAATTTGAATTAATCCTCAACCACACATCTCAATCTCAAGATGGATGGTTTAGGTTGATTCTAGACATTTTCAAAAATCTATAAATAGAGAGGCCATGAACATCATTTCTAAGCTATTTTGGTGCAAACTTATAATGCACAACTATCTTCAAGAAACCATTGTAAGTAGTGTTACCATGCCAAATTGATTTCAATCTAATCTAAGCCAAAGCCAGAGGTGCCAAGGAGATATGGAGGTAGCCAAGCTTCCATTACCAAGGACTTCATGAGCATAAGCCGAGCAATCCATTACAAAAAGCATTTTAGAGCATCTAAGGAAGGTAAAAGAGGTTTATTTTTCATTTTAGTTATGTTTTATTCATGTTTATTAACTAATCTCTCCTTAGTGTCTAGGCCTAGAGATGTTATGCTAGTTAGAGTGTTTCTTTCATTTTGTTTTCATTTTGAAACTAACACCATACTAATCATCCTCCCTTGAGTCAAATTCATAGATCACAAATCATTCTTAAAAGTTCGAGTCCCCATGTAGAAAATAACCAAATAGTTGTGAATGATTGATGCACTCATGAATTAATTTAAATTAAAGCATGGTTTTAATAAGCAAGGCATTTTTGACATAAACACATGCATTTGATTCCATTATAGGCCAATAATAGTCTATTCAAAGGAGCTTATTAAGGGTCATCCCTCTAGTATGATCACTACATATCCTTTCATGCACATATCTGAGTGTTAAGTCATCTTCTCTTGGGGTTAAACAATGAAGCAATTTTCCATCATAACTTCTATGATATAGTGTGCCACCAAGTTAAGTGTAATGGGAACATTGTGAATGAAGGGTTTGTGTTGGTTTTGGGATAAGTTGACAAGAAGGATATAATCTCAGAGGTAAGTGGATAGGTCATGTTACCAAGGGGAATTGGGACCAAAAACATCGCATACCATCTCTATATCTAGATGATTGTGTTCAATTAAAGAATGTGTTCAACAAGGAATTGATATTTTCAAGCATAATCGACCATTTCTATCAAGGATCTAATTATCACCATTACATCTATGGATTTGTTATTACCTCTTAGGATCTGTTCAAAATAAATGACCTCAAAATATTATTTGAGGTTATCCACCATGCCTATATATTGTATAGGATTCTCATTCCCGGTTTGATATTGGTCTATAACATGATTATTGATCAATTGGTAATCCCCATATATAACCAGTTATTAAATGTTCTACTACAAAATAAGGCAAAGTCTTGTAATGAGTACAACATAGTATTCCATAGTATTGGTACAATGAAAACCAATGTCAAACACCTTGGGAATGAGATCCCCCTATGGAATAATGAATAAAATATCAAATATAAAACCACAAGATGTAAATGAATCATCAAATTAAAGCTTCCACTATTTTGATTCAATAAGGGATTCATTTAAACACAAGATCAACTCATTAGGGAAACCAAAAATGAGTGTTTTACTATCTAAAAATGGTGCATCGACAAATTGATCTAAAATTACTTGACCCTTAATTGATTTTTAATAGATGTAATTAATTTCAAACTTAATAACATTACCCACTTGACCATGAAACCAATCAAAGTTGCTTTAGATAGTAGATACTCAAGTGGATCAATCTTAACAATAAAAATGGTTTTATTATTTAGCATGTAATGTCACAATTTTTGAGATGCAAATAGCTTTTCTAAGAATGAATTCTCAATTGGTGTTTAATTTTGTTCATAGATAATAAGTGTTCTTCTCAAATAATATATTTCACACTCCTTTCCTTATTCATTATGTTGCACCAAAAGTGACCCCAAGGTGTATTCAATCACTGAGATATAAAGAAGTAATGGCTTTCAAGGCATTAGTGGGGTCAATACTAGAAAGTTTACTAGATAGGTTTTTAGTTACTCAAAGGATTGTTAAAAATTAGTGGTCCATTAGAATGAAATTCCCTTATTTAAAAGAAGAGTAAAAGGATGACACTGATCAACCAATTATAAGATGAATATTGAATAAATTGGATATTGCCCTGTAAACTATAGAGATGTTTCAAATTAGAAGGGGGACGCATTTCCATAATGGACTTCATTTTGGCATAATCAATTTTAGTGTCCCTATGGTAAATAATGAAGCTGATAAATTTTCCTAATGCGATGCCAAACACACACTTCTTTAGATTTAGGTAGACTTTATATTCACAACATCTCTCAAAGATTCTTCATAGAACCTCAGGGTGTCTAACACATGTATGTGACTTTCCTAAAATATCATTTACATAGTTTTCAATAATGTCATGTATCATGTCATAAAATGTGATAGCTATTGCATGTTGGTATATTGCACCAATGTTATTTAAGCTAAATTGCATCACTTGATAATAGAATATCCCACATGGGGTGGTGAAGGTTATTTTGTGTTAGAATTTAAGAGCTATTTTTATCTAATTATATCTTAATAATCTATCCATTAGGGGGAAAATCTCTTACCCTAAAGTTTAATCCACTACCATGTCTATGTTTGGTGGTGAGAATTCATCCTTAAGACATGGCTTATAAATATCCCTAAAATATGTGCACAAGTGAATACCAACTAGTTTCTTGTTGACTAGAATAATATTTGATATATACTTTAAGTAGTTAATTGACATAATAAAAATTTCACCTAATAATGTTTCTAGTTGTTTCTTAACTAGTATAGTAATGCATAGATGTATCTTCTACAGTTTTTGTTTAATTGGCTCAACATGTAGGTGTACAACAAGGTGATGCATGACTAGTGACATATCTAACCCCATCATATCTACATTAGACCATGAAAATATGTCAATGAAGTCTTTCAGAAAGACAATAATGAACTCGTGTTCCTTTTTGGTGAGAGACACACCTAATTTAATCATTTTAGGATCATCAAAAGTGCTAATGTTAACTTCAGTGATGTCCTCCACAAGGAGTGTGGAGCCATCTTCTAATAATTGGTATTGATAGAAATTGATATTTTGAATCTGAATGTGGGCCATCAGGCTCACCCATGTAAGAATAATCTAAATCTACCATCTCAAGTAATGGTCAATTGACAAATGTTTTTGGAAACTATTGAACTAATTGCTCAAAGACTCGTTGTTCCTCTGAATTGATATTTGACCCAACTATAATGTGTGGACTTATGGGACTTTGAGCTTCCTAAGGAGGAGAGTAAACTTCCTCATCCAATGGCATCTAAAATAGGTTTTCACCAATGGACTCATCTTTTTCTTTAATTTTACCCTAATCCAAAAGTGCCTCAAAGAGGTTTTCACTAATGGATCTCAATGTTTTATTTTCTTTGTGACCAAGGAAGTTCATGGACTCTCCAAAGTAGGTAATAAGGTCCAGTGTGAAGTCAAACCATGTTTATGATCAACAATCAACAAACCATATCTAAGACCTGTGAACTCAAAAATTACCTCTTCATTATGAACTCATCCAAAGGCATAATATGATATAATTAGCCCTTGTTGGTCCCAATCGATAAGTTAGGATAATGGAGGGAAAGGGGAATGTGAGTGGTAATGGTAAAGATGACATTGGTATTGAAGTAGTTAGTGTCAAATAATTCATCGTAGATGTTATAGTAGGACTCTATGTCACTATTTATATCATCTTTATCAATCTCAAACTTGTATCACTTTCAAGATCTGAGGGGTCACTCCCAGGTGGTGTGTATCTAATACCATGCATTCCTTTATGTTTAAATGTAGAGATAGGTTCAAGAACACTTTGATTTTTTTCCCTAGGTCTTTACCTTTGTAAGCTTGATTTTCTATAAATCTATTAGGAATGGGGTACTTAATGTTTGATAACAAGTGGAAAAGCCATCACCATATAACTAAGACCTTTTATAACTTATAGGTCAGTCTTTATTTGCCAAACTATATTTAACAAATAAGAGCAACCTTTTTGATGAGAAATGGTCTTCTTTTTTCATATCATGTTAAGCGTTTAAAGGGGTTTGGTAGCTTTAGGTCTACTATAGGACTTAGGAAACTTGGGTAGTTTAACAATATGGAAAGCATCATGGATGCCATATGTGGAAATGCCTTTATCTTCAATGGTAAAATGAGAGGAAATTTGTGGAGATTGAGCACAATAAGTGGACACAAGGTCATTTAAATCAATAGAGTTAGATTTGGGAGATTCAAGGGATATATGCTTGTCCTTTTTGGTTATAAACTCTATTCTAGGATAATAATTATAGTTCCCATACTCAGATTTTAGCTTTTTACAATATTGATATGGTTGCAGATCACCAAGAATAGTGACCTCCATTTTAAAATGAGGAAATTTAAAGCACTGGTGTAATATGGAAGGGACTACACAATTCTATGATCTAAGGGTGACCAAGAAGTAGGTTACAAGGTAGTTCAATATTGAGGACATTTAATAGGGTATCATGGGTGACATACCCAACATTGATGGGCAAACAAATAGTACCCAATGATTCTCTCTTTGTATTGTCATAGGCCTTGATAGTAATGGTGTCTAACTACTTATCCCCTGCAGTATACCCCAAGTGGTTAACTAGTATTAAAGAAACATTATTTAAACCTAAAACATTATCTATGAGAGCCTGCTTGATTTTGAGGTAAGAAATGATGGCTTCAATATAGAGGGGATTATTATGGATGGGACCAAGCAATGACATATCACTTTGATCAAATGTAAGTTGTTGGTTAGGGGATATATGCCCCCATAAGTTCCTAAATTTATTAATATCAATGTCATTTGGTACTTTGGATTATTAAAAAATATCATAAAATATAGTTTTATGAACTTATGACATACACAAAAGATCTAGAAAATAAATATGTGCATGTGTCTTCTTTAATTATTCACCAAGATCTTATTTCTTAACAATGGAAGGAGGAGATGGTTTGGCTTTGGAAGTCATAGATCCTTAGACTAGATTATTTTTAGAAGAAGGCAGAGGGCCTTAAAGGGTAACTAGTGGATGTCTAATGGTAAAAACACAAATTTGAGTTGGGAGGGAGTTACCCAAATAAAAAGGATTGGAAGAAGGACCAAAAATAGTAAACCATGGAGGTCAAGTTGTAACAATGTTATTTCAACTCAGTGGAGGATTACTTGGATATGGAGGGGGTCTTAAAATAGAAGGGATACCACTCTAAGGAGTGTTAGAAGGTGGATGAGGTGTGACCTTAATAGTAGAAACATAATTACCAGTAACATGACCCACAATAGTGTTATAATCATATAGGACATTGTAATAACTAATTTGGTTGGCCCAAGAATCCTAACCTTGATTAGGATTATTTTGGTTCTAATTTTGACTTTGATTCTAGTTTTTATTATTTTAAGACCAATTACGCTAATTTTGATTGTGATTTCATTGTTGATTGTTAGATTTATGTTTTGGAAAGGGGTATTTATAAATACCCATAATTTCATTGGAATTGGAAGCACTTTTTTCTAACTCAATTTCTCTATTTTCAAGCAAATCTTAGATGAAGTTCTTGAGTTGCACACATCTATAAACTGCATGACCTTTAATTCAATGGTAATCACAATACTCATTATATTTATACCATGCAAACTTTGGTTAGTCTTATGGAAATGGTTTTGGGATTAGCCAAATGACCATATTAATCAAAACTAGTTTTGCCTCAATAGGTTCACCAAGGTCACTAAAAACTCTATTTTGATATTGACCCCTTCATGGGTGTAGTATTTGTAATGTAAGTGGCTAAGTATGTGGAGTGTATTGGGTGGGCAGTGGTTACACCATTTACACATGCCTTGTTTTTATTACTCCATTACCAACCATGTTCTTGTTTATATTAAAAGCCTTTGGTTTCTTAGTGGTGCTTAATTGTTTTTGCACTTGAGGTTGGGATTATATTTTATTATGAGAGTATATCTTGACCAAGCCTTTGTCAATAAGATCCTTTTTGATTTGTACCCACTTGTCTATCATTTCTTCAAATGTATTAGTACAATGAAGTCTTAGGTTATAAGCTACTTCAGCATTGGGATTCTGAGTAAAAAAATTGGCTAGCTGCTTATTTAGAAGATTATGTGAGAATTTATTGGCTAAGGCTCTCCATTGTTGTCGAAATGTAAAAAAGCTTTATCCACCCTATTTCTTAGAATTACACAAATCAACTACAGTTAATTCATGCTCCATGTTGTATGAGAAATGCATAACAAAATTATTAGATAAGGCATCAAAAGTGGTGATAAAACCCTTTGGTAGATGAATGAACCACTCCAAAGCTTGTCCAATGAGGTTACATGAAAAAAACCAAAGTAAATAAATGTTTCTATAGGTCACCTCTTATCATGCTATGATATTTCCTTTAAATGCTCTTGAGGATCACCTTTTCATTTATATTTATCAATTTTAGGTGTCTCAAAATGAGACAAAAAGGGCACTTGGAGGAAGCTCATGTTGAATGGGTAAGGCCATATCTCATCAAGCTTGATTTTTTTCACTGGTTACCTATTTAAAGGCCTAAAGCAACTTCTTTTATCTCATTTAATTTTTGGAGATTATGAGCACCTTGAGATTGAAGGAGTGCATTTTATTGAGTGTTCAAGGGTTGATTGGTTTGGTTGGGATTAAAATAGATAGGAAGGGATCCATTTTGTGTGGCTTTATTGGGGATATTCACCTTGTAACCTTTGTTATAATAGTTATAAGGGATTTGTTGTTGGCTTATGTTGGGAAGTGGATAAACAAGATGTTGTTGGGTTGGTGGGATTTTTTGTTGATATGGAGGAAGCTGCTACTGAGTAAGAGGGGCTTATTATGAATAAATGGGGACTTATTTTAGGTTTAAAAGAACCTATTGTCGTGAATTGGGAGAAATTTGTTGTTGGTTCAAAGGAACATGTTGTTATGAATTAGAAGGAATTAATTGTTTAGAAACGAGTAATGATTATTATAGATTGCTCAAAACTTGTTGTGGGGGATCATTTGTAACCTACTATTATAGATTAGTAAGAACTTGTTAGTGATTAAAGAAGTTATGTTGTATTTGCTTAGAATTAGCCAAAAAATCCATACTAGAGGTAAGATTGGATAAAATATATGCATTAAATGTAGGATTGGTTAATGGATCTTATGGTTATTCTAATGGTGGATTTTGATCCATAGATGGGGAATTATTAAATGAAGTAGAAACTAGAGAATTAGTTAAATTTGTAAGAAGTTGCTTAGTGAAAATTTGACTAGATTCTTGTACTTTAAAAGTAATAACTTGGATGATTTGGCTATATTGGGATGCATTTACAAGTTGCCATTTTCCTTTTCTAGGCAATGCAAGAGCTTGACTTTGGATATAGGTTAATTTTGGATGTATTTATTCTATCCAAATAAGGCTACGAAATTGGTATACGAGAATGTTAAGTGATATTTTTGCTCTAGATTGTAACAACCTTAAAAGGGTTTCATCTTTGTTCTCAATAAATTGGTTCTCATATTGGATTTGACTAGATCTTGCATTAGGTAGCACATCCTCAAATACAGTTGGGTGTCCCTCCATGTCCTCACCAATCATAGTATTTATAAGGTACCCAAGTGAATTGTAAAAGGGATCCTCATCAAAATAATGACCGTAAGAATCCCCACTATAAGTGTATTTAAACATGTTTGAATTAACAATATTTGTATTTGAATTAAGATAAGATATTTGAATTGACTTGATATGAATATGTGTAAAGTTTTACTTATAAATTCAAAGTCAATTTTGGATTTGAAAAGTGTTTTTAAGACATGTTGAACCTTGATTGTGTTGTTAGAATATTTCATGGTCAAAAGAAGTTGTTTTAAACTTATCAATGTAGATGTCCAAGTAAAAATGATAATCATTTGGAATTGGTTCCCTAAAGTCGTAATTCAATGTTTGAATAGTCAAGAAGGATGCTTAAATGTTATATTACCAAATTTGATCTTGAAATTTTTAAAATTCTTGAAATTGAATTAATGTGTGTTCTTGATTCAAATTTGACTTGCAAAGTTAACTCAATTAAAACATTTACCTTAGTTGACTTTCAAATTTTGAAAAGTTTGACTTGAAGTGTTTTGACTTTTAAAAGTTGACATTATTTGACTTTGAAAGTTTAACTTCATTTTATTTTGAAATTTTAATTTTGTTTGACTTTGGAAGGTCAACTTTGTTTGACTTTTGAAATTTGACTCTAGTTAACTTTAGAAGATTGACTTCAATTGACTTATGGATTAGAATTAGAGTCTTTGGTTTGAAATGAAATTGATTGGTATTTTTGCAAGGGAATTGAGTTGTGGTTCAAATAATCCTAGGGGTAAATAATTCTCTTAGCAATAATTCTTTCTAGTTAAACATCTACAACACCTAAAACATTATTATGTTTACTTTGTTTTTCTTTAGGTCTTACACAATGTTATATGCATGTTTTATTTGTTCTAATGGTTTATCAGCCTAGGGAGGTGCAACAATGTCTATATGCTAATATGAGGCAATAGGTCCTTTACGGATAGAGGGATTATTAGAGGAATTTACATCAAGGGGAACCAGAATGTTGTTAGGGGGAGTAGAAGTAGTCAATAAACCCTACAACTTATTTCTCAATTGATAGTTGTTCCCCTTTTATAGCTTTTTAAAGGCATATAACTCGTCAAGATTATCTTTAGGCTCATTTTCAATTTAAAATGAGAATTCATAGGTCTCCAAGACCATGGTAGTGCTTAGGTTGTCCCCACTAGGTTTTGGTTTGATATTGTCTAGTATAGGTAGTATTTCAAGGTTGTCCATCTCATTTTGGAAGATGTTTGAGGCTAATGCAAATTGAGCATAATATGTTTCATCAAGGTCTATTGTATTATGCAATGGAAAATGCATAAAGAAGAGAGCCACAAACAATTTGTTTGAAGAGATCATGGAATAAACAGAGACAAAAAGCCGTAGATAAATAAAGAATGATGAAGCAATACATGCACAAGAGAAAGAGATCATTCTTAGTCAAAGGAGTTGACATAGGTTTCATGCATGATTCTCAATATTTAAGATTTTTTCATGTAAAAGGGGAGTAAGTTGGAGTTGACTAAACCTTGCACTTTGGTTGACTAGTTGACAAGTCATGCTTCTCCTTAGTTTTTATACAATTTGAGCCTTACAGACACTTCTATTTTAGCTTCAAGCAGAGTTCTCAATTGAAGATGTGGCATAGCTTTTCATGCAAGTAGAGACCATTGGAGGTTGACTAGTCTTGCACTTTGTTTAGTTGACTAGTCTTGCACTTTGTTTAGTTGATAAGTAATGCATGTGCTTTTGTTTATCTTGTTGAAGGCTTTCAATGTTTTCAATAGTTCAAGTGGAGTTCTAAATTTATCTTTAGAATTGATTTCATGGAAAGGGAATTGTTCTCTTGTTTTAGGTAGTTTAGGTGGAGTCTATATTTGGAGATGGGCATAACATCATGCATGATGAAGGTTTTGACTCAAACTTGAGCTCATCATTCTTGTCAAACACCAAAGATATTTCCATGCAAATCATAAGACAAAGGGATTTATTTTTAGATATTTGGACATCACAAGTTGAACTTGAGTTGATCTCTTATTCTATTTTCAATGCCATTCTCTTAGCTGTTGTATGTTTTTCTATATAAGTTGGTTTTTTAGCCTTGAATCATATCCCTTTTTTGGCAAGACAAGACTCTGCCAAAGATTGAGTTGTAACCTTTTTAGATAAATAGAAGGACTATTGTTTTCAAATTCTAGCAAGCTAGTATAGTGTATTTATGTCATTGATTTGCATAAGTGATAGAGTTTTCTTCCTTGCCAAGTCTTGATTCTTACCTAGTTACTAGCTGGTCAAATTATGCAAGTCATGTTATATGTTTAATGTCTTTTGGGTGAAGTTTTAGTGGATGCAAGTGGCTGGTTAGTACCTTGAATCAAGCCTATTCCATCATTTCCCTCAATCTTTGATTATTAGGTAAAACCTTTTCAAGAAATACTAATGCATAAGAGCCATCTGGAGTTGAATATTTAGTCTTTTCTTATCTGATCAGTGTTTTAAAACTTAAATTGAGTGGATCAATAAAAATATATGTGTATCACCATCATTAGATAGGATTTCCTTTCATTATCTTTTTCTTCTCTTTTCCCAATAGTTCATAGCATAGAGTAGAGATCCTAATTGATATATCAAAGGGAGCTAGCCCTTATAATCTAGAGATTCAATCCATTGATTAGGTTACCCACATCCTAGGATTGTTTCCATGTTTCAGTAGCTTGTGAAGGCCTGAAACTACCTTCACAAGGGTGTGAGTCTGATTGACAATAATTCGTCCTAGGGGAAAATAATTTTCTTAGAAATAATTCTTTCTAGTTAAACATCTACAACACCTAAAACATTATTATGTTTACTTTATTTTTCTTTAGGTCTTCCACAATGTTATATGCATGTTTTCTTTGTTCTAATGGTTTATCAGCCTGGGGAGGTGCACCAATGTCTATATGCTAATATGAGGAAATAGGTCCTTTAGGGATAGAGGGAAAATTAGAGGAATTTACATCAAGGGGAACCATAATGTTGTTAGGGGGAGTAGAAGTAGTCAATAAACCCTACAACTTATTGCTCAATTGATAGTTGTTCCCCTTTTAGAACTTTTTAAAGGCATAGAACTCGTCAAGATTATCTTTAGGCTCATTTTCAATTTAAAATGAGAATTCATAGGTCTCCAAGACCATGGTAGTGCTTAGGTTGTCCCCACTAGGTTTTGGTTTGATATTGTCTAGTATAGGTAGTATTTCAAGGTTGTCCATCTCATTTTGGAAGATGTTTGAGGCTAATGCAAATTGAGCATAATATGTTTCATCAAGGTCTATTGTATTATGCAATGGAAAATGCATAAAGAAGAGAGCCACAAACAATTTGTTTGAAGAGATCATGGAACAAACAGAGACAAAAAGCCGTAGATAAATAAAGAATGATGAAGCAATAAATGCACAAGAGAAAGAGATCATTCTTAGTCGAAGGAGTTGACATAGGTTTCATGCATGATTCTCAATATTTAATATTTTTTCATGTAAAAGGGGAGTAAGTTGGAGTTGACTAAACCTTGCACTTTGGTTGACTAGTTGACAAGTCATGCTTCTCCTTAGTTTTTATACAATTTGAGCCTTATAGACACTTCTATTTTAGCTTCAAGCAGAGTTCTCAGTTGAAGATGTGGCATAGCTTTTCATGCAAGTGGAGACCATTGGAGGTTGACTAGTCTTGCACTTTGTTTAGTTGACTAGTCTTGCACTTTGTTTAGTTGATAAGTAATGCATGTGCTCTTGTTTATCTTGTTGAAGGCTTTCAATGTTTTCAATAGTTCAAGTGGAGTTCTAAATTTAGCTTTAGAATTGATTTCATGGAAAGGGAATTGTTCTCTTTTTTTAGGTAGTTTAGGTGGAGTCTATATTTGGAGATGGGCATAACATCATGCATGATGAAGGTTTTGACTCAAACTTGAGCTCATCATTCTTGTCAAACACCAAAGATATTTCCATGCAAATCATAAGACAAAGGGATTTATTTTTAGATATTTGGACATCACAAGTTGAACTTGAGTTGATCTCTTATTCTATTTTCAATGCCATTCTCTTAGCTGTTGTATGTTTTTCTATATAAGTTGGTTTTTTAGCCTTGAATCATATCCCTTTTTTGGCAAGACAAGACTCTGCCAAAGATTGAGTTGTAACCTTTTTAGATAAATAGAAGGACTATTGTTTTCAAATTCTAGCAAGCTAGTATAGTGTATTTATGTCATTGATTTGCATAAGTGATAGAGTTTTCTTCCTTGCCAAGTCTTGATTCTTACCTAGTTACTAGCTGGTCAAATTATGCAAGTCATGTTATATGTTTAATGTCTTTTGGGTGAAGTTTTAGTGGATGCAAGTGGCTAGTTAGTACCTTGAATCAAGCCTATTCCATCATTTCCCTCAAGCTTTGATTATTAGGTAAAACCTTTTCAAGAAATACTAATGCATAAGAGCCATCTGGAGTTGAATATTTAGTCTTTTCTTATCTGATCAGTGTTTTAAAAGCTTAAATTGAGTGGATCAATAAAAATATATGTGTATCACCATCATTAGATAGGATTTCCTTTCATTATCTTTTTCTTCTCTTTTCCCAATAGTTCATAGCATAGAGTAGAGATCCTAATTGATATATCAAAGGGAGCTAGCCCTTATAATCTAGAGATTCAATCCATTGATTAGGTTACCCACATCCTAGGATTGTTTCCATGTTTCAGTAGCCTGTGAAGGCCTGAAACTACCTTCACAAGGGTGTGAGTCTGATTGACAATAATTCCTCCTAGGGGAAAATAATTCTCTTAGCAATAATTCTTTCTAGTTAAACATCTACAACACCTAAAACATTATTATGTTTACTTTATTTTTCTTTAGGTCTTCCACAATGTTATATGCATGTTTTATTTGTTCTAATGGTTTATCACCTTGGGGAGGTGCACCAATGTCTATATGCTAATATGAGGCAATAGGTCCTTTACGGATAGAGGGATTATTAGAGGAATTTACATCAAGGGGAACCAGAATGTTGTTAGGGGGAGTAGAAGTAGTCAATAAACCCTACAACTTATTGCTCAATTGATAGTTGTTCCCCTTTTAGAACTTTTTAAAGGCATAGAACTCATCAAGATTATCTTTAGGCTCATTTTCAATTTAAAATGAGAATTCATAGGTCTCCAAGACCATGGTAGTGCTTAGGTTGTCCCCACTAGGTTTTGGTTTGATATTGTCTAGTATAGGTAGTATTTCAAGGTTGTCCATCTCATTTTGGAAGATGTTTGAGGCTAATGCAAATTGAGCATAATATGTTTCATCAAGGTCTATTGTATTATGCAATGGAAAATTCATAAAGAAGAGAGCCACAAACAATTTGTTTGAAGAGATCATGGAACAAACAGAGACAAAAAGCCGTAGATAAATAAAGAATGATGAAGCAATACATGCACAAGATAAAGAGATCATTCTTAGTCAAAGGAGTTGACATAGGTTTCATGCATGATTCTCAATATTTAAGAGTTTTTCATGTAAAAGGGGAGTAAGTTGGAGTTGACTAAACCTTGCACTTTGGTTGACTAGTTGACAAGTCATGCTTCTCCTTAGTTTTTATACAATTTGAGCCTTACAGACACTTCTATTTTAGCTTCAAGCAGAGTTCTCAGTTGAAGATGTGGCATAGCTTTTCATGCAAGTGGAGACCATTGGAGGTTGACTAGTCTTGCACTTTGTTTAGTTGACTAGTCTTGTACTTTGTTTAGTTGATAAGTAATGCATGTGCTCTTGTTTATCTTGTTGAAGGCTTTCAATGTTTTCAATAGTTCAAATGGAGTTCTAAATTTATCTTTAGAATTGATTTCATGCAAAGGGAATTGTTCTCTTATTTTAGGTAGTTTAGGTGGAGTCTATATTTGGAGATGGGCATAGCATCATGCATGATGAAGGTTTTGACTCAAACTTGAGCTCATCATTCTTGTCAAACACCAAATATATTTCCATGCAAATAATAAGACAAAGGGATTTATTTTTAGATATTTGGACATCACAAGTTGAACTTGAGTTGATCTCTTATTCTATTTTCAATGCCAATCTCTTAGCTGTTGTATGTTTTTCTATATAAGTTGGTTTTTTAGCCTTGAATCATATCCCTTTTTTGGCAAGACAAGACTCTGCCAAAGATTGAGTTGTAACCTTTTTAGATAAATAGAAGGACTATTGTTTTCAAATTCTAGCAAGCTAGTATAGTGTATTTATGTCATTGATTTGCATAAGTGATAGAGTTTTCTTCCTTGCCAAGTCTTGATTCTTACCTAGTTACTAGCTGGTCAAATTATGCAAGTCATGTTATATGTTTAATGTCTTTTGGGTGAAGTTTTAGTGGATGCAAGTGGCTGGTTAGTACCTTGAATCAAGCCTATTCCATCATCTCCCTCAATCTTTGATTATTAGGTAAAACCTTTTCAAGAAATACTAATGCATAAGAGCTATCTGGAGTTGAATATTTAGTCTTTTCCTATATGATCAGTGTTTTAAAAGCTTAAATTGAGTGGATCAATAAAAATATGTGTGTATCACCATCATTAGATAGGATTTCCTTTCATTATCTTTTTCTTCTATTTTCCCAATAGTTCATAGCATAGAGTAGAGATCCTAATTGATATATCAAAGGGAGCTAGCCCTTATAATCTAGAGATTTAATCCATTGATTAGGTTACCCACATCCTAGGATTGTTTCCATGTTTCAGTAGCTTGTGAAGGCCTGAAACTACCTTCACAAGGGTGTGAGTCTGATTGACAATAATTCCTCCTAGGGGAAAATAATTCTCTTAGCAATAATTCTTTTTGGTTAAACATCTACAACACCTAAAACATTATTATGTTTACTTTATTTTTCTTTAGGCCTTCCACAATGTTATATGCATGTTTTATTTGTTCTAATGGTTTATCACCCTGGGGAGGTGCACCAATGTCTATATGCTAATATGAGGCAATAGGTCCTTTAGGGATAGAGGGATTATTAGAGGAATTTACATCAAGGGGAACCAGAATGTTGTTAGGGGGAGTAGAAGTAGTCAATAAACCCTAAAACTTATTGCTCAATTGATAGTTGTTCCCCTTTTAGAACTTTTTAAAGGCATAGAAATCGTCAAGATTATCTTTAGGCTCATTTTCACTTTAAAATGAGAATTCATAGGTCTCCAAGACCATGGTAGTGCTTAGGTTGTCCCCACTAGGTTTTGGTTTGATATTGTCTAGTATAGGTAGTATTTCAAGGTTGTCCATCTCATTTTGGAAGATGTTTGAGGCTAATGTAAATTGAGCATAATATGTTTCATCAGGGTCTATTGTATTATGCAATCTACACAAAGTGGGTAAGGTTAGGTATACCATGTTTACTAAATTGGAGGCACTATTATTGTTATGATTGTGGTTATCAAGGGGACTAGGCACATTCCCATTATTAGACCTAGTGTTTCACTATCTATTAGCCCTTTGAATGTTATAGTTTCTATTATAGGGTAGGTTATTCATAGCTTGGTTAGTATTTTGGGGAACCCTTTATTTTTAGGTTGACCATATCATTGGTCAATATTTAGACCATTCATTTTATATTATTTACCTCAAGGTTCATAGGGGCACTTTTATTGACACATGTTCGAGGTGGTGGGTTAGCCATCAATGTATTAGAGTTTAAAAATGCAGGGAAAACAAGATGCATGAAGTTGTGGGTATTTTTATCAAGCATCTGATTGTTCAAGAATGAAGGTAAAACCTACTAGTTGTTTTTAGGGACAACATAACTGCTTGGATTAGGGGTGGCATCCATGTTATTATGGAAAACTAAAATGATTTGGTATCTCATAGGTTGCATCAACACATGATTTGGGGGAACATAAGGTTAATTATTGGGCATGGGATTCAAGATCATAATATTATAATTTGGATTTAGACTTGAATACATAGATCTCATGATTAGATTCATTACCAAAGTGTTCTATATAAGGACCTAGTTAATCATAGGAATTCGGTTATAGGTACCAAGTTGTCCTACTAAGGGTAAGGGACCAATACCATATCCTTAGGGTACCATATATTATTTAATACTGACTACCTCATTGTAGGCCAAGGACAAAGATGCAAGATTTGGAGGGGTCCTTCTAAGGAATATGGAAGTCATGGGGTCTAAGGCTCTCAAGTATGTTTGTATAGCAACTGGCTCGGTTAGTGTGTAAGGGTGTTTCAATATTGCTTACAACTTGTGAAACCTAGTATTAAAGGCACTCATGGGTTCATTGGGTTATCTATGGGTAGCTACAAATTGGTGATAGAGTATGGCAAGGTTTATTGGTATCCTAGTGTGATTAGTGAACATAATCTCAAGGTCAACCCAAGAAGTGATGGATCTATTTGGGAGTCCTAAATACCATTCATATCTTGATTTGTCTAAAGTGTAAGGAAATAACCTGCTAATAACATCTTTGTGTTTGACCTGAGTTCTGATCAAGGCCTTAAAGATTTGTATGTATTTTTTATTGATCTTACTCAACCATGAACAAATCTTGGGCGAAAATTCTCATTATTTTTGGGTAGGTCACAGGCCAATCCTATAATGTTCATGGGATAACTACCTCCTCCTAACTATTGACCAAATTTCACTTTTAGTCAAATTAGGTCAACCCCTAAATAGTTAAACTTTTTAAAATTTCCCATATGTCTAATAGGGTCTCATGTGTGTCTAAACACCTCACCCATCCCTGCTCTAGCCTAGGTTTAAGCCTACCTTCCTTATACTAGTCTAGTCAACCAAAGTCAACTTTGGTCAACCTAAGTCAAACATGGTCAAAGGCTCAAATTATTTTATAAATTTCCTAATGTGGTCATTTAGATTCTCTAATTTTTTACTAGGTCATAAATTGGTCATTTACCATGTATCATATGCAAAAATAGGCCTTTTGGTCACATTTTTAGCTCATTTAATGACTTGTACAATTTGTCAAAGAAGCATATTTATCACCAAGCAAGTTTCAACATGGATAGGGTTGAAATATGTTAGGAAGTGATAATATCTAGTCAAGAAGTAGTTTCATGTAGAAAGAGGTAGTTTTTTCTTAAAAATAGGCCCTTATTGGCACTTTTACAGACTTGGGAAGTCCACCTTTAACTAAAAATGTGGGAATGTACGTCTTCATCTCCCTAAGACCTTTATGATGCCTAGTGTGCAGAGATTTCATCACATAAATCAGTTTTTGTTTCCTTTTCTTCTTTATTTCCTTCACAAGCTAAGAAGGGTCAACTTTGGATGCATAGTACAATCAATACAAGTGGAGTTGGGAGAAGTGTTCTTAGGGGTTAAAGGAATCTAATTCAACATCATTTTCATGGAAAGAAGTTTTAGTTTCATGGCTTCTCTATTTTGAATCATCATTAAGAAGCTAGGCAATGATTTATGCTTCTTCATCCAAGAGGGGTAAATGTTTGAGATAGTTTTAGAATTATTTACTTTGGTTTGATGATGTTGAAGGTTTCATATGTGTCTCTACCTACATATAGTCAAATACAACTACATGTGTCATTTGTAGAGCTTCAGAGGTGTTATACAAAGAGATGGTTGACTAGTTTTGGTCTTCATGAAGAATTTGACATTTTATGTTATCATATAATCATGTTTAATACCCATTGGTAGCTCACTTGGTGTTGAGAAACCTTTCTAAAGAAAGAGTTTGAGTTTTGGGAACCAATCCCTAAATTGACCAAATAGAGGACAAGGAGCTTTGTCAAGATGACACATAACATATTTGGCAAGAGCTCAAAGCATCTAAGTGAGTGATGTTGTAGACATATCATAAGACAAAACTCCTAAAAAATTTAAAGAGAAAAAAGTGAATGAAAGATAGCCATTTAAGAGTCTAAAAACCCACTTTTGTACACTGTGAGCAAATAGTGATATCTATAGTCTTAGGCTCAAAAGGAGACCTTCTTCACCAAGGATACAACTTGACCTTATTGATATTATTATATGATTTCAAATGGTTTAAAATTAATATATATATTATAAATATCATCAAGGAGAATATGGTAGTTTGTTTTTGTGACTTCCCATATTCATCCTCTATCTGTACACAGGGTGAATTACAACCTACAACAGATAGGGTGTATAAGAGTTGAGTTGACATAAATTTATGTATCTTGTAGGATAATCAAGATGAGTATAAGCATGGAGACATGTGACTCAACCTCATAGGGTGTAGAAAATATTTCATAGGCACCATGATAATGCATATAGAGCCAATGACACCTTCAACAGGGTCTCAAAGAGAGAAGGTCCCAACCAAGAGTGAAAGGCATATTTTGAGCCTAAATTGAGAATATAGGTGAATAATTATGAGAAACATTTTTTAACATCATGGAGGTTTAAAAATCCTTATTGACATCATGAAAAAATGGAAAAAGTCAATGAACACCTATAGCTAGCAAGGAATGGACTGAGAGAACAGTGAGTAGAGAAAACCCAATTGGGTGAACCCAAGTGTGGAGGAGGGGTTAGGACTTTTAAAATGATATTAATATGTTTCATTATTTATCATGTTTCATTAGTATACCTATATACATCATAAATAAACCCAACCACTAAATAAAACCTACAGGTAGGGGAAGAAAAGAGTTTGTCATAGTCAGGGTTAAGACATGTTCAGTCTTGACTGGAAAAATGGATAAGGGAAGTATGAATTTGGGATGGAAAACAAACCAAAAAAAATTGTAAAAATATAATATACCTTTGACACTTGCATATAATTTTAAGCATGTACAGATTAGGGCTAAAAATGCAAAACATGGTTAATGCTTTAAAACCCTGCTGACAGTGTGCTTGGGCAAGGTTGGTTTGAGAGATTGAAGAGGTTAGAGGTCCTATACATGGAGTGAGTAAATAAAAATTTTAAAAAGAAATATTTTTGGGTTGAATAATCTCCTTCAATAATTGGTTTTGTGACGTAGATAGGGGAAGTGCCTCCTATTTTGTCTCAGATAGGGGCACTTTCTCCTTACACCAAAACCCTACAACTTTGGAAATGGGTAAGAAAAAAAACTATAAGGATTGGTAACTTGTAAAAAAGGTTTTATTAGTTGAATTACATATAATACATCATGGGGAAACAACCTATACATATTGAAACCAAACAGGGCCATCTAGACAAGAAGGTTTGCAGGTAGACCTGGCTAGGCAAGATACAAGCCTAACTCCAAATGACAGGTCATTCCCTATTACAACCTTTGAAAATAATTATAATGATTTGAATCATGTTTATGGAGGTAAAAATAATGTGTCCAAGTGTAGACACTGAAATCATGTCTAACCCTTGGTTGACTCCCCCCTTGGTCCCCTTGATCCTTTTTCCACTCCTAACCATGCCTAACCTATGTCTTATTAATTTAAAATAATCATCTATTCTAGATTAATAATTATCTCCTTCCTTCTCTCTCTCCCCTTGCCACCTCACCAATGCCACCTCTCATCTCCTTGGATTCTTTGCCCTTGGATACCCTCATTTATCACCCTATGACCTATTCCAACTTGCCCTCCACTACCCCTTGCCAAGTCTTAAATGATTTAAGACCCCATTTCCCTTATCCCACTCATTTTACATGCCTATTAATCCACCTTCGATCATTTCTTCCCCCGACCCGCTGACTTGGAAGTTGGGAAAATGGATAAAAGGCTATTTTTAGCCTTTTTCCTACCTTCCAGCTGCCGACGTTAGTCAACTGTCGACCGACGTCAGCGGTATTTCCAGCTTCAGTTGCCTTCAAAACTGCATTCCACCTCCGAAATGCGGATCCATTTTTCCAATCTTCGATCTGGCTCTCTCAATATTTCAATCTAACCTTTCACTCCTCAATCTGTCAATCATTCCAATCATCAGACCTCTCACTCTCTCTCTCTCAGGTACACACAATAAGCTACAACAACAATAGGTCTTCTGCACTACCAAGCATCAACAATAGGTACATCAGCAGCAATAGGTCTTCTTCATTCTATTCTCCAGCAGGTATGAGGTAAGTATTTCTACTATTTTCATTTCAGTATTTCTTTTAATTCATCTGTCATTCAGCCTACTGCCCATTTTCAACCTCTCCTACCCAGACCCCTTCCATACCACTCTTTTTTCCCCGTTTCCTCTATCCACTCCATTTGGGCCTTTTTCAAACCACACACTCTATCCATTATCCTTGCTCAAACTCTCAGACCCATCCACAGACCATAAACCCGTCCAGACCCAACCAGACCTCGTCCAAAGACTACTGCCTTGATCGACACCGGCCGTAGATGCCCACTGCCCCCACCAATGTCGGCATACTAACCGATGTCAGCAGACCTTTACAACTGACACCAGCCGCCTAACCGACGTCGGTGACTGTGACCAGACCGACAGCAGCATTTAGGTAAGCATTTGCTTCTATTTTTGCTTTAGTTTTTAATCATTTCAGTCTTTTATCATTTTGCCTTTTATCAAACATTATTTTTATCAATCAGTGGGTTGACATCCCTCAAAGAAGTCTCTTATACTTCTGGGATCAAGCTTTTGCTTGGCAGCCCACCATCTCCTCATCTAACACCTTCTTTGTTTTAGTCTCTTTCTTTTACAGGTGTCATCCTCCACAACCAAAGAGGAGTTCTCACGACGTCTAGATAACGGTGCGCAGACCTCATCCGGGTATCTTCTAACCCTAGACCATTTCCTTTAGTTTCACGTTTCCTTTTTGAATGTGAAAGCAAAAATCATATAGAAACATTCTGGCACGCCTGGTGGGACCCTAGGGTCTTCCTTGGGTTATTTTCTTTCTTTTCATATAGGTGCATTAGGTTTCTCCTTTTCACCTCTTTCTTCTATCTCTTCCAAAAGACATCATAAGCAAGATTAAATAGAACTCTTCTTTCTTTTATTGCATCTTAGACTAGTCAAGTCATACTCTTCAACCCTTTCTCAACTTGTTTTCATCCGAACTCACATTTCATTTTGGGATTAAAATCTTTGGCATTTCATTTCTGCTTGCTTGCATTTTTAGTCCACACATCTAGTAATTAAAAACTGCATCATGAATTAATCGTAGACCACTTATGTTACATAACCAAATCACTTGCACAAATCAAACATCAAAACTTACCTGAGACAAGGCCCGACTGGGATTTCATCACCCAGCGGATACCTTACCTATCCCGGCAATCCCACTTGGACTTCACCACCAAGGGGAAAGCCCACTCTGTTCTCTGGTAAAGGATAATCTCTAGGAAAAGTATATTTTGGCTAAGCGAGACCAGCTTATCACTGGGCTCATGAAGTGAGGGGAGCTTGCTCCTTAGCACCAGGCCATGTACGAGACCTAACACAGACTCTTGAGTGCCTAAACTGACCTGCAACCATCTTTAGACTACCTCTTCTAGGACCCATTTTACAAGCCAACCTCCCAAACACATTTTAAGGCATAAGCCAACAGGATTCTAAAAGTTGATTCTTAGGATTTAATGCTTAGGGTCTGCCTGTCTCCATCTATTTTTTTGTTCCTATCTACTTTTTTGAGCTAGTGAGGATGTTTTTATTCTTTCCAAGAACTTTTAAATTCTTTGAGTTTCTAGAAAACACAGTCACCAACATCGGTTTTATCACCGATGTCGGCAACCTTTCTTTGCCGTCATCGATTATCTGACTGACGTCAGCCATTTATTCTCACCGACATCAGTTTTTCAACCGACATCGGTCACTGTCATAGACTTTTTTCCCAAAATAGCAGCCTGAAAACCCGACCCTTTTTTTGCCAAAACCACATTCTGAGTTTTTGAAACTAAAAAAACACAGTTTCTAAAATCTGACCCTTCTTGCCTTGAATGGTTTTGACACACAGTCAAACCAAGGCTCTTCTTGACCATGCGAGGCATCAACCGCTTCTGCCTTCCTCATCCATAACCAGTCCCTTAATGGAGTTTCATTCAGAGACTGAATGAACTCTAATTTGACCGACCCTGACTCAGACCCCCATTGTCCTTGAAGGGGACCAAGACTTTGAACAATTCTTGGACCTTAATGTCAAAGCCCTCCAAAACTATCTTGCAAGAAACCAAACGTGAGACCTTTCAGGTGAAGCAGCGATGACATCAACACCATCCGCTACCCAGCCTTTTATGACTCAGACTATTACCTCAACCATTAATCCGACCATGGCCAATACACAAAGTTTGGCCTCCCCATCTATTTTTAGACCGACCTCCATTGGGGTTTCATTACCCCCTCAACCACACACAATTAAACCAAGTTCTACATCATAACAAAACTTGATTGTCTCAACTCCACACACTCTTGCACCCATAAATGTAGGAGTGTCTACCTCCCCTTTTGCCAATGCTTCCACACAACAACCTTTGGCGGTATCTAGTCAATTTATGCCTTCTACCTTCATGACGCAACCACCCTTGGCCTCCACTTCTATCCCAACGACTAGTTATCAATATGTTGCACCCCTACAAGCGCAACCGACTACGTCGTATGCCCCTTCTAGCACCTTTCAAGTGCCTTACAACCTAAGGGGTGCCCCACCCACCAATCTATCAGTAGATCTCATCAAAATGCTGATGGATAAAATGTTTAATCTTGAGACCTCTATTTCTGGTTCAGGCAATGCCCTCTCATATGAGCAAATTTGCAATGAACCCATTCATCCCTCCATCCCAATCTGACCATACCCCAACCAATGGGAGCTTCCTAAATTTACTCACTTCTAGAGTAAGGAATACCCACAACAGCACCTATGAGCATTCAGATATGCTTGTTATCTCATAGCCCATGATGATGCGTTACTTATACGCACATTCCCCATGTCGCTTTCTGGCCCCGCCCTTGACTGGTATAGCTTTCTTACCAGACATTCTATCTTTTCATTCACTCAACTCACCCAATTATTTCTTGACCATTTTTTTATCAATATCACCAAACAAGTCTCAATCATAGACCTCTACTCCATCAGGCAATTTGATGACGAATCAATAGTCGATTTTGTCACCCGTTGGAGAGGCTTGATTAATCAGCTTTCCTTCTCCTTGCCTCAAGTTGAGCTCATCAAGCTCTTTTCTCAAGCATGTGCCAGGCACATCTCATCCACCTTACAGGTTCAAACATTTTGCACTTTTGACGAGGCTTTCACCATGGCCCGAAAGCTTAAACTCTGTGCCATTAAAGAAAACAGGGTCAAATTGTGTAATACCAATGCAAAAATTGATGACCCTTCTTCTTCCAGACCTTCTTCTTCCCACTCCAATTCCAAAGGAGTGGCCAACACTGTGGTCATTAGATCACCATCTTTGACAACAACTAATCAATCTCAACCTTTAACATCTCAAAGCATCACCAAACAATTCCAACAACGGTACATCCAGCATTCATACACTCCACTTAGAGATTCATATGCTTCCATTTTGGAAAAACTTGTCAAGCAGGGGGTCCTTAATCTCCCTCTAATCTGACCACCTTAATTTGACCCTTCAAAATCCCTCCCTACATGGTATAGGGAGGCTGACTTCTATCACTATCACCGTGTCCAAGGCCATGACATCAACAATTGCCGAACCTTCAAGAACATTGTCCAAGACATGATAGATAAGGGGGATCTTATCTTGGATAACCTGAATGCACCACCCAATCAAAACATCAACATCTTCAAACAAATTTTTCCTAACCATCCTCCTACCCAAAACCATGTGCAGATCGTGACCGATGACTCTCAAGACCATAATATTTGCACGGTCAACACTGTCTCGCCTCTTGTCCCTAACCAACCTCCTCCACAAGATGAAGAACTTTCTTCTCCTATTAGTCCTCTATCCACCTCTCTTATATTAGGGGATGCCTTGACCATACCAACACCATTTGCCCCACATTCATCCTTCCTCCCACCAATGGAGGACCCTACCTTGCCTACTCCTCAACCACAAGTAGAAGGCACGATTATCCCTGCCCTTTATCCGCTTGAGGAGCCACACTCTTCTATTTCTTCTCCATCAATAGAAGAACCAGTCTCTTCACCCATTTCAACTGAGGAAGACCCAATCACAGTTTCCTCTTGCCTTTTGCCTGAGATTGCTACATCTCACTCACCTCCGTCCACATCTGAACCCAAACCCGTATCTAACCTCACCTCGCACAATGGTGGCCCTCAACCCAAACCAAAGAAGGCCACTAAACCACACACGAGGAATCCTCCCCCACCTTCATCATTACCTTCAATTTTGGGCCTGCATCTGTCCACTTTAATGGGGGTGCTTCCTACTCCCATACTTCACAGAGGCAAGTCGCCTCCATTATCCCCTCAGCCCATCAGACATATATTTCCTCCAAAACATCCAACACCTATCACCACCAAAGTGCCATCTACACATGTGGCTACACCACCCACGAAAATGATGGTACGACCAATGCCTCTCACACCTCTCAAACCAAAGTCATCAAGCCCCACTGCAACAAAACACGCAGATCCATTAGCAGGTTCTTATGCCTTGCTATTATGGTAATTGTTGCAATCTTCTCACATCAATCTCTCACCTCTTAAACCATATCAAACTCTCAGACCAAAACCGCCCTAGTTTGATGACACTCAGATTTATGCATATCATCACACACCTGGGCACGACACTAAGCATTGTTGTGCCCTCAAGGTTCTCGTTCACCAATACTTGGAGAAAGACACCCTTCTTCTTGACCATATTATCAACAAACCTTCAACACCGCCCCACTCATCAACTCCTAGATCAAGACCATCTTGGTTCAACAACTCTAAATTTTGTCACTATCATCACAAATTGGGACATGACACTGAGCATTTTTGCGCTCTAAAAATGTCATTCGTCAACATCAAAAAAGGATACCCTTCTCATCAAGGATCCTCTTAACCACCCCTTCAACAAATCATCAACACCAACCCATGCTTCTCAAACCTCATCACCTAAATCGGGATCTCCATGCCAGACTATGGTCCCTTTACCGCCTTTAACCCCCTTATTCGATATCAACATAGTCAATCTGACCACCAAGCCTCAACTGACCTTGACCAATCTGCCAAACATTCTCCCAGGCTGCTGGGGGAATTCAACGTTCATCCAAGCCTTGACCAACCTTTCAACCTAGTCTCGACCAAATCACTCTTTTAATCTTAAACCTTGACTAGGCCTCAACCGAGCCTCGACCAAACAAGCATTGACCCGACCTCGACCAAACATTCAACCTATCTTCGACCAAACATTCAACCCAACCTCAACCAAACATCAACCAACCTTTTAATCACGTCCTCAACCAAGCACCAACCATAAACAATGACCAAACATCAACCAACTTTTTCATCAAAACATTCAACCTAACCTCGACCAGACCATCGACCAAACCTCAACCAAACCTTGACCAAACCTCAACCAAACCTTGACCAAACATCAACTGATCTTTTTAATCATGACATCGACCAATCATTGACCAAATATTAATCGACCAAATATCCATCGACCCGACCCTCGACCAAACATTCAACCAGTCTCGATCAATCAGCGACCACATCAACCATCCAACATCAATCAACATGTGACCAATCGGGAAAGAGGCAAATGGGGCAAATTTGCTCCTAATTGGCTTGGACTTTACATCATCACGCACAAGCATGGACCAGGGACTTATCAGACCCTGATCCCTTTAATGCCTTGCATCTGCGACCATTCTACTATTAGTCGAGTACTCGTCCACTTGACATCTAACTTGAGCTCATCCCTTGAGCAATTCCCATCTTCTTAATCCTCATTCCTTTCAACCCTATTCCCCTAAACAAATCTTCTATAACCCTTTTATAAAGTATGGATGCTTTTTCCTAATAAAAGGGAGCCCTTCAACTTCTATAGTCTTGTCCATGACTCAAAATTTTATCTAAATCAAGATGTCAAAATATCCAAGGTCATAAAATCTAAAGATAGACTGCTCCCTCAAAGGCCAGCTATACTATCATTGTTGTAGCTAATAGACTGCTCCCTCGAAGGATAGCTATTCAAAGCCCTCATATATATATATAAAGCAAAAATATAGACCACTCCCTCGAAGGATGGCTATGACTAAATCTTGCTACTCTCAGATGCTTCTCGCATCGATCAGCTTCACAAATGACCACAAAGCCAATGACATCTCTATGTAGACTTCCCGCATCGATCAGTCTGCTCAAAAAAAAAAAAAAAGGCGTCATGGACTTGACTTGTAGTCATCTCAGGGTCTCCTATAAAAAGGGGCAAGGTTATCTCTGCTCTAAAAATGGGTTACCCTATCCTCATATATCATATCACCTACTCAAGGGACTTCGAGTTCATTTTAATGTCAAAATGATTCAATTACTTCTCTAACACAACCCATGGTCAACGACGCAATGCATGAACAGGGCTTTTGTTCTAACAACCCTTATCTATGTTATCATTTTGGTCCGTGTCAATGAAAGAGTAATTTGCCTTTCACTTTTTTTTCACACTTTGGTCACATCTAACCAAATCATTTGCCAACCAAACCAAATCAAACCAAAACATCTTTAGACCTGTCACATCATCATAGTCTATTTCACATAGTTTTTATGGACACCAATACACATAGAAACTATCAACGACACAATTTATGTTAAGCATAAACCATTACTTGCTGAAGCATAAATAGACTCAATTCATTTTTAGCATACATCCATCACAAATATGGAAAATTTCTAGGGATGAAAGACCCCGACCAATGTTACAGAATGCACCATTTGGAAAAGGCTATAACATCTTCTTATCCTCATCATTTTGACACATGACCAAAACCAATCATCAACCATTTTACCTCTTCATCTAAACTACATTGGTCTAAGGCCCTAACGATCGGGGCTATGTAGGCAACACTCAGTTGACACGATGTCTTCTGGGGTTAGCTTGACCACCCTCATTTGTTCGTCTACTTGATGGACAAACCCTATCCTCCTTTTGACCATAACTTGACCTCGTCGAAGACCATCGACCAACTTTGACTCTCCCTCCCTTTTAGGGATAACTACATTGGCCTGAGGCCCTTCACACAGGGGCTATATAGGTAGCACTCAGTCTTTTGAGGTTAGCTCGGCCACTTCCTTTCGTTCATCCATTCATTTGACCAACTATCTATCTCGACCTACCTCGACCATTGACCTTGGAGATCATGACTATCTCTTCAGACTCAGACCACTTCCAAGACAAACGTTGTCTTGGTTGTTTTTGCATGTATGCTACCTCACGAATGGTTAGCAAAATTGTGTGTAGACTATTTATCACCTTCACAAGTATAAGATCGCAAGCCGGTTGATCCCCACTACTTGTGACATTTTCATGTTTCCAGGAGCACTTCTTGAGCCCGAGATACCTCGAACACGATGACCATTGGAGCTTTAGCTTAGATTGAATAACTCGATCAGCTACGACCAAATGCTGGGGCTCAATTATTTCAATTTTGACACTCCTCGACCCTTGACCTATGACAATTTGACCTGACCATCTCGTGAAGTGGTATATGCACAATCACAACTTTTGCAGTGTTCACACTCACACTTTCACCCATCCATCCACTTTATATCAAATTAGCACCTGATATCAGGTCCCTTCCCTTGACTCCCGCTTTGAGGGGGAATACCTCATCCATAATCGGGGCAATCAACCTCCTATTTTTGTCTTGCAGTTCACTTGAACAACCAACAGGATGAAATCAACCTCATCCCACACCTGGAGCAATCAACTCCTGTTTTTGTCTTGCAGTTCATCAAGAACAACCAACAAGACAAAAAGGGGCAAATGTAGACACCAAAATCGTGTCTAACCCTTGGTCGACTCCCCCCTTGGTCCCCTTGATCCCTTTTCCACTCCTAACCATGCCTAACCTATGTCTTATTAATTTAAAATAATCATCTATTCTAAATTAATAATTCTCTCCTTCCTTCTCTCTCTCCCCTTGCCACCTCACCCATGCCACCTCTCATCTCCTTGGATTCTTTGCCCTTGGATACCCTCATTTATCACCCTATGACCTATTCCAACTTGCCCTCCACTACCCCTTGCCAAGTCTTAAATGATTTAAGACCCCATTTCTCTTATCCCACTCATTTCCCATGCCTATTAATCCACCTTCGACCGTTTCTTCCCCCGACCCGTTGACTCGGTAGTTGGGAAAATGGATGAAAGGCTATTTTTAGCCTTTTTCCTACCTTTCAGCCGCTGACATCGGTCAACTGTCAACCGATGTCAGTGGTATTTCCAGTATCGATTGCCTTCAAAACTGCATTCCACCTCTAAAATGTAGATCCATTTTTCCAATCTTTGATCCGGCTCTCTCAATCTTTCAATCCGACCTTTCACTCCTCAATCCATCAATCATTCAAATCATCAGACCTCTCACTCTCTCTCTCTTAGGTACACACAGCAAGCTACAACAACAACAAGTTTTCTGCACTACCAAGCATCAACAATAGGTACATCAGCAGCAACAAGTCTTTTTCATTCTATTCTCCAGCAAGTATGAGGTAAGTATTTCTACTATTTTCATTTTAGTATTTCTTTTAATTCATCTATCATTCAGCCTACTACCCATTTTCAACCTCTCCTACCTAGACCCCTTCCATACCACTCTTTTTTCCCTGTTTCCTCTGTCCACTCCATCTGGGCCTTTTTCAGACCACACACTCTATCCATTATCCTTGCTCAAACTCTCAGACCCATCCACAGACCATAAACCCGTCCAGACCTGACCAGACCTCATCCAAAGACTACTACCTCGACCGACGCTGGCCGTAGATGTCCACTGCACCCACCAACATCGGCATACTAACCGATGTCAGCAGACCTTTACAACTGACACCGGCTGCCTAACCGACGTCGGTGACTGTGACCAGACCGACAGCATCATTTAGGTAAGCATTTGCTTCTATTTTTGCTTTAGTTTTTAATCATTTCAGTCTTTTATCATTCTGCCTTTTATTAGACATTATTTTTATCAATCAGTGGGTTGACATCCCTCAAGGAAGTCTCTTATACTTCTGGGATCAAGCTTTTGCTTGGCCGCCCACCATCTCCTCATCTAATGCCTTCTTTATTTTAGTCTCTTTCTTCTAAAGGTGTCATCCTCCACAACCAAAGAGGAGTTCTCACAACGTCTGGATAATGGTGTGCAGACCTCATTCGGGTATCTTCTAACCCTAGACCATTTCCTTTAGTTTCTCATTTCCTTTTTGAATGTAAAAGTGAAAATAGTATAGAAACACCAAGTTGTCTCATAGGTATGGAAATCCAACAAAGAGGTTTGAACCACCAAGTTGCAGACAAACCTATTGAACAAGGTACATGCCTAACTTCAAAACGGGGGTTCTTTTCATTTATAGATCTTAATGAGATATTATTATGATGTAAACATGTCCTTTGGGTATGTATATAAATTTTTAAACCTTCAGTATGCATGGAAATTCTCCAAGAAGCCATTTTTGGCTTGAAGTGCACTCAGACCTTATAGAATGTATAAGAATGACTCAAATGGCTAATTTGAAATGCTTGTATCTCCCATGAGGATTTGCATGGGAAGATAAGGTGTTTCAAGGTGTTGGAGAGGGTCCCTAGGAAGACTTTAGTGGAATTTTTTTATAACTCTAATGTATGGTCTTTATGAATAAAGGATAAGACCTAAAACCTCTCTAAAACCCTCACAAATCCCAACTAGGACCCGATTGGGAAAATATTGTAAATGGAGTATCCATATGGGGTGTAAAGTCCATGAAACCAACTTTTAAATATATATGACTCTCCATAGACATACTCAATGCAATTGAGTTGTACCCTACTCGTATAGAAGAGGTATAATAGGGCTTATTTTGACAAATTTGTGTGTTTTAAAGGCATGGAGAAATTTTAAAAGATTAAACCACCTTTAGGAGAGAGATTAGGAATTTTTATAAGTCATCATGTTCATATATTGAGTTATATAATCTTACAAGTGTGCCTACCATCTTTCTCATCTCAGCCAGTCACAATGAATGAGTAGTGAACACTTAGTCAAAATGGTGAAACTCCAATTGGGAAGCCTTTTAAGGCTTGATTGATGAACATGATGACTTGGACACTCCTAAAATGTGTCATTCCTCCTTGTGCATCAATTACATTATATAATTGGAAGGATTTTGAATGCCAAGTGTGAGAGGTGCATGAGGAGTTATTTGTGACTGTCATGAATGATTGTTCATGGTCAGAGGAATAAGAATGATTATGGATGAATCCAATGCATGTGAGGAATTGATGGTAACCCCTCCCCTTTAGATCAATCATCATACCTGACCCTGCTTAGTGGTGAAGAATTTTAATAAGGGCAAATCATGAAAATAGTTTCTTATGCAAGCATAAGATCATCTATGCCATATATGGAGGAGTTAGACAAGATTAAGAGACATTTGTCCTTACTTTCCTATTAGGACCTATCTCATGATAGATTCCATTGATGTTGTAACTCATTCACTTTTCTTGATAAGTGTCTTAGTGACTCTTGAGCTTCCCTTTCTCTCTCTCCTCTCGTAATTGCTATAGATACTAGCCTTTTTGGCTATTGTATGAATCTCTCCACCTGGTTATGGTGAAGCCCTACCAAATTTTTTCCTTGAATTAATAAATAATGTTTTTTACCTCATTCAATATTTCACTAAATGCATGTTTTGGTTTTTGGTCTCTTGTAAGTGTATTTTGCTTATCTTCACATGTTACTCTTCCTAGTGCCTTGTGTGGATTGAAAGCTCTCTTTTGCAGGTCAACAAGAACTGTCTAATGTGGATTATAGGTATAGTGAGTAGCTCATTCATTAGTGTTTCTAGAAGACCTATTGTCTAAGTCCTCCTAGCCTAAGCTCTCTTCAAGACCCCATACTTGAAACATTGATGTAGAAGAGGAGTATTGAATTGGATGAAGTGTATGTGTGGGATTATCTTTGGTTTCAAGAGAATTTTAAGTGGTGTGAGTATACCATATATTTGGTGTATCACCTCCACTAGATTATATATATTTTTAGTTATCCTTCTTCCTTTTCACCCCCCAACATTTAGTAGTAGTTTTGATCTATAGTGATACATCAAGGGAACTAGCCCTAATCTAGAGATCCACCTCAAATTGGTCACCCATAGCCCTGAGGTGGTTCCATTGTGCCACTTTAATGAGGAGATATTTGTCATCTCCTCAAAGGGTGTAAGTTTAAGTGACAACACTAACCATATAGGGTTAACCATTATTGGGTTTTGATGGATATCAAAGGGGGCAGTGAAAGGAATTATGGTAGTGGGGGAGCTATTAGTTGAGCATGTTTGTTTAGGCTTAGGACTCCCTTTTTCAATCCTAGTTATCCTATGTCCTGAGAATTGTAATAACTCAAAGTCATCCTCAACTAAATTGGGCCTTGTGACAACTCTTATATTTTCTAGTTTTAGAAACTTGGAACTCTCCTTGTCTAAGAAAAATATGCAAGATGTTAGATATAATCAATTATAAATATTAAAGACTACTTATTCATGCCCTCCTTCTAGCACCAATCTATTGGTGGTTCATTTGGCATAACCACACCAACTCTAGGTGGAAAAAAAGGTAGAGTAAAATCTCAACTGGTGAGGATTCCCCTTTCTTCTTGCCTTCCACCCCTCTTGAAAGGAAATAGGCTATGGAAATAAATTATCCAAGGTATCTATCTACAAAATCATGGCATGCCAGATACCTTGGTTGGATGATGTATTATATTCCATACAAGGGGCTTATTAAAAGTAGTATGTAAGACTTATGCAAGAAACCTTTGGTTTACCTTAGACACAAAAGAACTAGCTAGTTAAATATTGTAATGAACTCATTGATGGTTTATTCTTGTCTCCAATCTACTAATTTAAAAATTCATAAAGGACAAGTGACAAGATGAACATGCAATCCAGATAAAGCTTGGACAATTGACTACAATTCAGACTATGTTTTATAACTAAACTAAGAAAGATATAAAAGAAAGATAAAAAGAGAAAGAGATCAAGGAGAAAATAAATATGAACTCAATTTATAATGAGGGTGGTTCTAATTTTATTAATTAGACAAACCTCTTAAGAAACTAGTCCTTATTTGGCCAACATAGCACAACAAAAAAGTAGGGATGATGCATGAGTTTGAAGATTAACAAGCTATGTAAAAGAGTGAAACATATGCACCATAGAAAATAGGTAGGGTATGAATATCAATCATAAAGGTTTGATATAATAGATATTTATTGAAACACAAAATTAAGATCATTTATGCCCTAAATCAATCTCAATGGCCACACTATGTCTTTATGTTTAATGCTAGTATCATATTTACCTAGGAACCTATGCCTCATGGTCCATTTAGTGACTAGAAAATGAGATGATTCCTAATTTTGTTAGTCCAAGTGGGCTTATTATTCTATTTTTAGGTTTTTATGGCTTAGACAAACAACATAAGCAATATAATCATTAATTTTAGGTCTTAAATATGTTTATGGGTGTCCATGTATCAGCCTTGGGATGGTTCCCAGCCTGTCCACTTTTCACTACTCAATAAAGTAAAGGCTTGCTACTTATCACTCTCTTATTGATCTATAGCTTATTGAGGGGATTTGAGTTTTATTTGTTTTTGATGTAACAGTATCTTGGCAGGTAAAGAGATCACATTTACTTAGATCTCTATGAGTTTTCATCCTCTATTCCATGTTTTAATTACTCTAGAGCCGTGATATCATGACATATGGCATGATCCTATTGACTCACCTAGTCTCAACTACTATGCTACTTTTATTTGACCCAAAGGCATAGAGAAGCAGGATGATTCCATGTGGTATCATCATGTTCACCCAAAATTTCCCTTGCTTAATTTTTTTTTCTGGATCATCTCAAGGGTCTAGAGGAGTGGGATAATGGCACATGGAATGTTCCCAAGGATTTGAAGGGTCTCTACATGAATTATTTACCTAATGTGCTTTGGAGGAGTGGATATATGAGATGTCAATAAGTGGTAGGATTTTGATGAATTTGGGCCTACAAAATAACAACTAATCATTAGAATTTAAAAATAAGTTAGTCATTAGAGTTTAAAATGAATAAACTATCCATTAAATCATTCTATGAAAATTGACTAAGATACATAACTCTGAACAAAATCTCATAAAAATACCAATCTAGAAGAATATTTTTGTCAATAATATAATTGATCTAGTTCATCAGATAACCAATATAAATCAAAGAGAATAGATAAACCCTAGTCATTTTTAGATTTTTCAATCCAATTAAGTATAAAGTTGAACTCAGAATCCCAAAACCTTTAGTAGATAAATAAAAAAGTTTAAAGGATAAAAGGATGCTATGTCTATAATTCTTTTGATAAGCCAAACAACCATCAATTTTAAGCCAATCAAAAGCTAACATGGACACTGATGTAATGTTTAAATAGTAGTCAATGCCATGTGGAATCCATTCACTCATTTGAGCTTGGTTTAACATTTAATTGGGATGGGTGTAGACACCTAAAACTGGCCACTGATAACCTCCAATCAGGCTTTTGGCTAGTTTTCATCTAAAATGCACAATTTGGCCTAAAAACACTAAAACATGAAAAATGATGTGAAAAAGACATATTCAAGTGTCAATTTTGGCTAGGGTATCCCTAAATGGGACAATGTAATTTATGGGCTAGCTAACTTTGATCAATCTATTTTGAGTCAAAATTACAAATTTGCACCTGCGTGCTCTGGACTACTCTTTCCTATCAAATCTTTTACACAAGACTTGTGCCTTTGTTATTTGTTATTAGAAACATCCTAAATGGTAATACACATCTAATTCATCTAACGTGGACTTCCAATTCCAATACAGTCAAATTTAGGACCAATAATAAGGCATTCTAATCAATTTAGGTAATTTGTGCATAATGTGCTTAATCATGCTTAAGAGATAATTAACCCAAATCAAGGCCTAATAAAAAATTCCATGGAAAATTTTTGAATACTTTGTTTTTAAAATGAATATTGAATATCTGCATCATCAAGTGACCTCATTTTTTGGGAAGACATCCCTAGGCCATAAATGCCATAAATATTAGGATTCATGCCCTCCATGCCTCTTAATTTCCCCTTCTTCCAATGCTATTATGAAGATAATTAAAAACTTAATTCCAAAAATTGAATTAATCCTCAACCACACATCTCAATCTTGAGATGGACAGTTAAGGTTGATTTTGATCAAATCTAAAAATCTATAAATAGGAGGCCTCACAACATCATTTCTAAGCTTATTTAGTGCAAAGTTATAATGCAGTATTAGTTCTAAAAGCTTCAAAAAACTAGTGTTATAATACCAAATTGATTCCAACTCAAGCCAAGCCACAAGCCAAAGGTGCCAAGAGGAGATGAAGGTAGTCACACTCCATTGAATAAGACCTCTTAAAGCACAAGCCAAGCAAGCCACCATTACAAAGGCATTTGGAGCATCCAAAGAAGGTGAAAGGAATTATTGTGTTTTCATTCCTTGATTTTTAGTTGTGTTTATCATTTTTTTTGTTAACTATGCTCTCCATAATGTCTAAGCCTAGAGATGTTATGCTATTAGTGTGTTTATTTCACTTTATTTTCATTTTGGAATTAACACAATACTAGCCATCCTCTCTTGAGTCAAATTCCTAGGTCACAATGGGTATACATAATCCTATAAAAATGAGATCTTAACATGAATTTGAATCTCATTTACCTAGAGCTTAATGGTAAACCTACAAGGTCACAAACAACCCTGGGGGCTCAGATAAATAGTATCATGCCACTTGGCATGATCATGGGCATCCAAGGTGTTGACTATCATAAGAATTATAAAAATCATCCAGAGGGATTAGATAGGTAGGATCATGACATATGGCATGATCTTACTTATCTAGAGGGACTAAGGCCCTTTGAAAATATTGAGGATGCTCAAGGGAGTAGAGACACAGGATCATGCCACTTGGAACCATTTTGGGCACTCAAAAAAGCTAGGAAAAAAACATTGAGTCAAAATGGGCTTAGGAAAGTGGGGACACAAGATGGTGCCACATGGCACAATCCTACTTACTCAAGGAAATTACAAGAATACAAAATAATCATTAGGCTATGGATTCAAATAGGTGTTTATTAGAATTCAAACTAAACCCTACCCAAAAAATGACCTAAGTATAGACTTAAAGAAAGGTAGAATACAAACAAGTCTATGAATAAAAATAGGCATTATGTCTATTCTTAAAGATAAATCCAATCCTTTTAAATTAAAGTGACCAAGAATTAAAATATAATCATGAAAACACTTAGTCAATTTAATCAGAAAGGAAAAAAAGATACAAAAAAAGAGATAAAATCAATAGATAAAAAGATCTCATTTGAGTAACACCTAGAGATAATTTAGTCTAAATCCCACATAATGATTAAGTTCTAATAGTTCAAAAATGAAAAATCTCGGCCAAAATCTCTAAAAAGAGACAAAGCTAAACCAAATTGTTCAAGGAAAACGACAATAAATCCTACAATAGTTAGATTTTTTGCCTAAATTTGAGGTGATATGGCCTGAAAATGGGAACTTCAATGTTGTTAAGAATATGTCATAAAAATAGACAAGGGCTTTTCATATTCAGGTAAAATTATAGTATTTGTACTAATTAAGCCTTTCATGAAAACTCATTTAGGTTAAGTACAAAAAATAGATCTTCTAAGCTTAGAAATAGTTACAATAATTAAGCCAATATAATGTCAAGCATGCAACTTCTTAAATACCTTATTCTATTAGATAATCTCATAGAACAAGTCCAAATTTGATTAGACTAGAATACCAAACTCTAGAGAAAAAAGAGGTTCCATGATTTATGAATAAATTAGGGTGTGTTATGTAAGCAAAAACAAGGGTGAATTATATGAAGTTGACCATTGGTTACGGTACATTTCCCAAATCAAGGATGCATTGATACATTTCAAAATATGAAGGTAATGTATGCAAATGAATTTGAGTGATTCAATTACTTTTGACTTGAATCGTGTGTTATTACATAAAATGGTTCTAACTTGGAATTTTGACATAGAAGTGATAAAAATGGAGTGCATACAGTGCCCTCTTCCACTAGTAGTAATTACGTCATCTATAGATATAGTATGGAATAATTGCATCTATTTCAATTTTTTTGACCACTTATTGGTATAAGATTCCTATGAATTTATTCAAAATTTTCTCTAACTTCTAATTTATTATGCTTTGTCTCATTGACTTCAGATTCACTATGTTGTCTCTTTGACTTGTGATTTGTTATGCTTTGTCTCAATACCCTTTGGACTTGGATTTGCATTTGCATTATCTTCCTTCCCATATTGGACTTCCTCATTTTAAAAGTAATATTTTAAAATACAATCATTTTTATTTTTAAAAATGTTTTCCATATCCACCACATCAAGTTACTTTTTGGAGGCAAGTTTAGCATTTTATTCCTTATGAGAATAATTATCAATGCTCTCCAGATGTAGCGATATTTCTTTAGTTATTTTTTGAGGTGGATCCTTAGTTAAGTCTTTAGTTGGATTCCCAACCCCTATCAAATTAAAATTTATTATTGGATATTTTGTAGAGGAATTCATTTGATCATGTATTTCATAATTTTTGCCACATATTTCAATATTCTATCCACTTAAAGGTATAATGGAAGGATTATCATTGGATGAATCTGATATATCCCTATATTGGTGCAACAAGGCTAGGACATTAACCACAATATATCCTCTTGATTCTTTATTGTTATGCATAATTTTAAGAGATAATATTCTGATTGCATATATTTAGGTGAGATTTTCATTCGATAGGGTAGGCTTCACATAATCTATGGAGATCCCACTTGGAGAGACTTTTGCTACTACATTTGAATCCTTGATTTCCACATCTAAATTATCAATATTTTTATGTGTTTCTTTTACCACTGCATATTCCTTTCAAATATCACCTATATGTTTATTTTCACCTATTTTAAACTTCCTCCTCTCCTCACCTTACATACTTACCTCTTCCATATTGGAAACTACTTTTGAATCCTTAATTTCCACATATAAATCCTTGATTTTTATGTGGATCTTCTATTACTACATATGTCATTAGAATATCACCTATCTTTATTTTTTATAATATATCACCTATATGTTTATTATCTCCTCTCTTCAACTTCCTCCTCTTCCTACCTCATCTACTTACCTCTTGCACATTGGAAACTTCCTCTACATGAAATTATTAAAGATTTTAAATGAATTTAAGGAGAGATTGGTTTTGAGAAGAAGGTTTTTTTTAGGATTGATTAATGTGCCCCCTGCATTGTGGAAGATGTACAAATGATAATTCTCAATGACCTTAGATTCTAAGGCCTTTTAAAATTTAACATGTCATATTATGATGAATGTTTATGAACATCCATCCACATGTAATAGATTTCACCTTATTAGTTTAGTTTCTTACCCCCCACAGTGAATGGAATAACCTTTCTAACTAGTTCTACTTTCTCCTTGGGCAAGGCATAAAATAGTTCAAAATAGTTATTCTTGATAAATTGATTTCTAAAGGATAGAGTTTTCTTTATTGGGCCTTTCTAATTTTCCTTCTTTATTCCTTTCCTTGATGTTGTTTCTTTGAACCCTTCTTTATGCCTCTTAAATTTTTTTACTGCACTTGGGATTTATTTTATTTCCTCCTCTTTTCCTTCCCTTTTAGTTACTTCATTGACCACTTTTTTAGGCATCTTAGAAGCATTTTTTACATTTGGGTCTTTCCTCTCTTTCTTTCCTTATAGTTTTTTCCTTATGCCCTTATTTTTACTTCTTAGAGGTTTTTGCTTCATTGCACTCTCTTTTATCTAATTTCCACTTTCTTTTCTTGGCCTTTTCTACCATAGGGTTTCTTTTACAAAGTGGGTTTACTTTAAAACCATCAAGATTACCTTGTTGCTGTGCTACTTATTTTGACATCAAATCCTCACCAAATATAAATGATAATCTAGTTGGGTGCTTTACCACATGTTCTATAGCTACAGTGTAATTTTTGTCCCTCATCTATGTTGCATATGTATAAGGTGAATATTTATCAATAAAAATATATTGAATCCTGGGATTTTTAGTAACTTACTCATTTAGATCTAATAACCAAATTGCTAATGTAGTTTTTGCCCGCAAGTAATCCATATATTTTTTCCTCTAAAAATGAATACTCTTTGAATGCATCTTCAAGATCATAATTGTGTAAAAGCCTCACTATCTCAGTTGGGGCCTTCTAGTCCACAAATAAAAGGATAACCCAAAAAATGTATATTGAAATTTCCTATAAGATTGTACTTCAAAAATTCTCTCTATAGATTCTAATTGTTCTATAAAAATTTATTTTGGATAATTTAATTTGGTACCTAAGATCACCATCTAATGTGTTATGGTAATTAATTTTGTCATTACATCCTTCCAATTTTTGGTCGTGTGAAAAAAATGGTCCTTTATATCCTTAATGACATTTCATACCTTGTTATCCTTAATAAGCCCTAAGTGAATTATTCTAAATCATGTATCCCATTCATATATTATTGAATTATTATGTAATGGATGGTAATCTCTTCACATGAAAGTGAGAAATATTCTCTCCTTTATTTGGAAAATTTGTAACCCTAGTTAATATGAATGACAAGACTTTAGATAGGCTAGATTTTGTTATATGTTATTCTGGATAGGACCATCTATATAGATTCATTTATAAACCTTAATAATGGTAAGTCAAGTAGATTCATCCAATTAGTCTTCTCAATTCCTTTATATTCATTTGTTAACACATTTACATTAGTAGGGTCTTGCATTATCCAAAAAATATGTATGCTCATATGGGGGATAATCATTATATTGTATAACTATCATGGATGCTTCTATCCCAAACACTGATTTTTCTCTATTGTTTATATCCACATACTCCATGTTGAATCTAGCTCTCAACACATCTAGGTGCTCTTTATAAAATTGAATAATGTGCATATTTTTCACTAAAGAATCCAATTGCTCTCTTGTCACTGATATTATTTTCCATGATTTTCAGCTCTACTCCTACTTTTTAAGTTTAACATTCTTTTTTTTTGATAAATTATTTTACTATAAAATATCCTTTGATGATATGTGAAAATCATAATAAAATCATTTTTCATTATTTATTATACTATGATTTCTTGATTCTTTCCTCATTAGCATGCATCTTATGTCAAAACAAGCATTAAATGGCCTTTACCTTTGTATGTACTAGTTTTTTAATTGTTCAAACATTTTTTGTTTTGATTTTGCCTTTGTGTAGATATTTTTCCTTGTGTGGAGCTTTTCTTCAATGTGGAGTGTTTTACTAAGTGGCAGTGTTTTTAATTTCCTAACACCTATATTTTATTCATTATGGTGTTTTATTTATCATCTCACAAATTTTTATGTGTAACAGTGCTTTGTTTAGTGTGTCACTAATAAATAAATTATTCATCTCTATGTGATGCATTTGAATATAAGTGCAATGTTTTTATATATTGTGATGTTTTTGTATGTTGTGATGCATTTATATGCAAATGTGATGATTTTGTATGTTTTAATAATTTTTAATGTTGTGTTTATTTTTAATGAAATGTAATGTTTTTGAATGCAAATGTGATGCTTTTATATGATGTGATGATTTTGTATGTTGTGATACTTTTATAGTCATCCAATGCTTTTGAATGAAGCAATGTTTTTTAATGTTGTGATTATTTTGAATGATTAGAGATGATTTTGTATGTCATGTGATGCTATTGTATGATATGTGATGCTTGTGTATGTCATGCAATGTTGTTTTATGTTGCACAATGTTTTTGTATACATGCACGTATTTTCTAATATTATGATGTTTCTTGAAGTCCATAATATTTTTTCAATCTATATGATTTTAATGATACCTTAACTCTAGACATAAATATATTAAAATCAAGAAAATAATCAATAATATATTAAAATTTGATAATATAACAATATTACAAAATGATAAATATAAAAAATTATAATATCACAAGAATTGCAGAAATGGCCTCTACCTCCAATGACTACCCTGATAAGCTTGTTGATCATATTGAGGTATAAATGGTGGAATCACCTTTCATTGATGTTAAGTGGTCTTTTGGATCAAATTGATTTGAAAATAGGATTTACCCCCTTAGATAAATCAAATAATTTTTAAATAATCAGAGTCTGAAACTCTCAATTCCTTGAGTGAAATAGAATTGGTTATGGAAATCTCAATTTCTTGGTTAAATAAAATAGGAAATGGATTTAATATTCAAGAATCAAACTTGAGTGAATAATAACTCAAGAAACATGATTATGCATTCAAACTGATCCATGAACAAAAATTAGTCCCTGATAATAAATATTGTTTTATTCAAAATGGATTTTAAAAGTATAATAAGTCATTTTCCAATATTTAATTAAAAGGAATTGAATTTTAAATACAAATGTAATTTATCTGAAACAATTCTAATAATGAGTATTCTATAAACTCATATAAATCTATTGTTCAATTAAAAACATTCCATATATATTTTATCTCTTCAAATAATCTCTTAATTAATTTCTCGTAATTATTTTTCAAATATCAATGATTAATTTTAAACTAATATACTAGAAAAACAAAAATAAAATAGACACCAGAGATTGTTTACAAGGTTCACCAATTGGCTACTTCCTTAGGATTGCTAAATATCAATATGATCCATTAAAAATCAATTTGCAAGTAATAATACAACTCATAATAATGATAAATGAACCCTGTCCCCTGTAATAGAATTAAAAACTAGATATTGAAGACTCTGAACCTGATCAACAAATGTCTCCCTATTCATCTAAAGTTTTTCAAGTAATTTTTTCCTCCAAAATGGGGAAATAAATCTCTCTACAATTTATATAGGCTTACAAGACTATGTAATAGGCAAAAATGGCCTCAATCGAGCTATTCCAAAATTATGCCTCTATAAAAATAAACATGGTAAATCCTCTAAATTTAATAACATATGTTCTCCAACATAATAGACTTCCACCTGTATGGCATGTCCCTACTTCAATTATTTTTCACAATTCTTTCTCTATATAAAAATATATATAAGTTTTGTAATATTATGTACGTTGTTCTCTGCCTCAAAATAATAATAATCTGCAATATAAAATGAAATAAAAATTTTTATATCCAATGTTAGCTAACAATCTCAACTCTACCCTAAAGTGTGCTTAAACTCCCATAATAGGTTGCATGCAAATTTTAACGAAATAAAATCCCATATATTATGGGTGGTTGAAACACCATGTTTAATTTAATAAAGATGATTCCCATAAATAACAACCATGATCTTCCCACCAACAAAATCAAGTGGATGATCCATGTAGGCCATGCAAAAGGCAAGCATGCATGTATTAATGCCAAACATAAAAGGTAAGGAGTTTATTTCCAATAAAAGGTAAGAGGATAAGGTTTATTAAAATATTCCATGTAAATAAACAAATACCAAACTCACCCCCCATGCAAAGTGAAATGGATTCCATGTGGGGAATGGTAAAGTGGGGTGAATAAATTTTATTTGGGCTTAGGTTTTAAAAACATATTCCATGGTTTTAAAAATATCCCTTGGTAAATAAAAACAAGGAATGACCATCCACATGGGAGTGGGGTTAATTAAAATTTGGGACTTAGTTTAAGTTTATCAATGGAATAATAAATAAGATATTTAATTGAAATTTAATTAGATTTGGATTTAATATCCCATGGTTATTAATAACCATAATAAAATAGGATATTAATAATATTTTGAAAATGAAGGAATTACAATGGGAATAATTGGTTATGTAGAAAGAATATTTTGGTGGCATTAGCAGAATTATTTGGTAAAGTTGATAATAGGGTAATGTGGGTAAAGGTCAGTTTGGTCTCACATCTATAACATAACATCCATTAGTAACATAATAAAATAATTCCAATATAAAAAGTAATTTTATCAACTCTTTATATTTTTTTTATATGTCAATTTTCCCATTGTAGCACTTGTCTTTTCCACATTTTTTCATTTGAACCATATGATGAGTAAAAATCCTCTGGATCAAACCTTCCCAATAAGACCCTTTTGGTCCCCAAAAGGTCAAGTCACCCACTGATTTTGTAAATAGTTTACTCTGTAAAACATCAATGAATCCCTAAAATGCTAGTGAAATAAATATCTACCCAATATCAAATTGTAGATAGAAGTAAACTACCTATATAAAGGTCACATCTCTTAAAATGGTGAATCTACCAATCACTATAAAATAATCACCAAGTGCAACTATAAACTAGCTTTTTAGTGTAATATATATACACACTAATTATAACAACATTTTATAGTTATAAATAAATGCCTAAAATGAATGAGGAACTTTTAAATATCCAAATATCATACATGGCTACAAAAAGTTTGTAAAATTATTACAATTATAAATGGTGCTTGAAAAGGGTCTTATAAGCCTCTATTTACATAATGTAAATGATAACATATATACTAAAATGCAAATTTTCCCAAAATAGACATATTGATCATGCCCCATATAATCTACATATACTGTTGCCAAGGTTTAAAAATAAAGTTTTTCCAAAAACCTAAATGTGAAAAAATAATCCAAGTATGATAAACTTGTCCCTTGGCTTTTCTCTACAGGTTGCTCCAATAAACCATATTCAAATATTAAATCATTTGAGAATATCTCCAAGTTTAAACATAAGTTAATTCCTTTTGCCAATTCATCAGGAATTCAAAAACTTATTTAGGAGAAAAATATAAAGCTTAGCAAAACCATAAACATGAGAAAATAATCCAAGTATGATAAACCTATCACTCAAATTTTCTCATAACTGGTAGCTCCAAAAATTATGTTCAAAACTAAAATATATGCCTTTTAAATGGAATCCCAAAAATTGCTTTGAACATTTGCATGCTAATAAACTATCACAACTATGCAAACATGAAACTAAGGAATTACTTACCAACCCACTTTATCACATATTCATGTTTAGGTGGTTTAATTTCCTCATTGAATACCTGAGTAGTTGCATGGGTCATATCTAAAACTATTGGATTTGAAAAAACTTCCTATTTACTTACGGATGCATCATTCTTCATGGATGTCTTCCTGCAATACTTAAGACATAGTTGTGGATACAATACTCAACATTTATCATTTTAGTGACCACTTAGATTACAATGAGTAAAATTATTATTACCCATTTATTTTCCCTTAGAAAACATAAACATCCTAAGAGTTGATTTTCTTTTCCAACATAAGGCAACACAATGATTATTTAGTCCACAAAAATTACATGGATATTTAAACCAAAAATCTTGTGATAATAAGTCCTTATTTTATTAATTGAAATATACATTGGAATATTTACCAAGTTTTTTAGGACTAGTGCAAGTATGATAAGGTGAAATGATGTTATCTTTTATCTAATCATGTCTACATAAAACACCATATTTTTGTGGGGATGGAATTCTTTTTCTCTGCATGTTATCACTCTATAGGACTAGTGACCTGAACACTTTGTTGTTGGAAGCTTGTCTTCCTTTAGTAGTTCTAGAACTTTATCTAGTTTCCATTTCCACATCAATATATCCTAAACCTACAAAATGAGTTCTATCATCTACTTGAATGGGTTTAATAGCGACTTAGCCATATTTTCCAAGGCCTTTTCCATTAAATCCCATTTTAACAAGTAATTTTAAACTATTCCTTTTGTATACTATTCAAATTTTCTAAAATCATTATCACTAGATTCGTCATGAGATGTAAAATTAACTGGTGACTCACATTCATTTATAGTGCATTCATTCATCATGGTTTTTGTATCTAATGTGGAAGGCAAATCCTTCATTTGTTCACCATTTTGTAGTCTTACCAAGAGCTCATCCTTAGCTTGTAACTCAGTTTTCAACCTTTCAACTTCCTCTTCCAAGGAATAAAATTTTTATCTCAAGAGAAAATTATCTTCTTGAATTTTTTGATTATATGACTCAAGCTCATCGAGTTTTTCCTATTTTGAAAACTTGCCCATAGTTCACCTATTCTTGTATTCAACACAAAACTGAACCAACTATAATTTTTTCAAATAAAAAACTATTAACCACAGGTAAACCACACTGTTAAATCTCATTGATCAACTGTTCTAATACCCAACTGATCTAAAAACTATATTTACCCCCTTAGATAAATCAAATAGTTTTTAAATAATCAGATTTTAAAACTCTCAATTCCTTAAGTAAATTAGAATTGGTTACAAAAATATCAATTTCTTGATTAAATAAAATAAGAAATGGATTTAATATTCAATAATCAAACCTGAGTGAATAATAACTCAAAAAACATGATTCTACATTAAAATTGATCCATGAACAGAAATTATCCCCTGCTAATAAATACTATTTTATTCAAAAAGAATTTTAAAAATTTAAGTCATTTTCAAATATTTAATTAAAAGGAATTGACTTTTAAATTTGAATGTAATTTGTCTGCAATAATTCTGATTATGAGTATTCTATAAACTCAAATAAATCTATTATTCAATTAAAAATATTCCATATATATTTTATCTCTTCAAATAATTTCTTAATTAATTTTCCATAATTATTTCCTAAATATCAATGATTAATTTTAAACTAATATACTAGAAAAACCAAAATAAAATAGAGACTAGAGATTGTGTACGAGGTTCACCATTTGGCTACATCCCTAAGATTGCTAAATAAAAATTTGATCCATTAAAAATCAATTTAAAAGTAACAATACAACTCATAATAATGATAAATGAACCCTGTCACCTACAATAGAACTAAAAAATAGATATTAAAGACTTTAAACATGATCAACAAATGTGTCCCTATTCATCTGAAGCTTTGCAAGTACTTTATTTCTCTAAAATAGGCAAATAACTCTCTCTATAATTTATACAGGCTTATAAGACTCTGTAATAGGTGAAAAAGGCCTCAATCGAGCTATTCTAAAAATTTGCCTCTATAAAACTAAACATGATCAATCCTTTGAATTTTATAACCTATGTTATCCAGCATAATAGACTTCCACCTATATGGCATGTCCCTACTTCAGATATTTTTCATAACTCTTTTTCTATACAAAAAATATACCAATTTTGTAATATTTTGTATGTTTTTCTCTACCTTAGAATTATAATAATCCATAATATAAAATGAAATAAAATTGTTTATAGCCAATGTTATCTAACAATCTCAACTCTGCCCTGAAGTATGCATAAACTCTTGTAATAGGTTGCATATAAATTTTAATGGAATAAAATCCCATATATTATGGGTGGTTGAAAAGCTATGTTTAATTTAATAAAGATGATTCCCATAAATAAAAATCATGATCTTCCCACTAACCGTCGATCATGCAAAAAGCAAGTGGATGATCCACATTGGCCATGCAAAAGGCAAGCATGCATGTTTTATCACCAAACATAAAAGGTAAGGAGTTTCGTACCAATTAAAGGTAAGAGGATGAGGTTTATTAAAATATCTCCCATGTAAATAAACAAAAACCAAACTTCCTCCTGCGCCCCAGCCCCCCCCCCCCAATGCAAAGTGAAATGGATTATACGTAGGGAATGGTAAAGTGGGGTGAATAAAGTTTATTTGGGCTTAGGTTTTAAAAACATATTTCATGGTTTTAAAAATATCCTTTGGTAAATAAAAACAAGGAATGTCCATCCACATGGGCGTGGGGTTAATTAAAATTAGGGACTTAGTTTAAGTTTATCCAATGGAATAATAAATAGGATATTTAATTAGGATTTAATTAAATTTAGATTTAATATCCAATGGTTATTAATAACCATAATAAAATAGGATATTAATAATATTTTGAAAATGGAGGAATTATGGTGGGAATAATTAGTTATGTGGAAAAAATATCTTGGTGGCATTAGAGAAATTATATGGTAAAGTTGATAATGGGGTAATGTGGGTAAAGGTCAATTTGGTCTCACATCTACAACACAACACCCATTAGTAACATAATAAAATAATTCCAATATAAAAATTAATTTTATCAACTCTTTATATTTTTTTCGCATGTCAACTTTCCCATTGTGACACTTATCTTTTCCACATTTTTCCATTCGAACTATATGACGAGTGAAAATCCTCTAGATCACAAATATGGGAGCCAAATGGATGAAAATCCACTCAACATCTTGACTCACACCATTATATGCAACAAATGTGAGTATATCCAAATGACCTTAGATACTCTATGTTGATGCTCAAGACTTCTTCATGCCTCTAGAAGACTTGACATTTTTCCCATGCCATATATTCTAGTAATGTAGGATTGAAGCCTATGACTTTATCTTCAAGGTAGATAATAAGATTGAAACATATTCTGTATCCTTTTCATTTTAATGATTTTAGTGTGACTTTACAAACTTACAATGATGCCTTTAAATAGTATGGGGAGTGGTACTTATATAACAAAGGAGGAAATATTCTTAGATCGCCCTTGAAGATTGACATTTCACTTTTAGCTCAATTCTCCACTATTTAAAACACCTTGTAGGTTATCGTTTGATATGATTGACACCTTGTTATAAAAGATAATTCCTGGTTGACTAAATTAGATACATTTATTATCATGTACTTGAGTCCATAAATATAATTGAGAAAACTTAAATCTGGCTTGGAGAGGACAACTAAAATTTGTTAATTACTTTACTAGTTGTTATAAACTAGGTAAGATTTACCTTTATATCCACAAAAAAATTATGTATTTTTTTCCAATTTTTATCATAGTTATGATGACCAATTTTTATAACCTACGTCACCCCAAAAAATCTCATTTATTTTTATAATCACATTTTATGGATTTTTCTATTTTTTATATAAAAATAAAAAATAAATCATATAGTCAATGAATGAAATGAAATGCATATCAAAAAGATTCGATGCTTTCTCTATGCTAAGAGTTACCTGTCAATTAAAAGGGGTTGAAATTTAACACGATATTGCTTTATTATGAAAGGTTAATTGTATTTTTATTTATTTGAACAAGAACTATTTTTAATTTTATTTTTAAATCAATAAGTGTTTCTTATTTATGAAGTGAACCTATTAGAATATCATTGAATTGATCTTGTTCTTCCATTATCCCATAAATATTATCCATACGAGTGTCAAACTATTATAACAACAATAATGCCAATGATAGATGGGACATCTCACCACTTGCTTAATTTATTTATTACAATAATGTTCATGAATTTGGTTGTCCATTTTTAATATTATTCATGTTAAGATAGATATTTTTGGAATAAATTATGTGATAGTTTTTGAATCAACATTATCACACTTAGTGAACCATCATTAGGATGAGAGAAATCTTATCTTCAAAAATTGTCACACACTTTACTCTGAAAACATTTATCTTAATTTATGGATTGTGTAAATACTCTCTCTCTCTCTTTTAGTTGAATAGTAAAAAGAGTTGGTTATATAGGGATCCAACAAACATAGATTTAAAACAAGATAAACAAGACTTGAATTCAAGATAAAAAAGCTATGCGGGATACAAAACAAAGAAGGGCTTCAGCTAGTCATAAAATAAAAACCATAGTAATAACAACCAAATATGAAATAACCAATAATATTAGAAGATAACTATACATATTCATAAATATTCTTAGATCCTTCTTGGTCCTTTGGGGTAGCTCATTCTATCTCATCAGCCTTGTCTTTCAACAAGTCCATCGCCACTCTACCTTAAGTACATTTACTCAGGCCTTATGTGAAACCCTTCACTGTTTTCTTCTCCAAATTTTTAGTTACCCTTTTGTCTTTGAAAATTAGTTGAGTGTCTTCAACAAATTTTAGATTAGTCTCGACACTAGTAACCTTTTTTTCAAGAGGTTTTCTTCTTCTTTTTCATTGGCAAAATTTATCTTGAAATTGTCACTTTCTGCCTTCATGTCATTTCATTCATTTATGAGACCCGCCATGGCCCTACCCATATCCATCAGCTTTTCCTCAAATACACAAAGCTTCATTTTACATTCCCAATCTGGATCCTTCAGGTCAGATAATTCCTTGTCTTTGCTACCATCCTTCACCCCCTAGGAAATGGTGATGGTTTTGTGTCTTTTACCCCTAGGAACATAGGGGTCAAAGCCTATACATTTACCAAAATTGGTGCTTGAGGGGGATTTGAAAAGGTAGGTGCTAGAAAAAGGGGATATGGGTTGAGTATTTTCAAGGGTGATGGTCATCTCGTTCTTCAGAAACCTAAATTTCTCATCTGATTAATCTTCCACAAGGGTGTCATAAATTAGTTTGCCTCTCAAGGCTTTATCTTTTTGAACTAGTATGAATATCAGGCCTTGGTGAATTATATCATTATCATGGTTAATTTGGTATGCAAAGGTGGTACTCTCCAAGGATTTCAAAAGGTATAAATGAAGACTAATTTTGTAACTATGGAAATGATTCAACAGGAGAAATGGAATGTAAACTTATCTTTAAGAGTTAGGAACTTCATTATTTGCAAACAAATCCTGGGCCACCGATGAGGTAGACACATTGGAAATACTCTCTCTTATTATTCATGTTTTTATTTTATTAATTGAATTTGAATGTAATAAATTTTATATGTGTTAAATATGACTATAGACACATATATATAGAATTATAAATTTTAAAATATCATTCTTGACCTATATTTACCATATGTAATGTATGTGTACATATATGAATATTTCTCACATTCCTCCTTAGCTATTCATCTATCTATAGACACAACATTCCCCATTGGTTATTATTCACCTATAATAATTCCTTAGTCTATACCTAATATACTTTTTATCTTTATTAGATTATCTCTTGGTCATCATATCATTATTTCATTTTCCTCAGATGCCTCTTGTTATGATTAAAAAAAATCCTACAATTGGATTCATCCACTTGTATTAACCCTGTATGTGTACCTTGAAATGGTCACTTTCTTAAATTTAATCTTTTTCTATGGTTCAGCCCATATGTTTTGCAAGTTGGTAGAAAAACAATTTATCAAAATATCCACCTATATAAACACAATATGCATAAGCTTATTCCTATCTGGATCATATCTAGCAATTATTTAACACTTATTTATCACACAATTACAAATTAAGAGAAATAACTCTAAAGATTTAAAACTAAAAAACCCTCAAAAGAGTAGGCCCTAGCTAAGTCTAAAACACCTAAGCCAATTCAAGTTTGCATATTTTCAAGTGTTGAAAATAAAATTATAAGTTGCATCCATACTAGTGGATCACTATTACACACATAAACTTAAGTGAGAGAATTATGCAAAGTTGAATCCATTTTAGAGTATTAGAACACAGAAATTGCTCGACCACTTAGCAAGGGATGGTTGGAGTCAGATTAACCCATATTTTCCAACCTTTTTTTTATATGTAACCTAGTGTTGAAAATTGAGCTAGGGGTTTAAAGTGAAAGAGACAAAATTCTAGGCTTGCACATAATATGTAGTTTTTAATATCACAAAGGATAATGATTTACAAATAGGCACAATGATATTTATAATAAAAAATCAAAAAAAATATAGAGATGTTTCTAGTAGGGATTAGATGCCTTTAGTTACCAAAGGCATATAACTACTATTATATACATCTAGGTAGGTCTAAATAGTTAGTTTTCATATCTAAGTGACTTTAGATCCAATTCTAGTCATTCTTGACATATGTGTATAGTCTCAAATCCAAATAGAACAATGATAAGCTAAGTCCCTAGTCTTCTTGGTCATTTATATAATTATTAAAGTGCAATTTAACATCTACTTTCACACACAAATTTGTGTGATTTAAATATACAATATGCATATTCATAGTTTTATGCTTGTTTATATTCATTAATTTAAAATAAGGTAAAACATATTGGTGAACATGATCATTATATACAACACGTCATGCCCTAGGTTATCTCTTAGGGTTTCTTTCTTTTTCTTTAAGGTTCAAATTTGATTTTTAAGTTCTCCATACATCAAGGTGGTAAATTTTTTCTCTTGGCCCTATCATTCTTCAAGTTTTCATGATCCTAATATATGTCATGTAAGAAGGTATAGATACCAAAAATAGGTACAACCCTTATTTAAACCACACTTTTATATTAATTTATACATATTTTAACATAATGACATAAACATTAGTATCGATTAATATAAATCAAAACAAAATTAAATGTCTAATTAATATAAGCATGTGTCCTTGGATTGAGTAAGACAAAAGGAATGCAATTATAATTAGAAAATAAACACTTTTTATACCTTTGTTATCTTCTTGAAAAAATTGGATGAGCTCGGATGCAATGTAGTTGCAAAGGTGGGATGAGATGCATAGACAATTCAACAACACTTCCCATTGCAAAAATATGATTATATGTGATGAAAAAGGATGTAGATTGAAGCTTTGTTATAAAATTAGGAAATACTTCATTGCATGAATAAGCTTATTGGGAATGAAGAGTGGCCATTCAATTTATAGAGTTTATTAATGATTGTGGACCGTTGGATTAAGATCCAAATCAATGGATGAGAAGTGACCTTATATCTCATTTAATGCCATGTGTGGCATATGTAAGAGCATGTAAGGAAATCTACTCATGAAATTTTGGAGTGTGTAAGAGCATGTCACAGACATTGCTTGCACACTTTTCTCCTTGCACTGAATTTTCCTTGAGGACACTTTGAATTTTAAATATTATTTTTAAATTGTTAAGTGAGTCTTTTGATTACATCACAAGTTTGAGATGGAAAATATGATTTATTGATTTATGGAAAAATAGTAATTATGCATTCCATAGTTTTTTATTATTGATGAGATTAAAAATTAATAGAGATTAATTAACTAATATGATTTTTTTAGGATTGGGTAAAATTAATTATTTATTTGATTCAATGAATTAATTGACTAGGGGTAATTTTGTGAAGTGATAACCTAATTTAGGATGTGTTTGGTGATTTTTTTGACATGATAAGATGTAAAATCATGATTAAATAAATATAATTATGATTTCAAATAAAAATGATGATAATATTAATAATTTCAAGTGTTTATCATAAATTGGGGTGAATCTGCACAATAATGCATATAAGTGATTTGGTGAACAGTGATGACACCAAAGTGAAAGAAATGAGGTGTATACATTTTGCCCCTATTTAAAAAGGCATTATAAGACCCCAATGAAGTAATGACCTTTTAAATAATGAAAAAAATGAAAAAAATGGGCATAACATGATGCCCCAAGCAATTCGAAGATGATAAAAATTGATATTTTTAAGTAAAAATGTTGAAAATAAGCTCATAAAAATGCCCCAAATAAAAATGATGATGGTGGCATGCCCCCTCAAGGGATAAAATGAAAATGAATTTTAATGGATGAATCCCTTGAAAGAAAGGAAATGATATGAAATGAGGGAGAAGAAGTCAATAAATTAAGATAATCAATGAAAACGGGAATAAAAATGAGGAAATTGGTGAAAATAATGAACCATAATGGAATATGAATGCACTGGGGGGAGATGGTAAAATTTAGATTAGGGTAATAGACCCTTAGGGGGTGAAAATAATTCATTTTCACCATCTATATTTAGAACATCTTAGCTTCAGTTTTATGCTCGAGACCCTTAGATAAAATGGCATGCATTATAGTCTATAAATAGCTTGGAGAGTGGGTTCAAGACTACTAGAGACCATAGAGGAGTGGCCTAATAGTAAGTAAGATCAAATTTTGAAAAACTTTATTTAGAGATGTATTTATTAGTATAGGAAGCACCACATATGATGATTTTTTCACAGGGAAAATCATCTATGTAAATAATAAAAATGTCTATAAAAGTGGTAGAAACATATGTAAAGTAGTAAAAACATCCACAAAATTGAGAGAACATGAAAATGCATTTAAATCATCAAAAGTGTGTAAACATCTGATAAATAGTAAAATCACATGGAAATTGATGAAGATGAATAAAATTTGTTTTGAAATTTCTAGAATGGTAGAAACATTCAAAAAATAGTGGAAACGTTCATAAACTGGTGAAAATGCACAAGCACACCAAAATCACCAGAATGGTAGAATAGTGTATAGATCTAAGTAATTGCTTTATGCATCCATATTGAACTTTATCAAACATTAAGGAGTTGTCAAAATATGGTTTGACAAGAGATCCAACACAAAAGCCTTTAATATTGCTAATATTATCTTGTTATGGTATAAAGCTCGTGAGAAAAAGGGATAACACAATAATTGTGATGCCCTTTGGTTGGGTCCATTCCAAATTTATAATGTTTTAGGTGATAATGATTTTAGGATAAATATTTTGACTGGTGAATATGTCCCACTATTTCCAAGCACAACCTATCCTCTTGTAGCTTTGTACATTATTTTTTGCTTTTATTTTGTTTGTTGTTTTGTGTGTTTGTGTTTGTTATACATAATTGGTTGGCAATCTATCCTCAACCTTTGCCTTAATTTTGGTCTTGTCTAGTACTAAGTTAGGTGGTACATGCAGATCATGAAAGAATATGTTCGTAAGAAATCTCAATAGTGTTTTGTTGCTTAAATATTATGTCTATTTTGCTATGTAAGATTTTATTTATGAATATAGTTTCAAAGACTTAGAATATTGCATATGTTAGATATATTCATGTTTTGATGGTTTAGGGTAAATTCTTTGACTTCTAAAAGATATTCTCTCAAAACCTTACACAAACAAACTTAAATTTATTTATGGACTTACTTGGATGAAATTGTTGCAATCAAGATTTGGAGTGAAAAATCTATAATTTTACCCCTCATCTTTCATTGTGGTCTCAAACCTATGAGATTCTAAAAAAAGACAAAAAAAATTATTATCTAAAATACTTAATTTTTAAGTGATTCAACCTCTACCGAGGCTATAGACATTTGGTTGGGAGTAGAGCAAGTATTTGAGTGGGATCAAAGATAACTCTGTCGGGGATATAAATGCCTAGCTGGTAGCAAAACAGTGTCCAAGTATTTTTCCTAATGTAAAATTAACTAGCCTAATGGTATTAGCTATAATAACTAATCTTTATAAATTTTATAAAAGGTAATGAAAGAATTTACACACATTGTTCAATGTGAATATCTAATTTTGTTCTACAACCATTCCTTTCTTGTCCTTTCATGAGTTTTTCCATGTTTTATGCATTGTTTTAAGTAAAATAGTTTTGGTTCATAAGCACATTTATGGGTTTCAAAATACTCATGAGTATTTTCTAGTAGAGTCTCCATTTGTTATTGTTTGCATAACACATCCTAATTTCACCTTAAGAAATCAAGGAACTTTATCTTTTTGATTTGGATCCTGGTCTTTACTTGGACTAAATATGTGCCTTGGATCTATAATAGTTATTTACTTTATTTAAAAAAGGTCCTTGAAGGGTTGTATTCTTTGATATTATGTTAGATTTAATTTGTGAACTAGGTCTAAACTTAGAGTATACATTGTATGTATTTGGTTTTTTTTTTTTTTTGGTAATTGGGTCTGTATTGTTATAACTTTATGAACTTATTTAAATCCAATAAGTCTTGGTCTATTTTATACCATGATTTGAATGGAATTAAAGATCCCATTTTTAAACCATTTTGCCTTATATTTATATAATTTATCTAACTATTTTAGAGTGCTTTCATTATTTCCTTGGCATTTTGGTCCATTTATATATTATTCCAAGGTTAATTGGTTAGATATTTGGGTATTTTTGTTCTTTGGTTTAGTCACTTTACCAAAAATAGGCTTATTTGGATTTGAGATTGATCAAATATGCATGTCTTTACAAATTTTTATTCAAAACTTAGTCACTTTTTTTAAAAATATAATTAGTTGTTTTATTTCAAATTCATATCTTTAAATCTAACAATTACTTTGGTTTCCCCTGAGCTAATGGTCATCTAAGCTTCCCCATGAGTCCTTGGGTAAGTGAGGAGATACCACTTGTCACTCATTTGCTTTCCTATGACTCTTTTGTCTTATTCATTCTTACCTAAACTCTTTGGACACCTAAGATTGTGTCATGTGGCCCAATCTTGTTTCCTTATTCCCTAGGCCCCCTTAGTTTCTTTAAAAACCCTTGGACCTCTTAGATGCATGAGATCATGCCATGTGGCATGATCCCATTTTTTGTGGCCCTACAGTAGTCCATATACTACTTGATGATATTCAATGCTTAGGATTCCTAGGATCATGTCAGGTTGCATGATCCCACTTTTTTGGACTCTTAGGGTGGTTTGTATACTTGTAAGTCTCCTATTAGGCCCTAGGTGAATGAGATATAGAAAATCATTTCAAAAAGATTTTATAGTTCATCAACCCAATTAGACTTTAAATCATGCCATGAGTGAGCGAATAGATGTCATGTGACATCAAATGCCAACTAGATAAATCACTAGCCTATATGTAAACATTTCACTTGCTTAAAATTGATGGTCATCTAGATCATCAAGACTGTCATAGAACTGGCATATTTTTACCTTTGGACCTAACTATTTGAATCTATTTAAATTATTTGATTATATGTCTAATGCATCACTTAAGAGGCTTGAAATTGATTGTTTATCTATTTTTTAAAATCTAAAAGGACTTAATCATTCATTTGATGGAATTGATTAATTATATCTTTTACAAAAATCATGTTCTCAATTTACTAATGTTATAAGCTTTTCATTCTCTTTTCAGACATTTTTAAAATTAGTCAATTTTCATAGAATTTGAAGTCTAATGGCTAGTCTATTTATTTAAAGTCTAATGGCTAATTTTTTATCTTTCAAGTCTAGATTCACTGAGGGGATAACACCTATCAACATCTCAAGTCTTCACCTTTTTAGAATACAATGAACAAAGAGCTAGAGATTTAGACCCTTTAGATAAGCAATATGATGCCATGTGGCATGATCCTGCCTCTTTGAGCCCTTGGGATGATTAAGATATAGTAGGAAGGAACCAAATCCTCTGGGTAATAATATGGAATTAAGGGCTGGTTTATTAGGTTATAAAGTATAGTATAAGGTTAGGCATTATTTTCTTGTAATTTTTTACTTTCTTAAGTTATTTTTTATGTGAGCAATGTTTTTGTGAAGCATTTTCTATAATTCCTCTATCTTTGGTGGACCTAAACATTATTTTCAAGCAAATATCTATCAAATTGAAAGGCAATGAAGGATGAAGTTCATTATATATGAATGTCTATGGTGATTTTATCCATATTTATTCATATTTTAATACCCCCAATTCTTGCATCATCTATGTTTATGGTTGTGTACATATTGGTTAGGCAATAGATTGATTCCATGGATTTCATCCAAGTGAAAAAAAATTAAAATTTCTCTAGCTAAAAAATAGGCTTACATTTTTATTTTTATCCTCATGTTTTTATATTTTTCATACATATGTTAGAGTAGATAAAATAGATATTAAATTGCAATCCATGTTTACAAGCTTTATCTTGATTGCAAATCTTGTTATTATTGTTAATGCATTATTGAACCCATATATGCAATGAATAATTATTGAACTAGTAGTATCTTCAAAATAAATTCATTTTTTATGATTGTATGAGAAACTGATCCACATGACCATACTTATCATTTATCTTATTTTATTCCAAATAGGCCCTTTGAAATGGAAAAATTTTACATCAATTATTGAGCTACCCTACAAGCGAAGACTTCACAGTAGTAGATCTTGGGGAGATTTTGTCTCTTTTCAGAAGAGGTTAGGTAGATTTCCACCCTACCTAAGTTGGTGTGCTAAAAAACTCATCAAAAACATGCCCCAAAGATAATTTTCCCTTATCATCAATTGATGCCATTATTGATTCCAGTGCCAGATATGAAATTTTATCTCTCATGGATGGTTTCTCAAGATATAATCAAATTCATAATGCTTTAGAAGTTTAACATAAAAGCACTTTTACCACTGAATGGGGCACATATTGCTATGTTAGAATGCCCTTTAGTCTTAAAAACATTAGTTCTACTTATCAACATATAATGACCTATATATTTTATGATCTCATTCATAAAATAGTTGAAATTTGTGTAGATGATCTTATTTATAAATCCAAGCATCGTGAAAATCATCTTCATAATATTGCTATCATTTTTTATCATCTCATCACTAACAAAGTTAGATCAATCCTTATAAATACATTTTTGGTGTCACCTTGAGAAAAAATATAGGATTCTTCATCTCTCTACATGGGATTGATGTAGATACTAATAAAATCAAATCTATTTTTAACATGTTTATACCTTGTTCCATTCCAGATTTATGAACATACCTTCATAAACTTGTGGCAATCTGATGACTCATTCCCAAAATGGCTTACCATATATGTTCAATTAACTCCCTTATTAATAAATATATTTCTCTATAATGGACTTATCTATGTAAAAAATCATTTAAAAACATGAAATAATCACCACTACATACTCCCACTCTTTAACCACCTTCCAATGATCATTTTCTCATCATGTACACCTCTTATACCCCCATATCAATCAAGGTAATGCCCCAACAAGATGAAATAGGTCATGAATATGCCATATATTATAGCATTCAGGCTTTAATAAACTATGAGACACGTTTATACCAAATTTTAACATGATTTTCTCATTATTTATTTCACAGCTAGAAAACTTTGATGTTACATGTTTTATCGAACCACTTATGTTATTATTCATTCTAACCCTCTTCATCATTTTTTCTCCAAAGCTTTATTACTTGGTGATAGACTTGGAAAATGTATGGTTATCTTGATGTAATTCAATTTATGAATCATTATGAAAAATTCAATTAAAGACCAAGTGATTATCGATCAACTTACCACCACCTTTATAGCAGCCATGACTCACCTTCAATACACTCTTCCTTATGAAGTAATCCTTTACATTAAGGGTCTTAATCAATATATTTCACTCAAATATTATTTACATAATTTTATAGTTGACATCAAATAAAATAATCTTGATGAACCACTTTAATTTCTTAACTAAAATGCAAAGTCATCATTGAAGAATTACCTGAAGTTACAACTAATTTACATGAAGATATTTATACACTTAATTTTTATGGAGATAAATGTATTCAAGGAGATGGGTAGGGTGTGTCTTAGTTGGTCCCCATGGCAAGATTATACCTATTATTTTTTATTAACTTTGATGTTACTAATAATTTGGCTAAGTAGGAAGATCTCATTTTAAGCATGCAAGATGCCATCAATTTAGATATCCTTTGCTTACATATTTTAGGTGACTCAAAACTCATTTATCATCTTTTCAAGGGTGACTATAAATGCAAAATAAAAAATATTATTGCATATAATCAAATTAATAGATCTATTTTAAAGAATTCATATCCACTTATTTTTTTCACCATCAATAAACCCTTCATGATTCACAATTTCTCATTAACATAAATAAATCACCATCTTCATTACCAACCATAAATATTCTCATATATTCCATATTGAGGCTATCACTACTTGGTAAATCATGTGGTATAATATCATCATTCAATTTATCGAGCACCATATTTATACCCCTAACACTGACTCTTGTGAAAAGGCCAAAATTTGAAAGCAATCTTGAAAATTTGTCCTTTGATATAAGATCATGTATTATCATAATGTTGAAGGTACCATACTTGATTATGTTACACAAGATGAGGTTCATGGTCTTTTAGAACAATAATATGGGGGCATTTGTAGTGGTCACTATAGCAAACACATTATAACCTATAAATTCCCTCACATGGGATACTTTTGACCCACACTCAAAAAATATGCTATCACATTTGTTAAAAAGTGCAATCCCTACCAACTACATGATTATATAATTCAATCTCTCTTAGATTAAATTCAAACATTAGAATCTCTTTGCCTTTTTCCATGTGGGTATATATCTCATTGGGAAAAGAGAGCACTCTCAATATGGTTATATTTTTATCATTACAACCATTGAATATTTCACAAAGTGGACTGAAAATATGCCACTTGTTAATGTTACTAGTATCAATATATCCAGATTCATGCTTAATCAGATCATTTGTCATTTTTTAATTACCCACACCATTATTTTTTATAATGGTGGGAATTTCAAGTATAAGGATATGAAACAATTATGTGCTAATTTTAAAATCATGCAAAAATTATCCACACCTTATCATCCTTAATGCAATGGCCAAGCATAAGCCACTACATTTTTTTATAATAAATTCTTAAAAAAGATAATTTGGGTTTCTTGTTTTGACTGACACTTCAAGTTTTACCCTACATTTTGGTCTATCACACTAGCATCTGTATTGCTATTGGGTCAACCCCTTTTCTTTAGTTTATGGCTCTAAATTTGTCTTACCTTTAGAAGTTGAGTTGCCATATTTATTAATTTCTCTTCATGGAATTATTCTTGATGAATAACTTTGTGAAGTAGACCTTCATGATTTATACCTTCTTGTTGAGCATAATATGGGTGCCTTGAAACATAACCGCCAATATAAAGCTCGAATTTATAAATAACATAATAAAAAGGTCAAAGTTCATACCTTCAATGTTGGTGATTTAGTTCTTAAATTAGGTTTTACCCGTGATAAATAAGGTAATTACACCCAAAAATGATGGGGTCCTTATTTGGTCAAAGACATTCTTGGACCTAGTATATACAGATTAATAACTAAGGGAAGTCATAATTTAAAAAAACCAATAAATGCTCAATTTTTAAAGAAATATTTTGCTTAAATTATTATTTCCATTTCCAATACTATTATTCTCTTACATGTCTTTCATATACTTCTATATATTGTGGTGTTAACACCTCTTGTAGGTTTTTCAAAAATCTTCCTAGAGGTGTAGCATTACATCATTAGTCCTTTGGTCTATCTCCAATAATTTACATATATTATTTAGTTTATGAGTTTGCATCATAAGACCATGGATAAGACCCACTAGTTCCTAATGAATATTTTTCTATTTATTTTTCATTTCATCATTTAACCTTCAAGTCTCTTTCAAGTCTTTGGTTTCTTTCTTTAAAAACTTCATCACTTTTTACACCTCGATTTTTCCTTTTGTGAGTTGCATTGTAAGACCTTGGTTAAGATCAAGCCTTCTTCACAAAATATCATTATTTACTATAAAAACCCTCCATTTTTACACTTATTTGGTTTGCCTTTTATGAGTTACATTGTAAGACCTTGCATAGGACTAGGCCTTCCTCACAAATTTTCATCTTGTAAAATGATTTTGTCTGCAACCTTAGCTAAGTATTTTCCCTAAAAAATAAGGTAATGGTCAAGAGTTGTGTCTTCATATTATTAAATTTGATCATATTATTTTATGGTAATACTAAGCAATCTTTTATCATGTTTCCATTCACATAAACTAGACACTTAAAATGAGATTTATTACCATCCTTTTGTCCCTTAGAGCTCGTCTCTAATATTTTCAAGTTGATTTTATTGCAAAATGATTGAATTATTGGATTGTTTAATTGAGATTTTTAATGTCTTCAATGGATTCTTAACTTGTTGATGGCTTTGACAAGGATATGGGAGTGCTTGGATAATGGCTAATAATGCAAGTATAGTGGATGCTTATGGGTTTCAAGTTAGTTGGTCATAGATGAGTGGCTTGTATATATAAGCCAAGGGGGAAAATAAATGGATCATATTCAAACTTGAGCCATGGGGATCAAGGGTGGAGGAATTTCCAAAGAATTAAAAATTCCTTAGAAACCTCTAGAATAGAGGCTTCTAGAGGGGAAGGGCTAAGTTAGAGGAGATTATAGAATTATCCAATTATAGAATATCCATTAGGGAGTAGGGGTGTAGGAAATACTAGGATAGTATGGTGGTAGATGGGTAGGTGAATAAAAAGGAATTTTAAATTGTCAAGTGGGTTAGTAGGTAGATTAATAGCTAAGCAAGTTAGTTAGTAGGTTAATGAGGGTAATTAATTGATTTTAAGGGTATGGTAATGTTCATGGGATATAGGGGGCTTGTTTAGGAACTAGAGTATTAGTTAATTGATTATAAATATGGTTATGGGTTAAGTTAGCAAGATTAATAAAATTATTACGGCGAGCAGATTTAGGTGCATATATTTTCCCCCTCTTTAAAAAGGTATTATGAGTGGACAAGATGGAAGGCATAATGGTATTTCAAATAAAAACCATGATCATGAAAGGAGATGTTGTTAGTAAGTACGATGCCCCCTTAAGGGAGCATGCAAGGAGAAATGACCTGGATGGTCACTCAAACAAAAGTCTCAGGGGTGGGATAAGATCAGGATGAGGAGATGGGGTCAAGATGCCCTGAGTAATGATATAGCAATGATTGAGATGCCCCAAATATAGATGCTAGGGCGTAAAGTGGCTTAGTCTTAAGAGATAGGTTCTAGATAATGACCAATGTCTAGAAAGGAGAATTGATTGATTAAAATGATGAGTTTAGAATACCAGTGACATAGACATTGTCCTTGGATTAAATAGATATTATAGGCTAAAAGTCAAGGATAAGTCCTGAAGTAAAGATACATGCCCAAGATGGCTAAGGGACTATAAAAGAGTTTGGATGAGTGATTAAGGATAATAATCCACTGTACATGAGATGTGTAGATTTAATTTTTTGTAATGATACTAAATGGTTCATCCAAAATGGAATGGGGATTAGGAGTTAATAGTGGTCAATCTATCCCTAGGCACAAGACTGTGGCTAGGTGTCATCTACATAGTCTTAGGAGACCTCAAGCCAATGTAGTTTTGAATCAGGATTGGGATGGATGATGAGGAGATGGAGGGCCATGCCCCAAATGACTTAGGGATGATATTTGATGATTAAATGGGAGGATAGGTGAGGCATATGAGATTTGGGAATGAAAGAGGACTACTAGATAGGATAATGGGTGTGTTAGGGGTCAAAAGGGTGATGGGGGTTAAAAGAGGGGTAAAAAAGAGGGTCAAATAAGACAAAGGGGGTGAAAAGGGGTCATTTTAACTTTTACCTTTGGTGAAAATAGTAATCTAGAGCTAGAAGCATGGACCGTATCCCACGTAAATCACATCATAGTGAGAGGGTTAAAGAGTTCTAGAGGCTAGAGGATGCAAGACCACTAGTATGCAGTCAACCCCTATCCTATCAATCTTTTGATTTGAGCATTTATTTTCCTATTTTTAGTCTAGACATGCCATGGGTATAATACCCTGTCTAAGGGTAATTCCCCCAGTGGCATTATTATGCTCGTAAATGGTGATATCATAGTCACAATCTATAATATTGCAATACCATGACAAGTGACTTGTGGTATTATAATTCCACAAGGAGTGACTCATGATATCATTAATAAGGATTATCAATTTTCCATAACCATGAGGTTACAGTTGTGGTTATGCAAAATCATAAGATATAATTTATGATATTGTCAAGATCATGTTTTAAGGTCAAATAGTAATTAGTGATATTGTGTTAGATGGGTTAAAGGGTTAAGGAGTGGATAGATAGGATTTTAGGCTAGGGACTTAGGGGATAGGAAAGGGTAGATAGAGAGTAGATAGGATGAATAGGATAGGGATGATGGAGAGGTTAATAATGGATAGGGATAAGCTAATTAAGATAAGGATATAGGTAGGGTGAGGGAGTAAGTTAATTAGGATGATAATTAGTTAGAATGAGTTAGAGGATATTAGGGTGGAGGTTTAGGTGGGTTATGGAAATGGTTTACAATGTTTATGAGGTTTAGGACTAGTGATTAGGGTTAGGGTAAATAGGATTAGGAAATGATGAATTAGGGATTAGGGGTATGAGTGGAAGGAAGAATTATAGTGGATGATGAGTTGGTTGAGGTAGTATGGTGATTAGGAAGGATAGGATAAAAGTGAATATGATGAGATGAGCTTAGTGATAGGATGCTTGATTGGTGTAGGAGGATTTAGGAGGGATGTCATATCAACTATGATAGTCTCAAGTGCTATAAGAGATGCATTTATTGACACTAGAGGAGTATGGTGTGCTAGAATTAGTAGGATTGTACTACGTTATGACCATGTCTATAGTGAGGATTGACTGAGTGTTGATTATAACCTTGGTATAAAAATGGAACTTAGAGATGATTACCCTCTACTTTATGATAGGAGAGATGATTGTCACCTTAGAGGATGTGTACCATATTTTTTGGCTTTCGATGAGAGGGTAGAGGATTTATTGATGATCACACACATTGAGTTTGAAAATATAGAGATTATCAGGGAGATTACATATCAAAGTGTAGGATGTACATATGGATATTTACATGTGTTTGAGGGAGGGGACTATTGATAGAATAACACTAGTTTTGACGTCTCTTACGACTGACATACTCTTGTCAGACAAGAGCAGATAGTGGTTTCATTTAGGGATGGGTGATGTAGTATCAAATATGGTGTAAGACTTCAAAGTATTTACTTAGGGTCTAGTATTTTTGGCTCATTTATATCAAGAGTTACACGTGGGAGCCTATAGGGGAACTAAAATCCTAGGTCTATCATTATTACTATAGATATGGATCTGGGACTACATAGAGATAGAGCTTCCTTTAGGTACTTGTGCAGTTAAACAACCACATGAGCCCATCATTTTTAGTTGGTATATTCTTTTAGGGGTATAGAGGTCATGCAAGAGAGATGAGATTTTATAGGTATTCATTAGATGGATTATGAAAAAAGCATATCACATGGATGCCTTATAGATGGGTACAATTTAGATGGGCTAAGGAAGTAGATGTCACTTAGTATATGTTGATAGAGTGCTACCTCACAGGATGCAAGGATTATATTATAGAGCATTATAGACTATATCAGGTACAAAGGTATTTTAGGATACCATAAAATGTTCTAGGGGAGGGGAACTTATTCGCATAGAATGACTAAGAGAGGCCTCAGTGGGGGATATTGTGTCAGGATTAGGAAGAACAATTGATTACTTTGTATAAGCAACTAAACACAAAATTTAACCAGAATCAACAAGTAACTAGAAATCAGAAACAACACAGAATTTGAGAGACAATACAATCTTGTATTCAACTCATCCAAAAATAAAATACAATAGAGAAGATGCCACACTCTTCTCACACCTCTGAGGCTTCCCACACCTCTAGGACTTCTAGTAATTCTCAATCAAGAGTTTTCTCTCTCAATTATGGTCACAACAATCAACTCAAACACAAAGCTATTATTCACCTCCAACCAGTCAGTATCACTACTGCTAGTACCAAGTACTCCATGTACTCCAAGTATATCTCCCTGATCTTGCAACAACATGCAAATCAATGACCTTACTTACCATGTATATCTTCTCCCTGATCTTGCACAACCTATAGATCAACCTGATCTTATAATTATAAGGATCTCTTCCTTGTCCTTAATTACAATACAGCCCCATGGGTCTCTTAAAAAGACCTCATGCAAACAATAATTAGACTTTATAATTAAAATAATTAGACACACAACTCAAGACTAAAATTAGCCTTTAACATGTAAATTAGTCATTCAACAAACTAACTGTTCATGTAACTAACAGTTATGGAATGCATAGGCGACCAACGTCAGTCCCTGTCTGCCTAGAGATGACTGACGTCAGCTGACTCTTGACCGATGTCGGTTGCTTTTCTCACTGGATATGACTGATGTCAGTTGATCAGACTGACGTTGATTACTCTTCACCTTAGCAACCTCCTCTAATTTGGATCCTAATGAAGCTTTTAGCTCCACATCCTAACAATCTCCCACTTGGAGATAAATAGCTACACCTGTACCTGTACCTATACATCATCTAATTTTGTTTCCTAGCTTGTATCCCTCTTCAAGCTCAATCTTGAAGACCAACCACCACACAACCTGTGGTGCTCCACCTATCATCCAAGTAGCCTACCATATCTGATTCTACATACCCATGTAGAGAAGTGCCTAACCCTGCATCGCATGTTAACCTACTACTGGTCCATCTCAAATGCCTAAGAATCTATTGAATTGCTCTCTAATGCTTATTTCCTGGATTAACCACAAAATTTTTAATAGCACCCACTACTTGGGCAAACTCAGGTCTACTACACATGTACTTAACCTCATCATGTGATTAGGGACACTATTCTGTGAACTGTCCATCCATAAGTGTGCTTGCCTATTCTGCTTCCTGCACTACCTTATTCACATAATCATCCTGAGACAACATCAACCTATGATCTTCCCTATCTCTAAGAATACTCATGCCAAAGAATTTCACTGCTCCTAAATTCTTCATGACACACCTCTAAACTAACTTTACCTTTAGCTCAGCAACTCCCTGCATGTGTGACCCTGCAACAAGCATACACACTACATACAGTAATAGGATAATGTAGCTAATATTATCCAACCTAGTAAAGAAACCACAATGGTCACACTGACATTGACTAAAGCCATGCTTTGTCATACACCTATCAAACCTCCATTGTCCTGCAGCTTTCTCAAGACCATATGCCCTGGCCTTCTATCTCATGTGTCCATTCTCTCTCTTCTTTAACTCTGCTAGCAACTATACCAAACCTCTCATTTGGTTCTCTCCCAAGGAATCAACTTCCTCATCCATGCCATGCTCCCACTATTTGCTAGATTTTACCTGCTCTACTTCTTTAAAAATCCCTAGTTTTTGACCATCAGTGAGCAACAAGTAGTGTAAATAAGGGGAATAATGAATTTGAGGCTTACTTACCCTTTCAGTCCTCCATATGGGCATTTGATACCCCTTGATAGCTTGATGTCTACCCAAAATCCATTTTTTGGCTGACCCTAGTCTGCACATGACCAATGTCGAATCCTCTTGATCGCCGACACCAGTTCCATGACTGACGCCAGTGTCTTATCCATCAACATCAGTTCTCTGACTAATGCTGGTGTCCATCTATCTACTGATGTTAGTTCTACCTGACTGATGTTGGTACCTATGTTTTCCTATGAGTGATGACTTTTTACCCATGAGCTTACTTTGAATCATAACCTTGTTCAAACTACCCTGCTCAGAATTATTCAGCTCTTATGACTGATCTCTATCCGTCATCTTCTCCATAAACACTAAGGCTTTCTTATTCTTGCCAAAAACATAAAATTTCCTCTTTATGCAATAAACTTGATCCTTTCTTGTAGTAGTAGTTTTAAAAAACCTTACTTTCTTCTATTGCTTACAGAAATCTTGATCTATGCCTCCCAGATCTAAACTCTTACTTTTTGACTCAAGAACATGCATCCCCTTCTTATTCATGTGACCAAGCCTATGAAGCCACATCTTTGAATCTACAACTGAAGTAGATAAACCAGAAGGAGAATCAGTAATACAAGTAGATAGATAAAGAGTACCTACTTTCTTACCTCTCGCTAAAACAAGTGGACCCTTGGTAACTTTCCAAGAGTCTACTGTGAGAGTTATTGTGCATCTCTCATCACCCAACTTTCCTACAAAAATCAAATTCTATTTCAGAACTAGGACATGCATGACATCCTTCAACACCCATGTGTTGCCCATTTACAATTTCAGCCACACTTCCCCTTTGCCAACCATTTGACAAGGCTTACCATCCCATATATAAATCTATCCAAAGTCCCCTTGGACATAATCATGGAAAAATGCTCTATTTGGGGTTGCATGGAAAGAGGCACCAAAATCTAAAACCCAAGATTCCACTTTATCCAAGGAACATACAAGAGCATCCTATGCAACAATATCTGCAACATTTGCTTCTTCATTTCCTTCATGCTGATCTTCAACCAACCAACAATTTCTCTTTACATGCCCTTTCTTTCCACAATGCCAGCATATTTTCCTGCCAGGCCTGGATCTAGGTCTCTTGCCTTTCTTTGACTTCCCTTGCTCGATCTTCTCTCTTTTATTTCCTCTGCTTTCAACACTCAAATCATTCCTTGATGATTCACCTGTGCTTTTGTTGTGAATTTCTTCATTCAAGATTACACTAACAACATCATCCACTTTTAAGATATTTGAAGCAGACACAATATTACTAACTGCCATTACCAAACTATCCCAACTTTCAGGTAAGGAGCACAAGATTAAGAGAGCCTTAATTTCATCATCAAAAACTATATTGATTGAAACTAACTGATTTACTAATCCATGGAAATCACTAAGATGACTATGTACCGATCCACCTTCCTGCATTTGCAAATTAAATAATTGCTTCATAAGAAATACCTAATTCAAAGCTGAGGGTTTTTCATATAAATTTGCCAAAGATTCCATTAACTCTACCATTGTCTTAGCCTGTGATAAGTTGTAAATCATAGATGATGCTAGGCTCAACCTTATAGTTCCTAGAGCCTTCCGATCAAGAACCTTCCATTCTTCATCTTTCATATCTATGGGCTTGCATGCAACCCCACCCAACGATAAGTACAGATCTTTCTGATATAGATAATCTTCTATCTGCATCCTCCATAATTGATAATTTATGCCATTGAATTTCTCCATTCTTAGCTTAATTTATTTTTCCATTGCTATACTCCCACTCGAACAGAAACCCCTGTGAGTGACCTGTAATCAAAACACAAACACCTGCTCCCTGCAACTTGGCTCTTTGAACCTGCACCGAACCAACAACCTTGGCTCTGATAAACCTATCCACCAAACCAACACCTTGGTTCTAATACCACTTTTTCAGGATTAGGAAGCACAATTGATTACTTTGTATAAGCAACTAAACACAAAATTTAACCAGAATCAACAAGTAACTAGAAATCAGAAACAATACAGAATTTGAGAGACAATACAATCTTGTATTCAACTCATCCAAAAATAAAATACAATAGAGAAGATGCCACACTCTTCTCACACCTCTGAGGCTTCCCACACCTCTAGGACTTCTAGTAATTCTCAATCAAGAGTTTTCTCTCTCAATTACGGTCACAACAATCAACTCAAACACAGAGCTGTTCTTCACCTCCAACCAGTCAGTATCACTACTGCCAGTACCAAGTACTCCATGTACTCCAAGTAGATCTCCCTGATCTTGAAACAACCTAAAAATCAATGACCTTACTTACCATGTAGATTTTCTCCCTGATCTTGCACAACCTGCAGATCAACCTGATCTTACAATTGGAAGGATCTCTTCCTTGTCCTTAATTACAATACAGCCCCATGGGTCTCTTAAATAGACCTCATGCAAACAATAATTAGACATGCAACTCAAGACTAAAATTAGCCTTTAACATGTAAACTGGCCATTCAACAAATTAACTATTTATGTAACTAACAATTCTTGAACACACAGGCGACCGACGTCGGTCCCTGTCTGCCTGGAGATGATCGACGTCGGCCGACTCTTGACCAATGTTAGTTGCTTTACTCACTGGATATGACCGATGTCAGTTGATCAAACTGACGTTGGTTGCTCTGCACCGTAGCAACCTCCTCCAATTTGCATCCTGGTGAAGCTTTTAGCTCCACACCCTAACATATTGGTGGATAGATCCCTAGCACATGTAGATTATGAGAGCACTACCCCTATAACCTAGGATTTTCAAATGCCTATTCTATATCTAGTTGTTACAAATACATACACCACATGGTGGACATAAAGGTATCCAATTAGATTACTCTAATGCAAATCTAGGCTGAGGAGGGGGTGGTGAGGAGACTAGTATAATCATAGGTGAGGCTATGGAGGTGGAGAGAGAGGAGAGGATAGGTGTGAACATAAGATACATAGGATGGGTAGGGGTAACTAATGTCATGGACATAGATGGGGGAGATCATGGAGGCCTAGATGGAGATCAAGTAGTAGTTGTAGGTTAGATGTCATAGACTAGTGGTAGCAAGGGTAGAGATGAGGTAGGTGCATCCCATCTACCTTTGATAGAGGATGAGCGGTCACTACCAGAGTGGTTCAAGATGGAGGTAGATGCATGTGTCTTAGAGATTACAAGGATTAGTATAAAAAGAGATAGGATTCATGCCCAGTTATAGGAATAGATGGCATAGAGGGATGACTAGTTGGCCAATGCATAAGGGAAGATTATAGGATTATAAGGATAGGTTACCTCTCTATAAACCTAGATAGTGATGTTATAGATCTAGATCCTAAGTTTTGATAATAGATTACAAGTTTATAGGCTTAGATCAAATAGTTGTAGGCTCAAATGAGGGATATGATAGCGGAAGTAGAGATGGACAAAAAATTTGAGGAGGTAGCTAGAGCTATGATAGCAAGTGGGATGGTTAGGGTTATGCAAAAAATCATGAGCTTGACACAAGAGGCATGATATTACAAATATTTATATGAGGTTGTAGTGCCACTTGAGTAGCGTGCAACCACATTTAGAGCCATCTCTTCATTATTTGTGCATCAACATCCCAAAGGACCACTTAGACCATAGTTGAGAGATATCTAAGATTTTGTATTATGTGATGGACATTTTGTATATTATAGCACATTGACGTCCACAAGGCTCATATTTTGCACCTATATATTTTGACATGGACTTCATGTAGATGTTACGAACTTATATATGATTATGATTATGAAATTTTGATGTGATTATTTATGGTTTTATTTCATTGGCATTGTGATTATGACACATGTGTGATGGATGTGATATTTAATGATTATGTTTAAGTTATATGGCATGATGAGTATGCTTATGATGTTATATGAATGATTAGTTAGAAATTGATGTTAGATGTGTATGCATTTGATGAGATGATGATGATGTGATGGGTAAATGATTATTATGTGATGATGTTATAGTTATTAATGTTTAGATTGATGTGATGTTATTTAATATTAATGGGATGTGTTATTTGTGTTTCACTATTTTTTTTCATGTTTATTTTCTTTCTTTTAGAAAATAAGAAGAAACTTAAAGAGAGGGGTATGGTTTAGAATAACCTAGTTTCTGTTGTGCACTCAAGATCTAGTCAATTGTAAATACTCCTCTTTGGCTCAAGAGGATGACCTAAAAATAAGAGAAAAAATAGAAAATAGTGGATTAGTAAGATAGATGGGTGGAATGCCTAGCAAAAGCTAAATCCAAGAAACACTAGACTTCTTTGGAGGTTATCAATCCACTCTTTAAATAATTAAAGTGTAAAAAATAGAAATAGATGTTTGCATGAAATAATAAAAAGTACTAAAATCTAGGCAAGAAATGATTTTGAAGGGAAACAAGTGATTTTAATCAAAATAAAAATAACTTAATGAAAACTAATGCTAAAATGTAAAACCTGATTCAAAAAATAGCTTAGGCCTCTATGATATGATAGAAACTTAAGAACTAAAATTTGGGTGAAGGTTGCTAGGTGGAAATTGCTTACTATTTTTGGAAAATAAAACACACAGTGACTAGTGTCAATCACTATGCAACTAGTGATAGTTAAGGCAACAACTGTCGATCGAGGGATGATTGATGTTGGTTGGGGTGATCGGTGTTAGTCTCTATAGAATTTGGTTTTGGGTATAAATGGGTATTGGGTTGGTTGCAAGAAGAACTATACAAATTGTTTTTGGGTTAGGGAATGGTCATGAGGGTAGAATAGGTTCTAAAAAGTATCAAACTTGGAGTTTGGATATTTAGGTGATTGATATGGCCTGTGGGTGTTTTGGTGGGAGATGGAGTGCTTGGAGTTATAGGAATCCAATATAAAGGGGGAATATGGGAGAGATGTAAAATGGATGAAGCAATAAAACTAATAAAACTAAAAACTAAACTTGATATAAGTGCAGATACGTAGATCTAGATTTTATTGTCCTAGAGAAGTGTTGAGGGTAGGTGCAAGCTGCTTGGGATCTTAAAGCAATGTGGGTAGAGTAACAGTGCTTGATCTCTTCATGGTGAATTGATGGGGCACTTTGATCTCTATAGTCTAATTTATTGGTTCACCTAAAAGCTTTGATTCACTTGAGACCTAATATTCTCATGAAAAAAGATGTTTTAAACCTCCTAAAGTAGGGTGTTTTAGTTACCTTAAATAACTTATTTTGGTCCTAGTCAACCAATGTCGATCAAGGGGTGACCAATGTTAGTCAAGGAGAAATATTCAAAACTTATTAATTTTAGCTATTTACTCATAAGGGTGGTTGTTAATACCAATGTAAATGGTCGAAGGTTAATAAATGCATCATTAGGATGCATGAGGAATAAGTATAGGTGGTTAGGGCATTAAATTTCTAGGTGGGTAATAGTCCTAAGGCTAGGTGTTGATCAGTTAGCTATGGGTTTGGGTGAGGAGGTGTAAATAGGCTTTATTTAAAATAATTAACTTAATTAAATTATCCAAATGGGGTAAGTGGGTGTGTATAATGGGTATTAATAATTAATCCTAACCCAAGGGGGTCAAGGGGTGTTTTATAATGACTAGAACTATGTGGTTTTCTAGTGTCTACATTTTGCCTCTTTTTGTTGTGTAGGTTACATCCTCAAGCTACAAAACAAAAATAAGTACAATGGAAGATTGGATGCCCCAAGTATGGGAGGAGGTGCTCCCCCTCAATATATGATGTGATGAGGTGAAAATGAATTTGGGTGTGGGTTTAACAAGTGTGTGTGTGGCAAAATGGGTAGGATGGTATGAAGTGGAAAATAAGGCAACATTGAGGAGGACATGTGATAAGTGAACAAGGGCACCACATTAGGCATATAGTATATGGGTGCATGATAAATGTGAGTCTCCATGCTAAGGTGGTCATGTTATTAGGGGCCAAAAAGAGGGTGACCCTAAGAAAGTAGAATTGGTCACAGTTGTTGGAGTTGTAAGTTGGCATGCATCGAAGCAGTTGAAGTTCTACATATGAGAGGTTGTAGATGAGTGTAATGGTATGGATCATGAAAAGGTTTTCTAGGTGGGTCAATGTGACCAAATGGAAACTTTCATGGGTAGGTCTTGGAAGGAATATGTACCCTTGGGGTGGAATGGAGGAGTTAGGGGGTTAAAACCCTAATGTCATCAACCAATACCGATCAGGGTCAACCAGTGTCAATCACCCTAACCATGCTGGTGAATGACAATGGTCACTATCCAAGCCCTAAAAATGGTTGTTAGTAACGTAAAAGGTCGAAATACTTTCCATTTTTAGCATTTTTCTTGACAAAAATAATGGGTGTGAATAAAAACTTGTGATTTGGAGCAATGGAGTGTGGTTTGACTAAGTAATTGACTAAGAATTGTAGTGGAAACCTATTGAGCAAGTAGGGACCAGATTGGATAGAGGATGGTAAGGATGCAATGAGTAGGAGGATGATCCATGGGTGGAGGGTATACAGTGTTAGTGTAATGGGCTTCACCATGGAGGCACACACAAAATGAGGTAGGTGCTTTGACATTATGTGTGTCTTATTTATGCTTTGTGAATGTAAGAGGACATTTTGTGAAATGGGTATAGTTAAATGGGGTAGTTAGGAGGTAATTTGTGAGCCTAAGGAGGGGAAAATAGAGTTTTTAGTTGATTATATGCTATAAATAGGGTAGATGGGAGGGTATATTAGGGTTTATAGTGGTTTCTTAGTAAGAAAGTTAGGGTTTGGGACATTGGTTATAACACACAGTGACTGATGTTGGTTGTCATCGACCAACATCAGTCAATAGGGATTTAGTGTCATTTAAGATAAGGACCAACACTGATCCTAGATACCCAACTAGTATTGATTGAGGTTTGACTAGTAGTAATTACATATAGAACTGATGTCAATTGAGACTCAATCATCATCGATCCTGAAGTAAAGGTTGAGGGGGGAGAGGTTTTTAAGAATGGAAATGAATGTTTAAGTTTGCATATAGTTTGAGTAAGTCCTAGCTTAGTAGTTTAATATAAAACTTTAGGGGTAGTTAGTAGATGTAGCCATAGTGGTAAAGTAGGCTAAAGGGTTAGTTAATACCATACTATAGGTGAAATGGTTGCATAGGGATGGGAGGTTTAAGGTAAACTAAATCATTTTTTGAACCTTATAAGTGAGGGTGATGTTGACAATGCAAGAACAAGTGCCACAAATCTTGGAATATATATGTAAAGTTATAACCAAAGCATATTGGGATCACATGATAGTAGTGGGTTTGGGGGCATGTGATATTATCAGTACATGATACGAGATGCAGTGATGATGATATCCCTCATCGAGAGATGGGACTCAGCTATTGACACCTCCATATTGCCAACTATAGAGATGACCATCCTATTAGAGGATATTTATAAGATTATAAGACTGCCTATACAAGTTTGAGTGGTAGATCCAATTGAGAGTGATGGTTAGTATGCCTACATGGACCATTTATTTGGAGAGGATTTCATAGAGGTGAGATGGCATGCAAGGCATTTTTGTTTAGGGATCTGTATCACATAGATAGGTAGGGGAGATGGTTCATGACTATGATGATGATAGTAATCATGTGTTATGCACTTATAGACTCGAGTGGGGGTATATTTTCATGGGATCTATTAGGTGTGTTGGTGGACATCATATAGGATCAAATAATCTTTTCCTAGGCCTCAATACTATTGGCTTAGATCTATCATGAGTTATGGGGCTACCAAGTGCATAGATGTTATGGTATGAGTGTATGCTTTGTATTGCACTATTGGGCCTATGAGTATATCATTATCTTTTAACTATTTGGATGGCCATGGCATATATGGGATCAAGACAGGTTTAGAGTCAAATTTATGAGATGGAGGGAAAACATGGCACTGCCATTAGCAAGTGAGGAGAGGCAAGACTTGGATTAAATTAGATAATGATTAGATGCATTGGTGGATGGGAAGGTTATCTAGTGACCCTATTCAACATTCCCACCATGGAGGGGGTTTGGTGCTCATATATTTTCCTTGAAGAGCTTTAGATGGATATATAGGAGGTGATAGTAGGAGGTAGAACTAAACTCCTTTGATCGAGTGAGTTGGAAATTTGATTTGATATAGGGTGTTCTAAGGGCCTTCCCTAGGTATAGACATAAGGATGTAGAGGCACCATTACCTCTACCATATCTAGTAGAGGATGAGCCTTTGTATGAGGAGCTACTAGTGGTTAAAAGTGTAAATGATTTTGGTGTGACATAAGAGTACATCATGTGGTGGCAAGGATAATATGCAACAACAATAAGGGGAGATTGGGGATAGGGTCAGGCTAGAGGCATGGGTTTACATTACCAAGATGTTAATGTGGAGATGGAGGAGGAGGGTTATCAGATGCATGTGGATGCCCAAGATACACAGGTGAATATCAAGAGGGATCAAGTACTAGCAGCATTGGGTACAACACAGGTAGATTTGGTGTCCATGATAATGAAGAGGGATACAGGATAGGGGAAGCTAGCAATAAAGATGTAAGAGAGAGATAATATCCAAGGATAGGTGACTATTATCATGTAAGAGAGAGACCATCCATGAGGATAGGTAAGAACCCTCACACAAGAGAGGGATCATGCATGAGCTTAGCTGGCCACTATTACTTAGGAGAGGGATGTGGTACAAGGATAGGTAGCCACCATCACACATGATAGGGATGGGTTACATGCATAGGTGACCCTAATATCAATGGAAAGAGATGTTTTAAGATAGTTAAGAGGATGGACACCTATAGGACTAGCATGGGCTATCTTAGTGTCTAGATATGTGGCCATAATAGAGGAGCTAAGATATAATGAGTCACTTGTCTTCACCAAGCTTCCAAATTTTCCTTGGTATGTTGATTATTTAGTAGAGTGCATTATGTGAGGGAGACTTAACATTGTGACTCCTAGTGATTGGGCAGCATCTGCAGGTTCTCAGATGGGTCTCAGAGATGAATAGGCCCTAGGGGGTACTAATACCCCTATACCATAGATCCTATTGAAATATTATTATATTTATTATGATTTTGATTCTGGCCTATGAGCTGATGTAGTGAGATGTATATATTTTGAGAGACATGGGAATTTAGTGTGTGTGTGTGTGTGTGTGTGTGTGTGTGTGTGTGTGTGTGTGTGTGTACGATTTTGATTCAAGTTATGATGATGTGATCATGATGTATGTTGTTTATGGTTATGATTAATGTATGTTCATGTGATGATTTATTTGATGATGTTTATGATGTTTATATGTGGTGATTGATTGAGCATTATTCATGTTTTAGTAGGTGTATGCTTAATGATATATTTTAAATATGGATGTTATTGATTATATGTGATCCCATATTTAGATAGATATGTGATGGATAACATAATAGATTGATTTATTGATTTATGAAAAGTGATAAAATGTGGTTATTTACTTTATGATAAAGTTATAATGGATTAGATGTGATAGAATAAAGTTGATTGATGTGATGATAAACAAGATAGATGAAATGTTAGAGATTTGATATGAAAGGTTATTTTTAATATATGATGATGATGATGATGATGATGATGATGATGATGATGATGATGATGATGATGATGATGATGATGATGATGATGATGATGATGAAAAATAGAATGTTTTTATGATTAAAAACACCTAAATAAATGATGAAAGGTTAATTATGATCACTAAATAAAACACATAATTTTATTAAATTTCTATAAATGTTATGATTGTATTTGATTAGAGGTGATTTTATAAGGTTTAACAACTAATCTTAACACATAGAGTAAGTTTGGACAATAAAACTACATGTAAGAAAAGATAATAAAGTTAAAATAATCAAAAGATAAATGTATTAATGAATGTATCAACAAGTGAACATAAAAAATAAGGAGATTCAATGCTCTTTCATTAGCGAGGACCAAAAATATGAAGGTGGATCCGCTTATGAACATAAGCCCTTCTCATGCTTCGTATTAGCATTCATTGGTTTTTTAAGAAGTTTCTTGACCATATAGTGTCAAGTAAGCTCAAGATCCCTTATTTTGTGGAGGGTCAAAAGGGAGATGAATGAAAATGGCATATTATTTAGGGATAGCTTGCCCCTTCTGTAGGTTTTTGAAGATCTAATATAAACAATTATATGTCTTATTTTGTGTAGACTTATCGATCCAAGAAGTTTACTTTTTGACTTTTGTGAAAGTTGATTGTAGCTTCCAAAATTTTTGCTTTTTTAAATTTTGACAATGGGTCTTTTGATTTTTTGATAGGTTAGGGAAGTTAATCAATGCAAGAAGCTTTCATGAAATTAATTGCTTTGACAAATGTTTGATGTAGCCATCCTTCAATGGAATGGTCTAAGCTTCTAACTTGTTTTAGGCTTTAATAGTTGTCCTTCAAGGGAGCAATTTGCAATGCTAGAGATGACCCATAAGATGGAGAGTATTCTTTTATTTTTTTCTTTTGTAGAATATACTTGCTTATATAGGCTTAAGGATTACCTTTATAAAGGGGAAACTATAGCACAATAAGGTTGAATAGTGGTTGAGAGGATGTTTTAAGAGATAATGACCATGGGATTCCATCCTATTAGAGATGAAAAGTATCCATGAGAATCATGCCATGGGTAGAGCCATTGTACCCATATTTAGGATTGAATCTAATACTATGATGTATAATCACATGATTCTATGATTTGATTGATTACCCTCAAAGTAAGGGGATGAAGGTGATAATCTTGTAAAATAAGGGACAATCTTAAGTTAGACAAAATGTGAGCTTGAACTTATTTTAACAAAATAATGGATACAGATGCAAAGCATTGAGAGGCTCAAGTTCTATTTTTCCTTCAAGATATGATAACCAATAATATCCTAACCCATACTTATATGTTATGATATATGATCCAAGCCAATTAAAAGCAAACTTTCCCTGCTTGATTCTTTCCATATTGGTAACATGTTGATTTTCATTTAAGATGAGGTCTTTGATATTAAATCCTTGTTCTTTTAGGTGCTTTTTATAAGTGTTCTTGATTCATTCTTTATAGAAATGAATATGGTTAAGTGCAGCCAAATGATGCTCCTCAAGTAGCTCAAGTTGGGCTAAACATTCTTCATGATAATCACCATCAGGAATGATATCCTATAGGGATATACGAAGAGAGGGGATCTAGATTTTTAGAGGCAAGATATCCTCTACTCCAAAGACAAGAGATAAAGGGGTATCACCCTTAGGGGTTTGAATTATGGTTTGATATGCCCATAAGATAAAGGGAATGTGTAAGTGTCAATCCTGACTAGATGCATTAACCATTTTAGTTAGCATTTTGTTAAGGGTTTTGTTAGAAGCTTCAACCTATCTATTAGCTTGTGGATAGTAAGGTGATGAGAAGCTTAACTTAATTCCAAATGTGTCACAAAGACCTTATAATTTTTTTATTTTTAAATTATTTTCCATTATGGTGATGATTTTATGAGGAACACCAAAGTGGCAGATAATATGATGGTTAATAAAATCAATAATCTTATCAACTTTGGTTGAGACGAGGGGAATAAATTCCACCCATTTGGTGAAATAATTTATTGTAGTGATGATAGAATGATTTTTATAAAAACAATGAGGGTTAATTTCAAAAATGAGATCTAATCCCTACTACAAGAAGGGCCAGAAATACTTAGATACTTGAAGACCATGACTAGGAACATGATGCAAATTAGTGTGTTACTAACATTTAGCACACTTATTTATGTAATCATAATAGTCTTGGTTAATGGTAGGCCAATAATATCCAAAGCGAAGGATATTCTTAGTGATAGCTAGACCACTAAAGTGTCTTCCATAAATCCCATCATGTTTTTCCTCGTTAGCATGAGATATTTCATGACTATGTAGGCATCTAAAGAGGACACCATCAAAGCCTTGCTTATAAATAATTCCCCTTGGTATAGTATAATGATATGTACTCTATATAAATTCCCTTCAATCATTTCTAGAGAGATCAAAAGGAATGATGGCTATGTTTAGATAGTCAAATATTTATTTGTACCAAATATCAGATTGGGCCTCTTCCACATTACAAATGGAAGGGAGGTTTGATTTGGTGTAAGAGAAATTATTAAAGTTATGGATAGTGACAAAGAGATTAGAATCAGAAGGTGCAGATGGGATTTGGGAATCAAAATAAGCTATGGTATCGATGAACTTGTTAGTAGAATGTAGAGTGGCTTGAATAAGGTAATGATCAAATGATGTTAATAGTACATCCACTAGTTTTTTGTACTATTAAAAAATATCATTTTTACATTGGTAAGAACCATTGATTTGGTTGACCACAAGTTGGGAGTCACTAAAAATGTTGATCTATTTGACTCCCAAAGATAAGGCTATTTGGAGACCTATCACTAGGGCTTCATACTCAACAATGTTATTGGTGCTATGAAAATCAAGTTTAAAAGATAAAGGAAGAGGCTCACCATTAATGTGGATAAGGGTGATACCAACTCCCCCACCATGTTGACACTTCGATCCATTAAAGAACATGGTCATCTGATAACCAGAATCCTATTGAGAGAGAGTTGTGATGGACTCATCCAGAAATTTAAGAGGAGGAGGTTGATTGTCTACTAAAGGTGCTTCAGCCAATTAGTTAGCAATAATATTCCATTTGATTAACTTTTACTAGAGTAACTCAAGATCAAACTTAGCTAAAATCATGAGCCATCTAACCATATACTAGTTTTGATATGGCTTAGGATGCATATACTTGAGTGGGTCGGTGTTGGTTATGATGAAGGTTTTGTATTTAATAAGGTAATGATGTAGTTTGGAAGCCACAAAGACTAAAGCAAGGCAAAGTTTCTTGGTATGGGTATATCGAGTTTCATACTCTATAAGTGTTTAACTTATATAGTAGATTGCTTTCTATTTATGTTGATCATCATGATGTGCAAGCATGGGCCCTAAGGAATGGTCTATGGTAGACATATAGAGGTAAAAAGGTTGGTCCTCTTTGGGAGGGATAAGAATAGGCAAATAAATAAGGTATTCCCTAAGTGAATAAAAGGCCTCTTGACAGTCTTTATTCCACTTAAATGAGATATCCTTCTTAAGAAGGTGATGGAAAGGTTGACATATATCAGATAGTTGAAATATGAAGTGGAAAATGGATTGGATCTTCCCTTGTAAACTATAGAGTTGCTTGAGGTTAGTCAGAGGAGGCATGTTGAGGATTGCCTTGACTTTGGTGAGATCAACTTATGTTCCATGGAGAGAGAAAATAAAGCCAAGAAGCTTTCCTGACAAGACCCCAAAGATGTAATTATTGGGGTTAATGTGGAAATAGAAGTGGATAAGGCATTTGAAGACAACCTTCAGGATTTCAAAATGATCTTTATGACATTTAGACTTTTTAATGAGGTCATCTACATAGTCCTCTTTGGTTTTATGAATAACGTCATGAAATATATAGGTCATGACATGTTGGTAGATTTCACCAGTGTTATTTAGACCAAAAGGCATGACCCTATAGCAGAAGTTTCACCATGGGGTGATAAAGGTAATTTTATGTTGATCTTCTAGGTCAATTAAGATCTGATTATAGCTCAAGAATCCATCCATAAGAGATAACATCTCATGGCCAATAGTAAGATCAACAAGTTATTCAATGCTTGGCAAAAGGAAGTCATCTTTTGGCCAAGTGAGGTTAAGATCATTAAATTAAATGTAAATATGAATTCCCCTTATTGTTTTGGTGATAAGAATGATATTTGAAACCCATTGGGTATAATCAATGGGTTGGATGAAGTTAATGGATAAGAGGCATTGAAGCTCTTCTTTGATAAGAAGGGCTATACAAGGGTGCATCCTTCAAAGCTTTTGCCTAATAGGATTAGCATTGAGGGTGGTGACAATGTTATGGATGACTATGGTGGGGTCAATTCCTAGAATATCACTATATGACTAAGAAAATGTTATGCTACAGTCTCGTAGAAAGGAAGAAAAATCTTGATGCTCCAAGGAATCTAAGGATTGGCCAATTTTGACTATGCACGGGTTATCCTGAGTGCCTAAGTTGATGTTATCAGTGGCTTTGTTCAACATATTTGAAGTCTTAAGAGGAAAGGATTTATGAATGGAATAATCTTTAGTACCAAGATAGGTGAGAAGGGAATCATCATCCTAACACTGAATAATATTAATGGTATGAGAGTCATCTTCTACCATCTCAGGATGAGTCAGAGTAATGGTCATGGTTTCCCCATATTTTTGATAAGTCAAGGGTCCCAAATTAATTATATCAATCAAAAAAATGTAGGGGGAATGATATCAAGATCCTTAAATTTTGAAGGATAAGGGGTTGGTGAGGATGGAATTTATTCCTCAATGATGGTGACGAGAGGTGTGTTGGTTGGCTCTTTTGGTGGAATGAATTTGAAACCAAATTATTCATGAAGTTTTTAGATTTTTCATGGAAAAAAATCATGTGGTCCATGTTTATATCAACCTAAATTAAATCCCTTCTAAGCACACTGATGGAGGTATGTCTTGGCAAACTCTAGTTTATCCAAATAATAGAAATCAGAGGTGAATGATTTAATAGAAGAGGAGGTAATGGAGGAAAAAAGTGGCTGATCAAGTCCCCCATAAACAAGATTGGTTTGGAAATTAGGATTATTAAATTCAATTATGGTTTCAATGTTGTAATCATAACTAGGTTGGTGGTCCAGATTCCCATACTCTTGAGGAGTAGGGAAGGCATCTAAATTCAATAAGTGATACTCCCTAAGAGAGAGATGTTTAAATGTTGATTTCAAGGGGTCATTTATGGGGATTTGGGAGGAAAGTATGTGTATGCAATCAGAAATGCATCATGTTTATAAATCAATCTTGGTTTGAATAAGATAGAGCATACCTACACTTTCGATTGGGGATACTTTTGTTAAGTAGGAGAATGACCAATATGGGGATCACTTGTCACAATACACCATGCAAGGAAGGGCTCCAAATCCTATAGTATAACATAATCACAATAACCCTCAAAGAGTCCTTGGTTTAATTTTTACTCTATTCTAATAAACAAAAAAGTAAATTTAATCTAGTGCACACCAAAGCTTGTGGCACAACATGAGGAGTTATTTAAGCAATCAAAACATGTATAAGAGAATCTCAATTGAGCTAAGTATGATTAAGACCCTAATACATGGAATATGAAGAGTAATATTATTTGAGTTGATACATACGCTACTTCTATCTACTAAAGAGATGAGAACAAATTTAGAATATACTTACCTAAATGTGAACTCATCGAGACTCAATCTCTTCCTTGGCGAAAGGGGCTTCACAAGAGGTTGTTGTGGTTTGCAAGGATAACTAATAAAGTCCAAAGCATTCAAGACTTATCCATAAGACTAGATTCTCCAAGTAGAAACTTTAAGCTAAGACTCCTCAAGTATAATGGTGGAAGAGCAGATTGTAAATGAGGATGATTGAATAATAACTCTTGATTGTATATTAAAATAATGATGAAATGATCTTGTATTTATAGGTGGATCTCACCCTAAATCATTCTGAATATGTCATTTATATGAGTTTGACCCAGTTAACCCTGTATGTTTTTGGGATATAAATCACTAGGTCATGAGCTAGGTCAGTCGAAGGGATAATGAAACTCCAAGTGAAAAATACCCTAAACAATACAAGGTAGACCTAGTTAACCCTGTAAAGTAATCAGAGGCTGAAAACTATACAGGGCCAACCCAGTTGACCTAGTACAGTAAACTAGCTAAAGGGGATCAAGGTGAGGAAAAGATGGATGGAAAGAGGAAAAAAACTAAAACAGTGTGCAAGGGAATATTAATAAATTAGGGAATGGTTTTAAGAGCTAGTTTGTATTGGTAATAATGTGGTAATAAGGGACAATAATCCTATGAAGCACCAATGGTTGGCCCACCCCTTTCTCGGTGTACCCCTTAAGGTATGCACTCAGAGAGATTGAGTCTCGATGGGTTTTTTCAAGATGTAAAGCATCAATATTTGATAAAAGGTTGAAAATATTATGTGTATACATATGCTCCACTCTAATATAATCACATGTCACTAGGGTGAAACATGGGATGGTACTTTGAGAAATAACATAGTAACACACAACGTTGATGCTAAAAAAGTTGTATTTTTAAAGCAAAAATAACTGAAGTAAATGAATGAAAGGTAAATAAATAAAAAGTAAATGTGATGGGTACCTTGACTTACCTTTATGATGGGATGGTTTTCTATAGTGTTTTTAGTTTTGATTGTGTAGGGTGCAAAGACTAATTTCAACAAACCCAAGAATAAAAAACTAAAGAGCAAAAACAAACAAACGCAAGAAAAGCTAAGATAGTTGGTGCTATGAGGATGAGACGTACTTGGAAAATTTAGCAAGCTAGGGTGACAAGTGTTATGTTAGACCAAATTACCAAGTCAAAAAAAAAAGAGTAAATTGGGTAACTAAAAAGCCAAGGATACTAAAGACAAAAAAACTCAAACAAGTTATCCTTAAGTAAGAAAGACAAATTCACCAAGTAAAACCAAGGATACATGTCAAAAAGGATGGTAATAAAATAAATCAATGGTAAAATACTAAAAAAAATGGTAAAAAAACATAGATGAGTGAGTAGTAACAATATTTATCTCACTCAATAATGGAAAAAGGTGCATAAAATGGAAAACAACATTGTCGAGTGAGAAGTAACAAGCCAACCTCACTCAACAATGGAAAAAGGGTACAAACTTAGGTGTTTGTAATAGAAAGATAGTAAAACAAATGGTAAATGGTAAAAATAAATTAAGTCTAGGAATGTAAATCATGGTAAAACAAAAAGAAGAAAGAAGTAATCCATAGTTACTCAAACATGTTGTTTCACTCTAAGGATAGATAAAATTGAAACAAAGAAGTGCTAGCATGTTTTTAAGAGATGAATAAAAAAGAATTAAAAAAGCAAGGAAAATATTTTGTTTGTCAAGGGGGGAAATGAAATCAATGGAGGGGAGAATGAAGGAAAAACCAAGGTAGAGGAATTCTTTATCAAAGTCAAGACACTCAAATTAGCCCTATCAAAATAAGAGGACTTTCAACCTTAAGGACTCTAAAGAACTTCTCTTAGCTACACAAGTTTTAGGTTAAAAAATAAAGCAAATATATCATCCCATGAAGGCTATATGCATGAAAATTAAAATGGACCTACCTCCCCACAATGTGTTCTCCGTTCCTCAGGACCCCTTACAAAGCCATCAGTCTACTACGAAGATTGGTACTTACATGAGAAATTAGGTAGCACCATAGATTTTGTTGAATTCCCTTATTCTAATCTATTAGCCTACTACACCCCAAAGGACCTTGGCTCTATGTGAGGCCAACTATGGAGTTTGAGATTCAATTGGAGATAGGAGATGTACTTGTAATCACATCTTTTAGTGTGATGTTGACTTTTGAGATTTGTATGTTGCCTTTTATATATCATTGCCTTTTATTTCAAATGATTTGGATTTTAACTTTCTTGATGGATTTTTCTATTCCTCCTCCATACGAATTTGGAAAACTAAAGATGGGTGCTAATAAAAGACTTTCATATGAATACTTGGGATAAGGTTGCTGAGAGAGAGAAACTTCAAAGAGCATGGGGTCTAAGAGTCTCATAAATCTAGGTGAAATAAAAGTGCTCTCTTGACTTCAACCTTGTTATATCCAATGTGGAGTGAAAGAAAGGGGAAATCAAGAAGAGTGACACATGGAACAATTTGAATTACTTCAAATCACCAAAAATGTGGCAAAGGGGAAAAAGGGATACAATGATAGTAAAGTGTAATTCCTTATCATAAAAATGAAGAAAATGGATGAAAACATGCTAACATTCATTATTGTGCAAATTCCATCTAACAAAAGAAATAAAAGCTAAAGTTTAAGAACAAAGATGTAAAAAGATGAAAATATGATAATTTTATGAGGAGGGCCATGTCCTACCCATGGTCTTACACTACAACTTCATAAAAGAGAAACCCATGAGGGTGCAAAAAATCAAATGAAAAATCATAAGTGAGATAAGCAAAAAAGATGATGATTTTATAAGGAATGTCAGGTCCTATATGTGGTCTTACAAATCAACTCACAAAATAAAAACCCAAGGGGTGCCAAAAAGAGAAAATGCAAAAAGATTAAAAAACAAAATACCATGTTACATCAAGAAACCAAAAGACCAAAAGGGAGGACTAAAGGTTTTTGAAAGGAAGGAAATTGTTGTATAGGGAAAGACCTATGTAATTAACCTATAAAAAGTGTTAGATAGATGTATATAAAAAGCATGAAAAGATGAAAATGTTTAGGCAAAGTAATTTTTAAGGAATTGTGCATTGGTGGGCTATTTGAAAACATGGTCTTCATTAGTTTGAAGGTGGTAGGTGCTTAGAATAATAATATCTTAGACTAAATATGGGACCCACCATTTTTGGGAATATTTACCTTCTTTATCATGGGTGTAGTCTAATCTAAAGAAAAGTTCACCAACATTAAATGTGCATATTTTAACACATTTGTTATGTTATTAAGCAATACGAGCCTTGTATTGATAGTTATGTTGTAAAGCAGAAAGACGACACTCATCAAGTAGATCAAGGGAATGAAGGTGAGTTTCATATAATTATTCATTTAGAATAATACCATGAAGAGATATACAAAGAGAGGGAAGCTCAACTTCTAAAGGAAGAAATGACTCAGAATCATAGACTAGCAAAAATAAAGTTGCCCAAGAGGTAGTATGTATGCTAGTCTGATAGGCCCAAAGTGCAAGGTAAAGATGAAGATGCCAATCTGTGCAGGTTTCACAAATTATCTTTTGAAGAATTTTGTTGATAATTTTTTTAGTGGCCTCAGCTTGGCCATTGCATTGTGGATGATAAGGCATGAAAAAATTGTGATTGATTTTGAATTTGTTACAAAGTTGTTTAACATGTTTGTTTTCTAAGTTACCACCATTGTCTGAAATGATGATATGAGGAACACCAAAGTGGAAAATAATTTGATTAAGAATATTTAGAAATAGAAGGACTGGTGATGTTAATAAGGGGCATGGATTCTACCCATTTGGTAAAATATTCAATAGTAATGATGATAAAGACGTGCCCATCTTTAGAGCGAAGTAGTTTACCAATGAGATGGAATCCCCATGTTGAAAAATGGCCAAGGAGATTCGATAGTTTGAATTTTGGCTAGAGGTGAATGTATTAGATCATCATGAAGTTGATAAATATTACACTTTTTAGCATATTTGATTGCATATTTTTTAATAGTAGGCCAAAAGTAACCCATACATAGGCATTTATGGGCTATAGCATATCCGCTATAGTGGCTACTGAAAATGCCCCTATGTACTTATTTAAGAAGAGTAAGGACCTCATCTTACATAACAAAATGAATCAAGGTACCTTTAGCATTGCGATATTAAAGGATGTTATGTCGAAATATATATTTAAAATCTTGTTTACGATTGCATGTCTTTTCACGGGAGTCTAAATTAGGAGGATAAGGTTGATGTTCCAAGAATTGAATGATGTCTTCATACCATGGACTTTGTCAAATGTTAACAACCTTGATATGACTGATAAGAGAATATGATGGCTGAGTATAGGATGGAGTTTCTTATTTGTATAATAAAATTAGGATCGAAAATAACTTAGTGTGGATGAAAGAGAGATGTTAAAGAATCTAGAGAATCAACAATGTAATTTTGATCTCTTGGAATAGGCTCAATAGTAAAATATATGAAATCCTTAGCAAGAGTGGTTGAAATTTGATGACATGTGATGAGGTTTTCACTTTTACATTGATAATCACCACTAACTTGATGATAAATAAGCTAAGAATCACCTAAAGTATGAAGGTATTAAATGTATAAGTCAAGAGTAACTCTCATGCCTAAAATGAGAGCTTTATATTCAGCCATATTGTTGGTGACATCAAAGGTGAAGCAAAAATATAAAATAATGATCTTTCCAAGAGTACTTGTGAGAATGCAAATTGCCCCAACTCCTTGAAGGCATTTAGCACCATCAAAGTGAAGGGTTCAAGTATCCTCATGTAAGTCAATAATAATTTTAGGAAGTTTATCAATAACTACTTTTGGTTTAGTATTACCAAAAGGAGTAGAGGATTCATCAAGGTTATTAGCTTCAAGATCGGTGGTAAAGCTTTTAGACATCCAATTCTTAATACCATTTGTGTTGCAATTGTCAATCTTACTCGAATTGCACTCAAATACTCAATTTAGTTCAAAATCACTAAAATGTGCTAAATGGTTAGAACTTATCATTTATAAGTGTTGATTTAGGTTGAATTATCATTAAATGGGGCAATGCATTTTATGTGATTCCTAACTTTGATCAATTTATTTTGAGTCACAATAATGATTTCACTTTTTTGTGTTCTAGATCACTCTTTTATTCTAATGCATTAGTACACATCACATACCATTGTTATTTTGTGTTAGTAATATCCTAAATGGGAATATGGTTTCAACACATCTATCACCTTCCAATTCTTCTCGAGTCAAATTACAACCCAGTAATATGACTTTTTGACCATTTTGATTAATTCAAAGCTACACACAAATATTGATTAATCTTGTTTAAGGCTAATTAATTCAATTCAAGAGCTTAAGTGGATTTTTCATGGAGGTTATTGAATATTTCTTTATTGGAAATTTATTTCTATTATCTGCATCACCTAGTGACATCATTTAATTGGGTGGTATCCAAAAGCCATAATTACAAAAAATATCTAAATTATGGCCTCCCATGCCTCTTTAATGCCTCCTATGCCTCATTAATGCCCCTTACCAAATCATGATGAGGATATTTATGGATTTAATTATAAATATTAGATTAATTCATGGCCACACATCTCAATCTTGAGATGGGCAGTCATGGTTGATCCTAACCAATCTCAAAAATATATAAATAGAGGCCTCACATTACCATTTTTAAGCTTAAAATTATGTAAAATTATAATGCTAAAATCTCTCCACAAGCTATTTTTCATTTGATTATTGTGTTATTTGCATTTGGATTAGCTTCATTGATAAGCAAAATAGATAGTTTATATCATGAGCCTAGGTTTTGCATAGAGTTTTTGAGGCAATGGAGGAGCAAAGAAGCCATTGTTGACAAAGATTAGAGCTCTAGATCAAGGGGAGAACATGATTGGAGCCACTCTTGGATGGTGGAGTCACTTGGGAAGATAAAGGTTTATTGCTTTCTTTCATTTGTTTCTTATTATCATTTGCAAATCCTAAATGAATAGGTTGGCTTAGATTATCAATTCTTATGCAATATTTTGTGATTTTTCATGACTAATGTTTGAATTGATCATTTGTATAATGCACTCTACATTTTGGCATGCCCGATGGGATCACACCCCATAAATTTGATCATAATGCTCCTACAATCATCCTACTAATCAATTTCATGTAGAATCTTGGAGTTTGAGGCCTAAAAAGATGGAAAAAAAATAAAAAATCCATTCATAAATTTCTATAATATAAAATTCATGACCTGAACTATAAAACCCTATCCTAGAATCACTATAGCCTACTACTATGCCTGATAACCCATGGCCTAAGACAGCAAGCTAAATAGGCCATTTTATAGAGCTTCATTTGGGGTCATACGGACTCCATTTTTTATGATTTTTTTTAAACCATGTATTTTCTCCTAAGTTTTAAAAATAAGCTATTAGTTTATCTTCAAGTTGCATATATTTTTCACAAAATCTTGAAACAAGAGTTAGAACCTTTTTAATATTTCTAATCATCATTGCTTAGTTTCATTGAATTGTGTTTTATTTATCTAATCCTTACCTTGAAAGTTTTATTGAGATTTTTGCTAACCAAGTTTAATCTAACACATTTGATTTCTTGAGGTTTTGCCTTCAAGACGATAGGTCATCTAAATCTAAGAGCATACTTTTCAAGTTTGCTTGTCTTATGTGAAAAAGAGCTTCAAGGCTAAACAACATGCTGACCATTTTCTTGCAAGACCTATTTCAAAAGTGCCAAATCATGCTTAATTAGATATTTTTAAACCTCTTTTGGGATGCTTAAAAAGAATTAGGAACCTTTCATTTTGTGCTTAAAGGAAATTTTTAGGGTGTTGAATTGAATAGTTTTGTTGTTATTCTTTTAAAGTTTTTAAACTTAAGGCCAAGGGGCCAAATAACACCACCAAACATTTTAATTTAGTGATTTAAAACTGAACTCACGTCAAAGTTTTATTTTAAGTCATTTATCATTGTTTGTTTAGTTTAATTTTTTTGAGCAAAAAGAAAATTATGCATGTATGCTTTCCCCCCATCCCCTATAAGGAACTTGTGGGATCAAAAGTGCCATTTTTATTGAAAATTACCTTAGTCCAAAGATGTAAAAGAGATGTTGTGAAGGCTCTTCCCAAGACCTACATGGCTTAGGTGATCTAGAAACAACCTTAAATCTCTTTTACTTAGTTTTTATTTTATTGCATCTTGTCTTATGAGGGGGACTTCATTACCTCTCATAATTTATATAAGAAAGCTTTAACCCAGGGCTTCATCTCTTGGCATCATCTTCAACCCCTCTCCACAAGGGGGTATATAAATTGGGATTCCCTCACTAGAATTGTGGTTTTAATGGTTAAACCATCTCCATTGGTAGAGTTTAAGCCTGAGACATATGATCATGTTAGACATCATACTACACAAGTAAGCGATAGATGTAGTGGTTGTAAAAAGGGAAAGACCTTTTTACAACAAGCCATACGATGTAGACCTAAATGACATGTTTATTCTCTTATTTGCTTACATGAAATTTGGTAGACATGAGATCCATCTAGAAACATTCAAAAACTTACTAGTTTAGTTAACCCCACTTTGCCACACCTTGTCAGTTTAGGGCTCAAGATGATTAATTAGTTTATTTGTCTTTATATTAGATTACTTAGTCTTGTTTGGAGTCAAAACTTGTTTGTTAACAAAAGGTTACATAATCAAAAACATTATCCACAAATTTTTTGAACAAGGAGGTGTTACGTTGTCCAAATGAAAATCAATTCTTTCCTTGTTCAAAATTGTCATCTTAAACATTGTGACATATCTTCTAAACTAGTGTAGTTATGCTGCTCATTTGAGTCTAGATCATTTGCTAATTTTTCTTAAGTCCCTCATTGATAATTTAAATTCAGAATTGGAATTTTCTAGTTTTAAAGGTTGATGTGTTAAATTGGGTTTGCCATTTGCACTTGACTTGTTTTAACCGGGGTTCAATTTTTCATTTGAATTAAGGGTCATTTATAGACTCATTACCACATTATCATCTTTGGTGGACTCAAGTCATCTTGTGTATTGCTTATGTTTTGAGTCCTAGAACACATTTTATACTATCATTCCTATTACCATATGGCAGCATTGTGCCACCCATTTAGTTTTATTTTTATACTTAGGAATTCTCGCATGTTTTCACATCATGAGTTTCTTGGTTCTCATTGTCTCCTTATTAATCCAAAGGGCTTTCTTCTAGTTTTCTAGTAGTAAATCATCAAATTTGAACTAGTTTTTATGGTGTTGACATATCTCAAAAGTCTATGTTTTAGTGTATTAGTGAGACTCTAGGATTTTCAAGTTATCATACCCTCTTCTAATTCATATGATTTCAACCCTACCCAAGGTTGAGTAATTTCATGAACACATTATTCTAATTCATATGATTTCAACCCTACCATTTTAATACCTCCTCCTTTGGTTTGTGTAAACAACCAGACTACGTAGCATCTAGTTATTACCATTTTAGGCCCATCGCCTATATTTTTTGAGCCTATTGTTGAAGAACATCCATTTGATGAACTAGTTATTGTTGATCCCTTTTTCAATAGTCTAATTTTTGGAGATCCCATTATTGAGCCACAAACCATTACTTCTATTAAACCAGATGTTCCCTACTTTAGAAATTTGGTACCGATCTTTGAGCTAAAACATTCACCATTACCTCTTCAATATCCATATTATGAGGATTGAAATGTGTTCAAAATTGATTTTTTGCAACCAATTGTGAACCAAAATCATGATGTTATTATTGAATCACCCATTCATATCTTACCTATTTTTAAAGAGCCCCATCTCTTTAACAAGCCAATATCTATAGAGTTGCCTCTTGATCTTTTCTCACTTATTGAGGAGTCTCCTTTTGATAGACAAGATTCTATTGAGTAGTCCCACAAGTGGTTCCCTCTTTTTGATGGGCTTCACTTAGATGATCCAGTCTATGTTGAACCTTTCTTAGATGAATCAATTTTTATAGAGACCATTATGCCATCACAGGCTATTACTTGTTCAATACCAAGCATTCAATAGAACATCATTATAGAAGCAACCATATAAAATGAAGAAACAACATTAAAGATAGGTTTTATTTTTGAACCAACATCAGATTTAGCATCAAAACTAGAATAAACATTAGTTATGACATCAGATTCAGAGTCCCTTGTATTGAAATCATATTCAAAAATAGAATATAGTATTGGTTTTTACAACATTGGTTATAATTATCTTGCAAATCAATTTGAATATATTTATGATCCTTCTATGATTTTTGAGTGTGATTATTTCAACATCGACATGGCTTCTCTTAGTATCTTCTATGAAGAATGTGCTACCCGTTCATCATTCCATTAATCCTACCCAACATATCCATTATATTGACAGTCTACCTAACACAAACATCAATTACGATAGACAGAATCACACTTTGTTAAACTGCATCCATGGAAACAAACCATTTATAAAATTGTCAGGAACCTAGAACAATAAACATGCTCCGATACCACGTGTCAGGATCTTGCTCTACCAATAGAGCACATATGATTACTTCTTGTATTAGCAACTAAACACGAAATTTAACTAGAATCAATAAGTAACTAGAAATATGAAACAACATAGGAATTGAGAGACAATACACAATTGTATTAATAATCACTCAGAAGAATATACAATAAGGAAGATGCCACTTCTTCCTCCACCTCAAAGGTTTGCCACACCTCAAGACCTTCTTCCCTCTCTCTCTCGGTCTCAACAATCAACTCTAATACAGAATTGATGTTCACCTCTCCAACCAGTTAGTAACACGCTGCCAGAGTACCAAGCACACAACCGTACTCCAAGTAGATCTCTTGCTCTATGCTGCTACCTACAAATCACTAGACCTTACTCACCATGTAGATGTCTCTCTACACCCCTGAAGAACCCTTGTCCTTGCCTCACCAAGTCCTTATGATTCTTCAACCAGTACCCCGGTGGATCTTCTCCAAGAAATTGCACAACCTGTAACTCTCTCTGATCATACACTCTCAGTACCCCTATTGGTAACTAGGAGGAACACATCATGGCTCTCTTCTCTCAGAAGGAGCTTATTTCTGATCTCTTACTCTCTAGCACAAGTTTACAATACAGCCCATGAGTCCATATATAGATCTCATGCTTACAATAATTAGACTATCATAATTACAATAATTAGACACGCAACTCAAGACTAAGACTAGCCTTTGGCATGCAAACAAATAGTCCAAAAATAGACTCTCCAGGATCAACATGCAAACTACCTGTTCACGTACAGGCTGCCGACGTCGGCTCCTCCATGACCGATGTCGGCCGACTGGTGACCGATGCCGGTTGGTTCTTTGCTGCTATCTGACTGACATCGATTGATCAGACCGACGCCAGTTACCCTACAACTGACTCTACAACTCTGCATCCTCTGTAACTTCTCCTATTTACATCCTAGTGAAGCTTTTAGCTCCACAACCTAATAATCTCCCACTTGGAGATAAATAGCTTCACCTGTACATCGTCTAAATTATTCCCTGGCTTGTATTCCTCTTCAAGATCAATCCTGAAGACCAACCACCACACAACCTGTGATGTTATGCCTGTCATCAAAGTAACCTGCCACATCCGAACCTACATATCCATGTAGTGAAGACCTTGACCCTGCATAACAAGAATCCCTACTGCTAGTCCCACTGAACTACCCTCCAGTAATCCTTCCCCGAATTGACTCCATACTTTTTGATAACTCCCACTGCTTGGGAAAACTCAGGTCTACACTAGACCTCATGTGATTTTGAACCTTGTTCTAAGCTAAGCTTGAACTGTCCAGCCCTTGGTGTGCTTTCTAATTCTGCATCCTGCATCATGAACCCTGCCAACACCATCTTCACATCAGCTCTCACTGGAGATAAAATCTCCATGTCTCTTATGCCAAAGAATTTCGTTGCTCTAAATTCTTCCTGACATACCTCTAAACTAACCTTACCCTTAGCTCAGCAAAAGCCTGTATCTCTGAACCTATAACTAGTATACCATTCACATACAATAACTAGATAATGTCGTGACTCATCATAGACCTGGTAAGACAAAACCACAATAGTTACACTAACATTAACTGAAGCCATGCTTAGTCATCCACCTATCAAACCCTATACCACTATCCTGCAGCTTCTTCAAGACCATATGCCTTGGCCTTCCGTCTCACGTATCCATCCACTCTCTTCTTTAACTTGGGAATCCATTCTGTCTCTCAATGCTTACTTTTAGCTGACAACTCTACCAACAAATACCTATTTGGTTCTTCTCCAAGGACTCACACTCCTCATCCATGCCAAGCTCCCACTGTATCTAGATTCTACTTGCATTGCCTCTTCCATCTTCCTGGTTCTTGACCATCAATAAGCAATATAAAGAAGGTGAACAATGAATATGAGGTTCACTTACCCTTTTTAACCTCGACATGAGTGTTTGAGACTTGTTGACAGCTTGTTGTCTACCCACCATCCGTTCTAGTGACCGATCTCAGCCATCTCCCAGTATGCTCTCGATCGATGTCGGCTCCCTGCACTGACCCTGACTACCAACATCATCTCTCTGGCCGATGCTAGTATCCTTGATGTCAATGTCAGTTTTTTCATGACCGATGTTGGTCTTCCTATTGCTGACATCGGTTACTGTCTGACCGATGCCGGTACCTGTGTTCATCTGTGAGTGATAACTTTTTACCCGCAAGCTCTCCATGGATTAAAATCCTAATCCAAATCAACCCTGCTCTGCTCAGAATAATTTAGTTCCCTCACCTGATCTTTGTATGTCATCTCCTCCATGAACACCAAGGCTTTCCAGTTCTTTAGCTTGTCAAAGACATCTAACTTTTGCTTTGAAACCTGCATTCTCCTTCTACATATGTGACTAAGCCTACGAAGCCACATCTCTGCAACAGAAGGTGAATCAGCAATATAAGAAGATAGATAAAGGATACCTACTTTCTTACCACCATCTAATTCAAGTGTATCTGCTGTCAGAGCTACAGTGCATCTCTCATCACCCAAATTTCTTGAATAAATTAGACTCATCTCCAAGACTGGTACCTGCATGACTTCCTTCACCACCTGTGTGTTATCCACTTGCAATTTCAGCTTCACTTCCCCTTCGTCAATAATCTGACAAGGCTCTCCAACCCCTAAATAAATCTCTCCAAAGACGTACCCATGAAAATATGCTCTATTTTGGGCTGCATGGAAAGAGGCAAAAGAATCTGTAAACAAAGATTCTACTTTATCCAGAACATCCTATGCAACATCGCCTACAACATATGCTTCTACACATTGGTCTTCTACCAACCAACAATCTCTTTTTCCATGCTCTTTCTTTCCATCAATTAGACCATTCATGCTATTCAATTTCTCCATTCGTAGCTTACTTGCTTCTGCCATTGCTATACTCCCACTTAATCTGAAACCCCTACGAGTGACCTGTAATCAAAAACACTACCAGATCTGAACCACCTATTAGTCAACCCAACCAAAATCTCTAGTACCATGTGATGGTATCAGCTCTTGAACCTACAACCTAGCTCTGATACCACTTGTCAGGAACCTAGAACAATAAACATGCTCCGATACCACATGTCAGGATCTTGCTCTACCAATAGAGCACATATGATTACTTCTTGTATTAGCAACTAAACATGGAATTTAACCAGAATCAATAAGTAACTAGAAATATGAAACAACACAGGAATTGAGAGACAATACACAATTGTATTAATAATCACTCAGAAGAATATACAATAAGGAAGATGCCACTTCTTCCTCCACCTCAAAGGTTCGCCACACCTCAAGACCTTCTTCCCTCTCTCTCTCGGTCTCAACAATCAACTCTAATACATAATTGATGTTCACCTCTCCAACCAGTCAGTAACATGCTACCAGTACACCAAGCACACAACCGTATTCCAAGTAGATCTCCTGCTCTCTGTTGCTACTTGCAAATCACTAGACCTTACTCACCATGTAGATGTCTCTCTACACCCCTGAAGAACCCTTGTCCTTGCCTCACCAATTCCTTATGATTCTTCAACCAGTACCCCGGTGGATCTTCTCCAAGAACTTGCACAACCTGCAACTCTCTCTGATCATACACTCTCAGTACCCCTATTGGTAACTAGGAGGAACACATCATGGCTCTCTTCTCTCAGAAGGAGCTTATTTCTGCTCTCTTACTCTCTAGCACAAGTTTACAATATAGCCCATGAGTCCATATATAGATCTCATGCTTACAATAATTAGACTATCATAATTACAATAATTAGACACGTAACTCAAGACTAAGACTAGCCTTTGACATGCAAACAAACAGTCCAAAAATAGACTCTCTGAGATCAACATGCAAACTACCTGTTCATGTACAGGCTGTCGACGTTGGCTCCTCCATGACCGATGTCGGCCGACTGGTGATCGATGCCGGTTGGTTCTTCGTTGCTATCTGACTGATGTCAGTTGATCAGACCGATGCCGATTACCCTGCAACTGACTCTGCAACTCTACATCCTCTGTAACTTCTCCTGTTTGCATCCTGGTGAAGCTTTTAGCTCCACAACCTAACAAAAATATTAGGGGGGTTAAGACCAAATTCATGCAAAAGAAGAATAATCTCCTAGTGAAACCTTTTTAGAAGTGCTATGGGATAATCAAATAACAACTCATCATCTTTTAGTGAATCCTTTTTAAAGGTGTTAGAAGATAATCAAAGTCAAATGTTAACATATCTTCATGAAACCTTCTCGAAGGCACTATGGGATAATTAAAACAAATTCATTGTTGAAAATCTCATTGAAGCACCAACAATTGAGCACAAAAGTTATTCACTACTTGATGAAGACATTATCAAAGAATAAATCAAAATAGCTTCCAATCTACAACATAATCAGATGGTATCTACTCTTAAGATCAAGCAACAAAACAATTTGGTGGTCCTATCAAGAACCTCTTTAGAGTTTTTCAGCCTTGCCATAACCAAAATTATGTCAAATATGGTATTAAAAACATTATGTGTGATTGAAAATCCCAATATTCATTTGTAACCCATTAATTATACATTCCATAATCATCTATTTATTCATTACCCATTTATACCATACCATTTATCCTATGCCTAACATCATTCATTACCATTTTTGGTAGCACTTTCCTTTGTAGAGGCTACAAGGATATCTTGTCTCAACTTTTGAATGAATTAAAGTCAATGACCTAGGAAGATCATGAACACATTATTAAGATCCGGATCAAAAACAAGTTCTTGATAGAGTATCTTTTTATAAACTAATCATTTTGGTTATCTCATATGTTGACTAGGGTATGCATCTCCATGTCAGCAGGAGTAGAAGAAACCATTTTTCATTTTCCATATGGACCACTACCATGCCTCATCTCTTGGGGACAACCCTATATACCTTTGTTAGGCGTATTATACCATTGTGTTCCATTTACCATGTTGTTTGAACTACATTGACTTGAGGTACTTTGGGACTATGTAGGCAACACTCAATTACTATTGAGGTTATCTCGATCACACCTTTTCCACACTCTTACCATTTTGTGAGCAACCTAATCCTACGCTCTCACAATTTTGTGAGTAACCTAAGCTGACACACTCATCATTTTATGAGCAATCTAAGCCAATCATCACTTGGGGGTAATTTTGTTGCCACTATAGCCAATTATCTTCTGATCATTTTCCTTATACCATGTTTATTATATCTTTTCTTTACTATTGACCAATGCTTGTTTTTAGCCATCCTATTTATCCCATTTTGATCTTTGTTCCTTTGGTTTGTTTTGCACTTTTTGTGGGGAGATTCTGATCTAGTTTCAATAATTTTAGAATTTCATATTGAATGACAATCTATGGTAGTAGTGTGACATTTGATCTAGTAAGTTATCTTTCATCTATCATCTTATTTGGTATCACTAATTATAACCTTATATGGGCAAATCATTAGTACCCATGATTATAACCACTTTTGGTCAAATTAGTACTATGACATTATTTTGTAATTATAACTACCTATAGGCAAATTAGGTACAACACCTTTTTATCATGCATTGTCACATCATTTAGTCATTATTATTATCATTTTCCTTTATTCACAAACTTATTGTGGCCTGGTTAGTTTTTCATTGCCTCTTATGTAGGCAAAATTACTATGACTTGAGGTCCTAATGGGATTATCCAGGTTATGCTCAATTCATATGGAGGTCAACTCAATCCCCCTTTCATTATGCTCTCATTGTCTTGTGAGTATTTTAAGTTGGTGTGCTCTCATCATTTCATGAGCTAGACCATTATGTATCTCTTAATTCTTAATTGAGTTGAGATACCTAGAAAATTCCAAAAATATTCAAAAGACATTTTAAATTTTCAAAAACATTTATTTATTTGATTGTTATTTGTTGTCTAGTCTTTTGTTTTCTTGTTTGGTCTTGTTTCTTTGTTTTTTTGCTTCTTTGTTTTATTTTCCAAGTACATCTTGATGGCCCACATAGATATTAATTATTGATATCTCGATCTCATGTTATCAAGTTGGTTTTGTCTTGTTTTTTAAATGTCCTTGTTCTTACTTACATCTTGATTGTTCATATCTTGATCTCAAGTTAGGTTCATTTATGTTTATCTTTTTCTTTGTCTTTTCTTTTTTATTTAAATGTAAACAATTGTAACTTTGGTCTTGGTCATTATTTTACCATTATCCTTAGTTATAAGTGTTCACATTTGAACCAGCTCCATTCACTTGAAATGCCATGTCATTCTAAGTTATTCATACTTATTATACCTAATTTATTTTGCTATAACAAGAACTTTGTACTCTAGTGTCAATGTCTTAAATGTTAACAAAGCTCTAATGAATAGTTCTCAAGATCATTATGGATAATTTAGGCTCATGATATGAAAATAGGCATTTAGGTAACATGCATTTTAGCACTTGAATATATGTTTAGATGTGCATCTCTTTGCATACATCATGAGTATAATTAGTCTCTGATCAATTTTCTTCATCACTTATCCCATTTCCTAGGAGAACTACATCGGCTTGAGGTTTTACTGGACTATGTAGGTATCACTCAATTTCTATTGAGGCTAACTTGGCCATCTTCATTCTTATTTTTATCTCTCTCATCACTTTGTGCATCTTTATATGCATGGTTTTTTTGTGTCTCTAACAACCATTTCATCATTGCATCAATGATTACACCCACTTGATTTAACCTATGTTTTAGGATATATCTTTGAGCTAATTGATTGTTAATTTTCCCATGATGGGGCATAATATTTGAAATAAGTCACAAATCTAAATCAGCCCTATAGGGGCAAGACTATTCATTATTCTTTATCAATGATCAAAATTAACCCTACTGGGGCACAACTACTTTACCACTTTAAAATTTTCTCTACTAGAGCACTTCTTTTTATCATTTCTTTATGGATACCATGTTCTCCTTTTCCTCTAATTCCAACCTCTCCACACTTTTTCCCATGATGGCAATGTTTTAGTGTGAAACTTATCTCAGGATTGATCAATGTTGTAAGTGTGCATCTTGCACTCTCAAATTGGGTGCATTTAAAGTGTGTCACTTATATGTTTGGATTGAATCCTTCCCATTCCCCCCATTTTTGGGGCCCATTATACCTCTAATTATACTTTGATCATTGATGGTCACCACGTGTGCAAGCATTAGCTCATCAGGATGTGATCTATTCCATGGGTTTAATCTCTCTCTTTTCCTCTCATTTCAAGAGTCCATCCTTGTCTTTCATCTTAGTATGTCCTTTCAAGGGGGAATCATGGGTCATTTCCAATTTCATCTTGACAACTTTTTTCTTTGTAAAGATGTTGCTTCACCTGAATGTCTCACTATGCCTTCTCAAATAGGGGGAAAATGTAGACATCCAATTCTTAACACCATTTTTTTTACAATTGTCAATCTTACTCGAATTGCACTCAAATACCCAATTTAGGTCAAAATTGCTAAAACATGAAAATTGGTTCAAACTTGTCATTTAAAAGTGCCAATTTAGGCTAAAGTATCCCTAAATGGGGTATGCATTTTATGTGATTCCTAAATTTGATCAATTTATTTGAGTCAAATTGATGATTTCACCTTTTTGTGCTATGGATCACTTGTTTCTTCTAATTCATAGTACACATCACGTACCATTATTATTTTGTGTTGGCAACATCCTAAATGTGAATGTGGTTCCTATGCATCTAATATCACCTTAAAATTCTTATCAAGTCAAATTATAACCCAGTAATATGACTTTCTAACTATTTTGTTTAATTGAAGGCCAATTTCTAAATAATTGCATAAATATTGATTAATCTTGTTTAAGGCTAATTAATTCAAATAAAGAGCTTGAGTGGATTTTCCATGGAGGTTATTGAATATTTATTTATTGTAAATTGATTCCTATCATCTGCATAACTTAGTGACATCATTCTATGGGATGGCAGCCAAAATCCATAATTGCAAAAAATATCTAAATTATGGCCTCCCATGCCTCTTTAATGCCTCATATGCCTCATTAATTCCCCTTCTTTCCAAATCATGAAGAGGATATTTATGGATTTAATTAAAAATATTACATTAATTCATGGCTACACATCTCAATCTTGAGATGGTTGGTCATGGTTGATCCTAACCAATCTTAAGAATTTATAAATAGAAGGCCTCACACTACCATTTTTAAGCTTAAAATTGTGTAAACTTATAATGCTAAAATCTCTCCACAAGTCATTTGTCATTTAATTATTGTGTTATTTGTAGTTGGATTAGCTTCATTGATAGATAAAATAGATATTTTATATCATGAGCCTAGGCTTTGCATAGAGTTCTTAAGGTAATGGAGGAGTAAAGAAGTCATTATTGGCAAAAACTAGAGCTTTAGATCAAGGGGAGAACACGCTTAGAGCCTTTCTTATATGGTGGAATCACTTGGGAACGTAAAGGTTTATTCTTTTCTTTAATTTTTTTCTTACTATCATTTTAAAAACCCACATGAATAGGTTGGCTTAGATTGTCAATTTTTATGCATTCTTTTATGAGTTTTCATGATTAATGTTTGAATTGATCCTCTTTGTAATCCACTCTATAAATCTATAAAAATAATCTTTGATATAAATAACTTTATTAAGACATTAAATGTAAAGGATATTATCATTTGGAAGATTATATTGAAGGGAATAAGTAACTGGTATGGGAACTATGGTAAATTAATTAGCTATGATTTTCCCTTTGATAGCTTTTTGAGTGATGATGCAGAGATCAAATTCCATAAGGAGGACCATCCATTTACTGATTTTATCTCTAGGAATAAATGATTTGAAGAATAAATGATGAAAATGGTTATAATGAGCAATGACATAAGTAGTTTGGTTCATGTAGTGTCGAAGCTTTTCAACTGCAAAACAGATAGCAAGGCAATCATGCTCAATTTTGGTATAACATGTTTCATAGTCAATGAGGCCTTGGCTAATGTAGTAAATAGCATATTCTCTTCCCATATCATCTTTTGGGGAAAGTATTGCCCCAGCTAAAATAGGTATGTAAGAAGTATATAGAATCAAAGGTTTATCATTGTAAGGAGGATGAAGTGTAGGTGGATGAAGTAATGACCCTTTCATTTTATCAAAGGGTTTTTGACATGGATATATATATTATAAAGTGGTACCTTTATTGAGAAGGGAATTAATGGAGTTAATTTTATATTCCATTTTGGGGATTAATCATCTAATTTCTCTAATTTTTCCTAAATAAGTACAAGTGTCGAGAATGGAATGAGGAATAGGCAGGTTGATGATAGCACTAATTTTGGCAAGGTCAATATTAATTCCATGGAGAGAGACTAAGAATCCTAAAAAATTTCCATATGTGACTCCAAAGACACATTTTTAAGGATTAATCCTAACTTTATATTTAAAGAGATGATTCTTATGATGTTTGGATTAAGCAATAATATCATCTACATATGTTTCAATAATTTTGTGGATGAGATCATAAAAGATGTGAGTCATCACTCATTGGTCAGTAGATCTAGCATTTTTGAGGCTGAAGTGAATTTTGACATAGAAATAGGTGCCCCATTCCATGGTGAAATTTGTCTTATGTTGGTCCTCAGGAGTGATATGAATATAATTTTATCCCAAGAAGCCATCCATAAGAGATAACATTTTTTAACCATCCATGGAATCAATAATGACATCTTTTGAAGGTAAAGGAAATTTATCCTTGGGACAAGCAAGATTAAGATTATAAAATTAATACAAATGCAAATAACCATAGTGACTTTCTTCTAAATAGGAACAATGTTGGAGACCCATTCAGAATAATCCACTAGTTTAATAAATTTATCATCAAGTAATTTGACGATTTCCTTATGACATCAAGTAAGAACTTTGGGTGGAAATTTTCTTTGTTTTTGATGCACCATCTTGGCATCAGGATAAGTAATGATGTTATGCACCATAATGCTAGGATTAATTATAGGCATGTCCTCATAGGACCAAGTGAAAGACTCATGATATTTGTCAAATAATAAGCTAAAATTATCATGTTCAATAGGTGAGATCTCATGAGAGACTATAATTGGTCAAGGATAAGATGGTGTACTATATTTGATGCGAGTGTTTTCTTCAATAATCATGGCATTACCATCTTGAAATTGATATGGTACATTAGATAAGGCAAAAATGGGATTTGTTTTAAGATCAATGTTAGCAACAAAGTTGTTGAAGTAAGGAGTTTTAGTTTTAAAATTCCCAAGTTTATGATGATATCAAGGAAGTTGAGGTTCTCGGGCATAAATTAACTCAAGGATGGCTTCCTCACTAGGCAAGGTAAGAAGAGGAGCATAATACTTGACATCTACTTCAAGATCTATAATTTGATTTCCATGATGATCATACTCATAATGTATTTGATGAACATTAGTTACCTTGGCATCTAGTGTAATTCTAGGAGTAGAATAAGTAGATGGATTACGAGTTGGAATATCAATGGATTCAGTGATGGGACAAGGATCAAAGGTAATGATTGGATTGATAGGAGGTAAAGGAGATGTAGAAATTTTTAGAGATTTGGAAGGTATAATTTTCTCTACCACCCAAGGAGTGTCGATAAAAGGAGGATTAGTAAGAGGCACATGACCCTCAAGATCTAAGTAATGATCTTTAGAAATGGTATGAACATCCCAATTGAAAGCATGAATTTGGGCTAAGGTTTTATAATATTACTAGACATCCAAGTCTCTATATTGATCTTGGGCCATTATATATGTATCATTATACATTAGATAAATTGTACATGTTTGAGAATCAGGAAGAGTTTCAGATGGTGAAATATTGATATTACTAAATGTACGAGGAGACATAATGAGAGGATCTTGAAATAATTTAGGCACTCCAAAATCATTGCAAGTGAAGGTATCTTCAGGTAGAGAATGCTCTTGAGAATTGTATAGAGGGGGAAAATTAGTAATCTCATCAATAAGAGGAACACTATGATCCCTGGGTAATAGATAAGGGGGAAGCCATTATGAAATGTGAGGAGGTAACTTGGTAATATTGTAAGTATGTTGTAAATCATTGGGCTCATCATCATCAGAATCCACAAGAGTAACTTATAAATTAGGATTCATGTTGATGAACTTAGGTAAAGGAGCACTATTGATCTTGGGAATGGTAGGAATGTGATATTATGATTTAGGATTAGGAAGGTGAATGTTCCATGGGTTGGGATCAGCTTCATGCTTATACCATTTTCTATTATGTAAGAATTTAATACATTGACTTCCAGAAGAATCAATGGCCCTCCATTCAATGACTCCATGGATGACTAAGGATTATGTTGTAAGATAAGGGTAAGTCAAGGACCATAATCTTGGTTTAAATAGTCTTAGGTACAATGGTTAATGAAATTTAAATGAAACCAAGTGGATTTTGATTAGTCTTATCAAACCACAAGAAGTAATATGGGTTTGCTTGAGATGATCTTTATTATAATTGAGTTTTTGGATGAGCTATAAAGATGTCACATTAATACCAAAACCTTCATCAACTATAACTTTATGGATAAGAGTGGTATTAATGGCTACTTTGATGAAAAGTGGTGGATTATCAGCATGAAAGATAATTTCATCATTGATCATGTCCTCTTTAAGGAATTCAATAGAAGGGTTGGAAGAAGGACATATAGTTTTAATGTTATTTACATTGGTAGGTTACGATTCAATAGAAGGTGGTTCTTCATCTATGGAGGATGGATCTTTAATTTATTGGAGTTGTTGCATAAGGAATGTATGATGATAGTGAGAAATATGAACCAACTCCTTAAGTGGAATCTTGCAAGGAATAGAGTTTAGTTCTTCAAGCAAGTTCAAATGAGATTAAAAAGAACTAGCATAAGGTTTAGGAGGTAAATTAGACTTTGGAAGAATAAATGCAGTTGGAGTATCTAAAGTAGGAGATGGTTCCTCTTGAGCTTTTGAAGCAAGATTAGTAGTGGTAGTATCTTTAGAATTTGTTCCTCCAAGTATGGCTTCTTAGGCTTAGTAATAGAACCTTTATGAGCCAATTTATGATGTTAATTGACCTTAGTAGTATTGGCATAGTGAGAATTGTTAAAATATTGACCATAATCAGCATCAATAGCACAAACATCCTTGGTATTTAATTGATTATTAGAAGAAGATTTTTGGTTATTTAAATTATAATCTTTAGAAGCTTGTCATTTTTGAAAAGCAACAGTGTAATCTTGATAATGAAGGTTGATCATAGCTTCATGATTGAATGAATCACCAAGCATATAGGAGACATCAAATTTAGTGATCCCTCTATAAGATTCATTAGAATTCCTAATGTTAGCATGGAATCAAAAAAATAGATTTGGGTCATACCACTTAGGATGAGCATTGGGATAGATGAAAGGTTTTGAGGGCAGAAAATATTGTTTCATTTGCTTAATTGAAAGATGTGTATGAGAAGGTGAAGTAATATCAGTTTTGGAAACTCCTGGTTTGGTTTATAGAATATTACTAGTGATAGCATTATATTTTTGGAAATATCCTTTAAGAAGTTTAGTATTAGGTTTTAATTGCTTCATAATAAAGTCTTGATGTTTAGCTTGGTCAAGAGCTTCAATAAGTGTTTTCGGAGCAAAGGTTCGAACCTTATATTGAAGAATGGGAGTTAAAATAATGATTAAGAGTTTGAATAAGTTATCATCAATCATGTTATGGTTAGATTTATGAGATAAATATTTTTATCTTTTGATAAAGTCATGAATTGATTCAGTGGGAGATTGCTTAACATTAATGAAGTGGTTGAGACAATTTTTGGGAAGATCATTATGTTGAAACTCTTTAACCAAAGGATTGACCAAATATTCAAGTTTATAAATAGAGTGTTGGGGAAGTTGATTATACCATTATAATACATCGACATTGAAGGTTTTCACTAAGAGTTTAGTTATGGTGAAGGTATTAATTTGGATCCACTATTTGTAAAGGTTGCCAAAGGCTTTGAGAAATGAGATAGGGTCTTTAGTCCCATCATACTTGATAGTTGGAGATATATTACCAATATCAATAGATACAATGAAGGGAGATAAAGTATCATCTTTAATGGTTTGAGTCATATTTTTATTCATTATGGGTTGAGGAATAACATTGCATGGGGCATCCTAAAGAGGTGGAGGAGTGAAATTGGGATTAGCTTGAGGATGCATAGTAGGAGGTTGATTAGCCACATTGATTAAATTGTTGTTGAAGTTTCATCATTTGGTTGGTATTATAATTTTTCATTATGTTAATTTTTTGGATAACTTGGGCTAAAATTTGAGTTATAAAAGGAGGTGGGTTGGTATTGGTAGGAGCACTCCCCAAATTAGTGTTAGGGGGAGGATTATTAGAAGAAGGGTTACTAGTGGGATTATTAAGTAAACTTATATCAATTACTCCCACATTGGTTTGAATATTTTGAAGATGAGAAGTTTCTTGGTAAGTAAGGAAAGTATTAGATCCATCAACTTCATCTTGAGGTGTTATTTGCACCATATTACAGGTCATAGATGAAGAAGGAGAAGAGGTGCCCCAAGAGTGATGGTGCTCTTAGGAAGAAAAGAGAGGAAGAAATGAAATCCCATATAGTATCTAAATGGATTCAATCTATCCAAGAATATTTTTATAGGAGACTTCATTATGATTGAAGATGAATGAATAGAATGCAAAAAAGGATAAATAAATAAATAGATTGACAAACAAAAAAGGCAAAAAGTAGTATAGGGTTGATTAGATCGACCAAGCATAGAAAATAGGGTCTAAAAATAGTACATGGTCAATTAGGTTGATCTCGTATAGTGAAAAAATTCTAGAAAAAGAAAAATCAAGGTCTATAAACTATACAAGGTCGATCTAGTATAGTGAATAAAGGATGGGAAAAGGTATAAGGTCGATTGTGTCAACTCAATACAGTAAATAAGGAAAGTTAAGAAGCCTATGACATGTTGTGGACTAAAACAAGATAACTTTTGTAATAAATTTGAAAATAAATGATAGAAAGGAAATAAATAATCAATTGGATTAATGTTGGCCAATCCAATTGAAGCACATAGCACAAAACCTTACATCAATGTTGTCTAATGTGAGTTTTTGTAATAAAAATTATAATTGAGAAAAAAATAAGCAATCAACTTGGAAATTAAAGAGTCAAATAATTAGACAACCTAAATTTTTATTAGATTATTAAGATATGATTTTAAATATGATGGGAAGTTGGCTATAAGCAAGGAACTAGAATGACAATCTAAGGATGGTTTTAGGTAGTTTGAGCTAAAAGGGAATGTAGTGGCAATGATAAAGGCTTGGTATTGGGGCCTACCCCCTTACTTCACATACCACAATGATAATGGTATTAGGTGATTAATCATAATATTCCATTAACCATGCTTTATACTTGACCAGAGTATCAAGTCGACTTCCTCCTTGGTGATGAAATCTAAGTAGGTTGGCCTTAGGTAAACAAAGGTTAAAATGGTTGTTTATGTTTTATGATTTGGTCATGTGTGCATAAAATATAAATTATTAAAAATAAATTATTAATTAAAAACCACATAATTAAGCTATGTGATCTATTCTAAGCATGCAAACAATAATTAAAAAAAGTGTGAACTATTTACTAGTATATAAGGTTAATTCTAACTTTGAAATAAGGTACAATATTGATATGGTCAATAGTGTATGCACAAAATATAGAATAGGTTCATAGGGTCAAATTGATACAATGGAATCAAGTTCTAAAAATTAATAGGTTCTACAGAGTCAGCCCAGTTATCTAGACAGCACACAAAACACAAAATTGGGTCGATAGGGTTGATCCAGTTGACTGTGCAGGGGCAGTTTTGAAGACTAAAAACTATGAAAAGAAAGACTATAAAGAAAGAGATAAAGGAATATAAATAAACCTTGATGGATCAAATATTTAGATAATGAATATTTTTTTTAAGAACCTTGATATATGCTTATAAATCTTGCTAACTAGGTCAACTGTATCAATCAAGCTTTACAGAAACTTGTTGTTGAGTGCCTAAAATGTATAAGGTTGATTGGGTTGACCTATTATGTTCAACCTAATGTCTAAAAAATTATAGGGTTGATTGGGTCAACCTATTAGTCTGGATTGGATGTCTAGAAAGTTGAAAACATGTACTGGGTTGATTGGGTCGATCCAGTAGCCTATAACTAAAAACTTGCACATAGAATTTAGATACTAGGTTGATAAAATCAATCCAATATGGAAAATATATGATGAAAGAAATTAAATAATTTAAATAAATCCTACAAGGGTTATTTCATGTTAAGTTCACCAGAATGTGTGCAATCATAAATGCATCATGTCTATAAATCAATCCTGGCTCGAAGATGATAAAGCATACCTACACTTCTGATTGGGGATACATTTTTTAAATAAGAGCATCACCAATATGGGGATCCTCTATACCTGATTAGGGGATCACTTGTCATAATACACCATGATAGGAATGGTTCTAAATCCTACAATCTAACATAATCACACAAAAACCCTAAAAGAGTCCTAGGTTTAATGTTTACTCTATTCTAATAAACAAGAAAGTAAATTTAATCTAGTGCACACCAAAGATTTTAGCATAACATGGGGGGTTAGTAAAGCAATCAAAACATGTATAAGAGAATCTCAATTAAGATAAGTATGAGTAAGACCCTAATACATAGAATATGAAGAGTAATATTATTCAAGCCAATACTTATGTTACTTCTATCTACTAAAGATAGGAGAACAAAGTCATAATATACTTACCTGAATGTGAACCTATTGAGACTCAATATCTCCCTTGGAAAATGGGGCTTAGTAAGAGGTTATTATGGTTTGTAAAGATAACTAAGAAATTTCAAAGCATCCAAGACTTATCCACAAGACTAGATTATCCAAGTAGAAACCCTAAGTTAAGACTCCTCAAGTAAAATGGTAGAAGAGTAGATTGTAAAGAAGCATGAGTGAATAATAAATATTGATTGCATATTTAAATAATGATGAAATGATCTTGTATTTATAGGCAAATCTCACCCTAAATCCTTTTGAATATGTTGAATATATGAGGTCGACCCTATATGTTTTTGAGAAATAAATCACTAGGTCCCAAGCTAGGTTGACCGAAGGGCTAATAAAACTCCAAATGAAAATACCCTAAATAGTATAGGGTTAACCTAGTCAACCCTATATAGTAATAAAAGGATAAAAACTATACAAGGTCAACCCAATCGACCTAGTATAGTTAGCTGGCTAAAGGGGATTGAGGTGAGGAGAAGAGGGATGGAAAGAAGAAAAAGAATAGAAGAGTGTGTAAGGGATGATTAATAACTTAGGGAATGGTTCTAAGAGTTGGCTGAATTGGCAATAATGTGGTAATAAGAGAAATAAATCCTATTAAACACTAATGGTTTGTCCACCCCTTAAAGCATGCACTCAGAGAGATTGAATCTCGACAGGTTCTTGTAAGATGTAAAGTGTTAGTGTTTGATCAAAGGTTGAAAATATTATGTGTATATAGTATGGATGAGATGGTGGGAAATTGGTTGATTTAAGAATAAGGGGATGCATCCTTGACTGGGATGAGAACATCATTAGGTTGATAAGTCATATTGCATGACTTAAAAAGACTAGGGTTGGTTGGTATGACATGGACTTGATCTTCATGCTCAAACTTGATGCACTAATGTAAGATAAATGACACACATCCCATGGAATGGATACAAAGATGTCTAAGTAAAATATTATATTAGAACTCACAATCTACCTTGTAGAAGAGCTTAAAAAGAGTGTGATGTCCTAAATGAATATGAAATATGGCAGTCCCTAAGGCTGTTGTCATGGTATCATTGAAATATTAGAGCACCATTATAGTTTTCGACATGATGTTCTCTATTATTTTTAATTGGTCATATGCATAGGAGGAAATGATATTTATGTTGGCTCCCCCATCAATCATAACCTTCTTTATATGGTTTTAGTTGATGTGGAAGGTAATAAAAGGGGAGGATTTGGATCATCTAGATTAATAGGGGGTATCTCCAAACCCTAAAAGGTGACTAGGGAAAATAGTTGAAAGGCCCTAATGAAGGTTGCTAGAGGTTGTGTATCTTTAGGTTAAACTTATATAGACTAAAATGCCTCCATCATGGCTTGATAGTGTTGGGGCAAGGTATTTATTAACTCATACAAAGTCATCTTTATCAATCTTAGTGAAGTTGTTTTAGAACTATCCTTTGTATTGATTTAGAAGGATTGGATTGGGGTACACCCAAGATAGAAATCTTGGGCTTGGGTGAAGGTGTTTGGGTGTGGTTTGGTTTTTTGGTAGAAGAAGGGTATGTCCATAGGATGGAAACCTTTGATTTTCCTTTATCTTTTTGGGCTTGTCATTGAGTGACCACATGAATGGTATAGATTTAGAGAGGTTGTAAAATAGTGGGTTGCTTCAGTTCCTTTTCACTCTTAGATGAGAGATTAGGGATAGGTAGATGTGGGCTAGTTACTTTTGGATATCAGCTTGGTGGTGGGCTCATGATAGGTTCCTTTGTTAAAAAATCATCCTCATCACATGATTTGTGTATTATGACTTGGAGAGCTTTGTAGTTCTTCGTATCATATCCAAGCATCATATGGTATGAGAAAATTAGATTGTCACTAAACTAAGATGGTTTAGGACTAAGGGAATCAATGATTTTATAGGAGTTAAAACCAAGAAAGAAGCTTGAAATAACCTTTTCAAGATGGTGGAATAAGACTCTAGCAAGGGTGGCAAGGGAGTAGAGGTTTTGGTTTTGACAGTTGAGGTGGAAGCCTTCTTAGGGGTAGGCTTGATGATTGGGGCTTTGGGTGGTGGAATGCATTTGGTGGGTGGTTTGGAGTAGATGGTTTAGAGGTTGATGGATTTGAGTTTGATGGCTTTGAGGTTGAGGGCTTGGAAGTATATGATTTAGAGGTAGACGGCTTGGTAAGAATAGGTGGTGTAGCTAGAAGTAGAGACGTAACTAGAAATGAAGGTGTAACTAGAAGTGAAGGTTGGGTTTGTAATTTCTTTGAGAGTATTGATATATTAATCAAGGTGGAGTGGTAAGGTCCCAATATAGATGAGGGGTGTGGTCCTATAATGGAAGGAAAAGTGGAAATGAGAGGTAAGGTTCTAGATGGTTCAACTTTCTTTGTTTGCTTGACTACAGTTTTTTAGGTTGGTTTGGTGGTGTCAAGTCTAACTTAAATGGATGATGGGTAAGATTATGAGTGGTAAGGATACCTATATTATTAATGGTCTTTATTTTGAAAGTGTAAGGTGTTTTGGTTACTTTAGCTAGAGTTGGGTTGGATGGTTTATCTAAGGTTTTGGAGGTAGAGGCTTTTGTTGGTTTGATTGGGGTGATGGTAGTTTCACTAGTGAAAGTTGAAGGTTAGGAAGACAAGGGTGAGGTTTATGAATCCTTCTTAGTTAGATATGGGAGCCCAAGGCAATGCCAAAATATGGCCTAATCAATGTTTGGTTTGGATAAAAACTCTAAGTTTTGGACCAACTTATAAAAGGGCTTATAGATGAGCTTAGTTCCTTTGGTGTTGGACTCAAAGGATAAACCAAATGGCTAAAAAAGTGGGATTGCCATGTTTTCCTTTTCTTCTATAGAAGGTTATAAGACCCTGATGGGTGATTCCTCCATGGTATGGTAGGTGAGGCACTCCTTTCCTTAGGTATGCTTTTAGAAGGAAGGGTGGATAGCTCTATCATGGAATAAAAAGGGATGGAAGTGATAGTTTCCTCATTTGATATGATTTCCAAAGGAGAGGTTGGTGAGTCCACTACCTCAATAAGTGGAGAAGGGATGATAGTTTCTTCCTTTGTTTCATTTTATAAATAAAGGGTAGGTGACTCCACTACCTTAATAAGTGGAGAAGGGATGGTAGTTTTGGACAAGGGTTCACTAACTATTAGTTCTTTGAGAACAACATTAACTATGTGAACCTTATGCTTATGGGAGGACTCTACATTATTATGCTCATTATTTATAGAACTTTAATGGTTAGGGAATGGTTGTGTAAAAATTTCAAGTGATTGATTGGAGGGTGTATCTGGGTTGTCCATCATAAGATCACCCTTGTCAATCAAATCTTGGAAAAAAATTTCACATCATGTCCAATGACATAGTGGAAGCTACACATTTTTTTATCCTTATACCAACTTGGTAAAGGGAAAGAGGAATCAAATTTTTAGGGTGGTTTGATCAGAGGAATTTTGATGATAGATGATTTCAATAACTTCTCCAAAACTTAAGCATATGACTCTCCTAGCTGAGTATACTACTTTTAGACATAGCAGTTTTGGGTTTTGGCATTTTGGTTGGAAAAGGTGTAAGAATTGGGTTGGTTGAAAAATAGAGGAGGAACCACTTTAGGCACAACCATATTTTTGGTTACTTTATATTTGGTGTTGGTGTTGGTATGGTTTACGGGTTTGTAGGAAGAAGCTTTGTTTGATTTGAAAATAGAATTTTTGTTCCTTAGTTTAAGTTTTCCCTCATCTATGGCTCTAATCTCCAACTTCTAAGCCATGATGAATTCCTCATTAAAGGTTCAAAAATTTTGAACCTGTAAGGTTGATGAGATATGCTTGGCACAATCCTAAGAGAAAAGCTCAATCAACTTAGGTTAGGGTAAAGAGAAGGAGATTTGGTTGATCAACCCTCTCCAACGAGCCACAAAGTTACAAATTGACTCATCCTCAAATTGCCTTATGGAATATAGGTTATTTATAAAAAAATTCTTGGAAATTTTAATACGTAAATGGTCTAATAAATTTTGGGCTAGTTGTGCAAAAGAGGAGTTCTTAGTGATGGCATTGTACCAATCTAATGTGGGTCTAGCTAGGGACATGGGGAAAGTCCAAAAAATAAGATTGTCATCATAAGAAATTAAATAAAATGAATGCCTAAATTCCCTAATATGTTGTTGGGGATCTTCTTTGCTTTGGAATTTATCAAATTTTGGAAGTTCCCACTATGCAGGGTATGGTCAAATTGGTATAGATGGGTGGATCAAATCATTAAAAATTTGGTCATATGACAAGAAATTATGGGTAATAAAAATGGATGACTCTAGATTATTCATATTGTCCATCAACATCTTGATAAGGTAAAATAGTAGTGGTGCACCTCTATAATTTTAAGGTATATTTTGTTGGGATTGTGAAGGTGCCACATATGGGTAACTAGCAGAGGGTTGGGAGGATGCCATGTATTGACAAGTGGGCATGGAGGGTTGGGAAGATGCCACATATTGATAAGTGGGAATGTAAGGTTGAGAAGAAGGTGGAGGCATGTACCCTTGTGGGTTTGGGACATACCCTAGGTTTGGTGGAATAGACATTGGTTGGGTAAAGGGAATAGTTGGATAGGTGGGTTGAAGGTGGGTAGTTGCCTTAGTGATAATAGGTGGGAGCATAAAGGGTATGAAAACTACTAAATTTTGAAAATGGGTGGAGGTTTTTGGGTTATGAATAGAAAATGGTAGGTAAGCAACACTAGTTAAATGGATCCCCATTGTAAGTGGTCTATGGGTTGTTAAAGGTTAAGTTGTTCCTACATTGCAAGGGTTAGTGATGGTGTTGGTAGGGGTAGGAGGTGCTTGGGTATTGGTTGGTAGAAGGGATTGGTTTTGGGTGGTGGTTTTCAAAGGGTTGTTGGTGGAGGAAGAAGCTTGGGTCATCATAAGTTGGGTGGAGATAATGGCAACTAAGGTCTCACCCATAAGGTAATTTGGCATGTCATAGGGCGGTTCAATGGAAGGAACCAAAGTAGGGGTATGGTGAGCCATGGTGGCAAGGTAGTGTTGGAGAGCCATGAGATTGTTATCAAGAAGGGTGGTGAAATATGTATCTTCTCAAGCAATTGTCTTAGGCATATCAAGAATTATAAAGTGGTCATGGGACCTCTCTGCATTTGGAGTGTGCTCCATGGATGAGGAAGAATAAGTTGGGTGGTTGGGAGGTAGATCTTGTTTTGCTTGGTTTCTAACTTGTTATCTTGTCAAAATAATTCAAATAAATATGGAGGGATGAAATTGATCTCACACACTCAAAAAAAGAGAAAACAAAATAAAATATTCAATGAAAACAAGCATACACTAAGAGTATGTTTAAATCCTATAATTCTTTTTATCACTGTTTTAGCTTATGCCTCGATTTAAGAAGTTATGAGGCTCAACTTGGCCTTGTAGAACATGAACTAGGAAAAGAAGTCTAAAGATGGTTTTAGGTTATTCAATGATCTAAAAAATGTGTATTAGAATTTGGTGCATGGATTGATATTCGGGCCTACCCCCTCACTTCACACATAGAAATGATAAGGGTGTTGGGTGCTTAGCTAAAATATACCATATTGATAGAGATTATACTCAATCAATGAACTAAGTTTTATTTTCTCCCCTTGGTAGTGAATTCCAAGTAGGATAGCCAAAGGAAAGGTTTATCGTTAGGTGATGAAATCCTAGTTGAATGTTATGTTAGTATTTGATGTTTGATTAAAATGAGTGATTTGGAATTGTGTGTGTGACAAGAAGTGACTTGATATGATGAAATTAACCATTCTAGTTAAACTATATGAACTAAACAAGCAAGCAAGCAATGGATGCAAGTTATTTTTAAACCCAAAGGAAATTTTTGATTTCTTTTCAATGAGTACAAGAATAATTATGATACACCTAAATGCGATATGAAGATGCAAGTCCTAATCCTAAGATGACTGTTTTTTTTTAATAAATGAAGGAAAAATGAAAATTTTAACCTTTTATAAGAATGCAAAGAAGACTAAAACTTGCTTTGGAAAAGAAGAATTAAAACTAAGATTTTCAATGAAGAAATGAAAAAAGAGTATTTTAATTTTTAGAAATGAAATTTGCAAAGGATAAAAATTTCACTAATGCAACTAAATGTCCTAAACAACTATGAACCCAAGAAAAATCTATAGGGTCCCATCGGGTGTGCCAGAATGTTTCACTACTTTTTTCATTTCTATTTTCTTTCTTTTATAAAACAAGAAGAAACTGAAAGAGAGGTGTATGGTTTAGAAGAACCTAGATTTTGTTGTGTGCTCATGATTTAGTTGATTGTAGATACTCCTCTTTGGCTCGGGAGGATGACCTAAAAATAAGATAAAAACCAAAAAATGGTGGATTAGTAAGGTGGGTGGATTTCTCAATGAAATGTAGATCCAAGAAGCACTAGACTTCCTTGGAGGCTATCAATCCACTCTTTAAACAATCAAGTTCTAAAAAATAGAAATATATTCTTACATGAAACAATAGAAAGTATTAAAATCAATGCAAGAAATTATTTTAAATGGAAACAAGTGATTTTAATCAAAACAATAATAACTTATTGAAAACTAGTTCTAAAATGTAAAAACCTAATTCAAAAAATAGTTTAGGCCTTTGTGATATGATAGAAACTTAAGAACTAGAATTTAGGTGACAGTTGCTAGGTGGAAATTACTTGTTATTTTTAGAAAATAAAACACACAGTGATTGGTGCCAATTACTATGCAATTGATGTCGATTAAGGAAACCACTGCCAATCAAGGGATGATTGATCTTGATCAGGGGTGATCAGTGTCGGTCCCTATGGAATTTAGTTTTGGGTAGAAATGAGTGTTAGGTTGGTTGTAGGAAGGCATGTATGGATTATTTATCAGTTGGGGAATGGTCATGAGGGAAGAATGGGTTCTCATAAGTATCAAACTTTGAGGTTGGATATTCAAGTGATTGAGATGGCATGTGGGTGTTTTGGTGGGAGATGGAGTGCTTTGAGTTATAGGACCCCAACACAAAGGGGGAATATTGGAGAGATAGAAAATGGGTGTAAGTAATAAAACTACTAAAACTAACAACTAAACTTGATATAATTTTAGATACTTATCTCTAAATTTTATTGGCTTGGAGAAGTGCTGAGTTTGGGTACAAGCTACTTGGGATCTTGGAGTAATGCAGATAGAGTAATGGTGTTTAAGCTCTTTGTGGTGAGTTGCTAGGGCACTTTGATGTCTTTGGTCTAGTTTAATAGTTCACTTGGAAGCTTTGATTCTCTTGGGAGCTAATATTCTCATACAAAAATATGTTTTCAACCTCCTAAAGCAAGGTGTTTTGGTTACCTTAAGTAACCAACATCAGTCCTGGTCAACTGACATCAATCAAGGGGTGACTGACATTAGTCAAGGAGAAATAGTTAAAACTTACTAATATTAGCTATTTTCTCTTAAGTGTGGTTTTTAATACCAATGGAAATGTTTTGAGTTTAGTAAAGGTGTCATTGGGTTGCATGAGGAATCAATCTAGGGGGTTAGGGCATTAAATTCCTAGGTGGGAAATAGTCCTAAGGATAGGTGTCGATTAGTTAGCCATGGGTTTGGGTGAGGAGGTGGAAATAGGTTTTATTTAAAATAATTAACTTAATTAAACTAGACAAATGGGTAAGTGGGTGTGTATAATGGGTTTTAATAATTAATCCTAACCCAAAGGGGCCAAGGGGGCTAAGGGGTGTTTTATGATGACTAGAACCATGTGGTTTTATAGTGTTTATATCTTGAAATGTGAAAATGAGATGGTCACAGTTTATGAAAAATGTTAGGAAATAGTTTTAACCAATGTGTTAATAAATATATTCCATTAATTTTACTTTTATGTCTCAAAAATTATGATTAGGTAACAATCCTCCTACACCAAGGAGATGGGTGGGAATGGGGTAGTTTGTTAGGATGATTAGGTTGGATAGTGATTTGATTGGGGGGTGGGATGGGGAAATTTTGAAGCCATTAATGATGTAGGCAATCCAATTTGATATTGCACATGTGAGTATATGTGTGCCACTAACATGATAGCAGTCAAGGGCACATTGAAATCAGTGTGTGGGGAAATCCATTTTGAGTGACTTACCCAATTTTTAGTTTGGGGAGTCACTTAAATCATCCTTATTCCCATTTAATTAAAAAGGTAAAAATATAAAAAGATAAGAGGACAAGATTATTTAACTAATTACATCAAATATGTACAAGACTTAATGACTTAACAAGCAACAACACACATATATACAAAATACAAAACAAGACAAAATAGACTAAGGTAATGATAATTGATAGAAATATATATAGGGTTGAATTGTGCTCAAAAGTTTTTGATTGAGACAAGGATCCAATCTAATCATAAATAACTATTTATAGGGCCTAGGATGATCAATCAATATTTAGTTGTAGAATGCATGATGGATCCTTAAGTAAGACTATCATTTAACCCTTTCACAATGATAAAATTAGTTGGATCTTGTGGACCATGGCTTAGGCATGGATGGAGATAGACAAGGATGGATACAATTTAAGGCTATTAGGAGACATAATTGTCAAGGAGGATACAATGGGGATGTGTATGAGGGTGTGATAGGATGGAAGATATATCAAAAGTGGATAGAGAGATTCTAGAATACTCCTCAACAAATTTTCTCCTCGCACAACTTAATAATGACTTGCCCCAATTTAAAATATTTGTCTCCTAATTCTACTTAAGCCTGTTATTTTATTCCTACTATTAAGACCAAGTTTAGTGGTAGAATGATGGGATGGAATAGAAAGAGGATAGAAAAGTGGAATGGAAATGGATATGCCCCCAAGAGTGGGACCCATAGACGGAGGTAAATGGAGCCTATCAAGTATAAAAGTGTTTCAAATGCATAATATTCATTGGCTCATTAAGCTCTTCACCTTCAAGTGTATTTAACCAGTAAGATCATTATCCAAATTTTATAACAATTATATAGGGCCCAAGCTAGTTTCCTTCAAATTTTCCCTTTTTATCCCAGTCTACATTGGTATTCTTTGATTCTCTTTAAGGACTAGATCATCGACTTCAAATTCTCAGGACTAGATCTTTTTGTGATATTGGCATTTTAATTTGTTTTGATATGCCTAGAGGTGATTTAAGGCATTCTAACACTTTTCATCCAAATGTTACAGCTCTTGTAACCTATCTTATCTAAGATTATGGTCAAAAATGATGCTTAGAAAAAAGATGTGTAAGGAGGGGAGTTTCACTTCTACAGGAAATATTACTTTAGTATCACATACAAAGAGTACAGAGTATCCCTAGTGGGTGTCTGAACACTAATTCTATAAGACCAAAGTGCAGGATATAATTGCAAGTGATAGTTTCTTCCTACATCATTGACTATTTTCTTTAGAATCATAAGAAGAGTTTTATTAGTAGTTTTCACCTATCCATTCCCCTGGGGGTAATAGGGTGTAGAAAAATTTTGCTTGATGTGATAGCACTTACAAAAGTCTTCAACTTCTTAATTTTTAAAGACTTGCCATTATCTGATAAGATTTTGGCTAGAATTCCAAAATGGTGAATGATCTAATTCAAGATAAATTTGGATATTTGGAGACCTATGGTGTAAACAAGCAACATATCCTTCACCCACTTCATAAAGTACTTTGTATCTATGATTATAACTTGTGTCCATCAAATTAGGTTAGATTTATCTTTCCAATTAAAGCTAATCCCCATATAAAAAATGGCCATGGACTCATAATAGGCTATAAGTCTTGTGCAGGGGCATGAAGAAGATTACCATGTTTTTGGCATACTACACACTTGCGCACATATTGGCAGGCCTCATGATCCATAGTAGGCCAATAATATCCAATGTAAAACAATTTCTTGTCTAGGGCCATTCCACTAACATGACCACCATAGATACCATCATGGACCTCCTTGATCACAAGAGTAGCCTCTTCTGAGGTCAGGCATCTTGATAGGGTCCTATCATAGCCTCTTTGATAGAACATGCTACCAAGGATAGTGAAACAAGATGTTCAGTGGATAAAGACCTTGCATTGATGGTAATTTAGGTTTAATGGAAGGATATTATCATGGAGATAGGTAAATATGCCATGATACTATGGTAGATTAGGATCATGGATGGAATAAATTTGGAAATGAACCATAGATTGATGGTATGGTAATATCAAATGCTCAATTAGGAAGTTTATACCAAGGACATATTTTGGGAGGTGGATCAAAGACCCAATAGTTACCATAGAGTTAGTTGCCTTATTAATTTCCCTTGGTACTTATTCAAATGTAATGGTCTAAAAATTTTGTCTTACCTGATCCACTAACTATTTATAGGGAAGTAATTTTTCATTTTTTATTTATAACTCCTCATTTACTTTCTTGATTATCAATTATGAATCACCAAATACCTAAAGGTGTTGGATGTTCCATTAGATGGCTAATTAAAGGCCATAAATTAAGGCCTCATATTCAAACATGTTATTGGTACATGGGAAATCTAGATGGAAAGCTTTAGGGATGAGGTCACCTTGTGGGGTTACCAAAAGGATACCTACTCCTAACCCATGCATGGTGAAAAAGCCATCAAAATATAGATTATAACTATTATATTTTGTAGTGCTCAAGATGGATTCCTCTGGGAAGGTTGTGGCAAGGGGCTTGGTATATTCAAGAGGTGATTTTGTGATTTTATCTATAATTACTTGTCCTTTGATGGCCATTTTATGGATGTATTCTATGTCAAATTCACTTAGCAACATTATCCATTTGGCCATCCTACTTGTGAGAGCAAATTTTGATAGTAGGTACTTAAGGGGATCAACTTTAGTTATGAGTTGAACTTGATTGTTGAGCATATAATGTCAGATCTTTTATGAGTCAGATAATTACTAAGCAAGTTTTTTCAATGAAAGAATAATTTATCTCATAGGAGATCAATGTATGACTAAGATAATAGATTGCCCATTCTTTTCCTTCAGCATTGTGTTGTGATAGAAGTCCCCTATTACACAAGGTGTTGCAGATATATATAGAAGTAGAGGCCTTCCTATGATTGGTGGTGATAACACTAGAGGGTTTTCCAGATATTGTTTAAGATTGTTAAAGCCCTGTTGACATTCAGAGTTCTAACTAAAATGAGTCCCCTTCTTCAAAACATGGGTGAAGGGGTGGCATTTGTCTACTAGATGAGAAATGAACTGATGAATGGCCTACAACATACCCTAAAGGCTTATGAGTTACTTCAGACTATGAAGAGGAGGCATTTCCATAATAGATTTCATTTTTTCTATATCAACATTAATGCCTCTCCTAGACACTATGAATCTTAATAGTTTTCTTGAGGTAATTCCAAACACACATTGCTTTGGGTTTAATCTAACCTTATATTCTCATAGTTGCTCGAAGATTCTTCTTAAAATCACATGAAGCTCTAATCAGAGTTTTGACTTCCCCAAAATGTCATCTACATAATTTTCAATAATATCATGCATTATGTCATGGAAGATAATAGTCATTACTCATTGATAGGTAGCTCCTTCATTTTTGAGACCAAAAGGAATTACTTGATAATGAAATTTTCCCTATGGATTAATAAAGGTTATCTTATGTTGATCTTAGGGCATAATTTTGATTTGATTATAACCCAAAAATTGATCTATGAGGGATAACATTTCATACCTTGCAATATAATCCATGATCATATCTATGTTTGGTAGAGGGAAGTCATATTTAGTACATTCTTTATTGATGTCTCAGAAGTCAATAAAATTTTGAATCCCACTTTGTGGCTTGGCCATAGGAACAATGTTGGATATCTGGTCAAAATAATCAATAGGTCAAATAAATTATGCTTCTAAAAAAAAATTAATTCATCCTTGACTAAAAAATCCACTTTAGGATACATCTTGCATGGTTTATGCTTGATTGGTTTTGCATGAGGATGAATGACTAAATGATGCACAACTAAGGTGGGATCAAGTCTAGGCATGTCTGACTAACACCATGCAAAGATATCTATAAACTCTTTGATCAGCTCAATAATGATTTGGCATTCCATGGGCATATGATTTTCCCCTAGTTTGATAATTTTAGGATTTTATTTTGTTCCAATGTTGAATTCAACCACCTCCTTAATGAGGGAAGGTGACTGATCCTATAGATAGGTTGGAGGCAATGGTAGATCATAGATGTCTAAATTAAAATCTATTAGGAGTTATATATCTAATTCTACATAAAATTCTAATTCATCTAAAATGGGTGGAAAATCCTCTAGATTTTTAGGGGATCTTCTTCTTCATATTCCTCTTCTTTGATTTAATTTAGGGATGTTTGTTGTTCTCAAAAATAGTCTAAATGATTAAGATTAATAGAGAAGCCTTTCTTATGATCTTCGGAAGGCATAAAGTCCCATGCTCCCAAATATTCTAAAATGGCCTCATCACTTTAAAACATGTCCAAATATGGCTCATGTTGTTGATCCCAGTCTATTAAAGAAGTTTAATAGAGGGATATATTAATGGTTGAGATGGTGGTATCATGGAAAAGGTTGGTGGAAATAATCTCCTCATAAAGACTATAAACAAATCATGTTTCAACTTCTTCATCAGAAGAAGACTCCTCAGGGACCAAAGTAGTGTTCATAATGATACTATTTAGGTTAGTATCAAGAGGTTTGTACCCTAAACTAAGATATTTTGGATGTTTTTGAAATTCTATGGATTCAATCCTATCTTATTCATGTCTCCCTAGTTTTTTTCCCTGGTAATGCATATTTTGCAACAATATCTAAAGTTGGGGGTATTTCTATTTGTGAAATGTAAGGGCCTCATTTTTTAAATAGGTTATGACTCATGAGGCTCATCAAAGTACTCTTCTAATAGCATACCCATGTTGGAAAAGGCCATTGGTCCAAATTAATCATTGATAGGATTATGCTTCCTCATAACTAGGGACCTGTAGCTACATGGGGAGAAAGGTAAATCTTCTACACAGAAGGTCTTATATTCATATTCCCCATAGCCTATGGATGTGATTTTAAGATGGGTGACATCTAGTGATAGATTTAAATCAATCACTAGTTCTTTTGGGTGGAACTATTGAGTAACCATTACATTAAGAGTAGAATTATGTATACTAGGACAATCGTAGGTGGGTTGAGATTGACCCATCTAGTAGATACAAAAATGCTCAATTTCCCTAGGAATTGTGATCTCCATATTAGAATGAGGGAATTTCAAACATTAGTGGAGAGTGTAAGGGATATCTTGCATTTTTTGGATCCATGGACATCCCATAATTAGATTATATGGAAAATCAACCTCCACAATGTGAATTAAGGTTTGATGGACAACAGGTCCCATAGTAATAATAAGATAAATGGTGCCTACATATGGCCTTTCATTATCATTTTATGCTTTAATAATGATTAAAGTAGGCTCTAATGATGATTTAGAATACCCTAACTTCTTTAGGAAATCCAAATTACACAAATTCAATGTAGACCCTCCGTCTATAAGTACCCGAAGGATTTAGTGGTTAGAAATGAAAATTTATATGAATAATGGATAATTGTGGTGTGGACCAATGGGAAACATGTCCTAGGTACTAAAATTTATTTTTTGTGAGGAAGACCAATGACCCATAAATTCTTGGAATTGGTTAGTGTCAATATCTTAGGGGACTTTAAGATCATTCAAGACTTGATTGAGGATCTCCTGATGTACGGATGATGTTTTGAGAAGATCCATGAGTGAGATTTGGGTAGGGGTCTTCTCAAGCTACTAATTATATCACATGAATTATTATAATATATAGAGACTTTCTTGGAGATATTGACCTTTTAATATGTTAATGTGGATGGGTATTTTAGTGGTGCCCTAGGAACTATAATTTGTTATGTTATATAGTGACTACACAGTCAGTTGTGGCCTAATTAATTTTTAATATGGTAGATGGTGGTGGAGTGGGATCTTGGGGGATGCACATTTTTATGGTGTTGACATAGTGATATGGGATGGCATGTTATTGTATTTGATTGGAATTGGATGCCTGACCTTAGTCTCTGACCATGTTTTGGCAATGGTCTTGATAAATACCAAGCTGTTGATTTTTAGATTGATTAGGAGTACTTTCCCATTGAGATTGAATGTCTCCCTTTTCAATGAGATCTTAAATATAGTGTTTCAATTGCATAAATTTTTTAGTTTTATGACCTTTGACTCTATGATATTGGTATAATTTGTCCTCATGATACCAATCAAGTTAAGGTTTGTTGTCATCCAAAGGTCAAATCTTGAGGAGAGTAATAATGTTTGTAGCTATCAATTATTGAAGGACCACTTTAATAGGTACTCTAAGACTAGTAAGAGGCAATTTTCCTATTTGGAGTTTTGATTTTCCCCATGGTACTATGATGGAGGAGATAGTTTGTTGATTAGTTAGAGTGTTTTTTTATACTACTAGAATATGTTGTTTTGAATCTGTAACTCCTTATTCCACAACATTTTTGTTTTTATTGAATATTTTTGGTTTACTCAAAAATGAGTTGTCTTGATTATGGTTTTGTTTATTTCAAGTGTAAAATTTGATTGATCCCTTTTCAATGAGGTCCTTCTCAATCTAGATCTCCTTTTCAATGATCTCATCAAAGGATTTAGCACATTGTAAATTCAATTGATATTTTAATTTTGTGTTGAGGTTGTCGATGAATATTTTGACCAATTCCTCTTCTATAATTGTACAATGGAATTAGCTTGCCAAAATTCTCCATTATTTTAAGAAAGAGGCCAAACTTTCCCCATTCCTTTGCTTGGTATTGTAGAGATATATGATGGACACATGATGTTCTATATTGAATGAAAAAATGTCTCACAAATTGTTTAGTCAATTCTCAAAAACTAGATATGGTCCCCTTTGGAAAAAGCATAAACCACTCTAATGCTGGTCCTATAAGACTTTTAGGGAAAAGTCTAAAGAGATAGGCATCATCGTATATAACCTCATGACATGCTACATTAAACTCTTGAACATGATCCTGAGGATCTCATTTTCCTCTATATTTTTCAAATTTTGGTACCTCAAAATGTGGTGGGAAAGGGATTTGTAAAATGCTCATATCTAAAAGAGAAGAACAAAAATATTCATACTTGTATTTCATTGCTTATGTACAAGGGTTAGTCTATTGTAGAGTTTCCTTCATCATTTTCCATTCCTACACAAATGATGGATCCACGAGGGGATTAGAATTTTGAGCATGACTTGTGTGTGGTCTAGAATGATTGGGATTAGGGTTACAAACATTTTATCTTGGAGAAGATGGTTTTTGATTTTGTGTGAAAAATTGTGAGGTTAAGGAATTGATTTGTTGTGTGAGTTATTCCAACCAATCTTATAATCCCTTTTATCTCCTATTAGCCTCAATGTGGTTATTCTTTTCTTTTTTTTCATGTTCTTTAAGCTCTTGTTCATGGTCCACAAGGTCCTCTTCTTCACATTCTTGATTAGCACGGGTATGATGATGGGGAGTATTAGGCTGAGTGGATGGGTAGACTAGGTGTTGTAAGATATTATGATTAAAATTAGGGGGTAGTGTGCCCCCCATTATAATGACTTGATATAATATTTGGTCATGGTTTTCATAAATATATTGATCAAATTTTACTCTAACTTCATGATTATGGAAAAAACCATTTTTGAACTGATCTTCTTCTCTGGGGGTGTGCATGTCACTGTGTGTATCATTATTATCTCAATTTTGGTAACCTAAGTTCCCTAATAAGTAATTCTATTGGTTGGATCCTTGTCCCATTCTAAGATTTTGGGTACGAGTTTCATTAACATGATGGATGGGGGTGATGCAAGAAAAGTGATTAGATGTGTTTTCAATGTAGGGTGATGAAAGAGAAGGTGACTTTGAATACTAATTTTATCTATAAATCAAAACTAAGAGTGGTTAAGGAAGATTATTTGGATATGTTTTGGTATTTAGAGAGAGGTTGAAGGACTAAAATGATCAAGTAGTATTAAAGTCAAAAACCTTACAAGGGTTTAACCTAGAAAAAATACCAAGGAGATGAAGTGATTAAATACCCTTCACACTAAAAAAGTGATGATTATATGGGTTCTATGTATGAAGAGGTAATGATAATAAAGTGATGGGTGCTAGACTAAAACTTGACAAGGTTATGCATGTTGATAATGCTTAGTCAAATGGTGATGATGCAGATTAAAGGCGATGGGTGACCACTAAGGTTTAATTTGAAGACTAATGTTATATACAAAGATTTGAATAGCATATATGAAATGGATGTTTTAGTTTGGTTCTATAATGGGATTTATCCTAGGGTTTTCTAGGTGTATTTATGACAGAAATGGGATTGGCCAACTCTTTTCACAAATAACATGAGTTTAAGCATAATAAACAAGCATCACACTCAGCCATAAGTCTTAATTTAGTCAACTAAATGGGTGTTTAACTCAACATCTACACTATCTAATAGCTTCATGGGTGAGGTTGTAGGTTGGTGACCCATTACAAAATTGACTGAACCCTCTCAACCCCATCTACACTTAATGGCTACTTAGGAGTTGATCTTGAATTCAATAGCAAAATGCCTATTACGACTAATGGGTCCTATGATAGGTTTATACAAAAGGTTTATAAGATAGTTCCTAAAATATGTGAAGCTAAGTGGGCCCCAAATCTTATAGGGTGTTATCTAATGCTTGGTTCAAATATTTAACTCTTTCCCTTTACGAATGACCTATATGGGGTCAACCGTTTGGCCTAACGATAATTGTCCTTAATTTTTATACTCCACTACAACATGGATTTTGTTAAAATACATAGTGATGAAATCTATGACACCAATCCCTAATGACTAAGCTCATGTGTGGGGATGAATTCCACATCATGTGCTATCCTAGACTCAATGGGCTAACAAATAGGCAAGAAAGATTAATTTTTCCCAATTAATTACCTATGTGAGGTAAATGAAAAATGAACAATCACATAAGACAAGATTTATAAAATTAAAAAGATGAAATTATAATATTTAGGCACTCCTCCTATGACACAAGGGTTGGAAAATTAGATTTGGTGATTTTACCTTGAGAGGTCCTTCAAGAAAAAGGGTTAGTAGTCTGTTTGAAACAAAACTGCTAATTGCCTGCAAAAACATGAATACATAGTTAGTTCAACACAATATCACAAACACAAACCATAATACTATAACTATTAGGAAAAATTGCTAATTGCAAGTTGTGATATTCCCCTAAATAACTAACTGTGATGTTCAACTGAGTAGTTCTTACAACATCACAAGTTATTGTGCAATATTGTGACTTTTAATACAAAACTATGACTTCAAGAATGGAAATATTTTAGAATATATCAAAACTTTAATTTTTTTTACTTTTGACTAATGCAGATACTTAGGAAATATTCACATATGATTATGGCAAATTAGTCTACAGCTATATATCAATATTTTATTTTAAAGGCACCAAGACAAGCCTTTTTATCAAAATGGACAAACCACACACAATCTGCAAAATAGAAAGGTATTTTCCTATCAAAGTTATTAATATTTTATTTATTAGTTGAATCTAATAATCAGTAAACAAACAATTCCAAAAATCATCAAATCACAATATCGCTAATATCATAGCAATATCATTGATTTTATAACAAACCTGTAGATTTGAGATTAGTGATATTGTGTAAAATGACAAAAGGATGGATAAAATATTTTTTTTATATGATCCTCTTTTATGCCTTCCCTATTAACAAAACACAACCAATCACACAAAAAAATCCTGTAAAACCCTGGTTAGCATAAGATATTCTAACACCTAAACCACTTAAATAAGCTATCAAAGTGGGTTATGAGACCAGTTAAAAAATAGAGAATGATAGGATAAACCTAAAGGTTATAGGTCAATGGATAAATTTATCAATTGTTTAAATAAATCACAATATTGTAACTATCAACAATAATATTATGACTTTTAGGTCAAGAACAAGAGTCTCAAAATGGTGATATTGCAACTTAGTAGTCAAGTGCTAAAATTTCAATTGGGCTTGTTTCCTCCACATAGAAGATAAAAACTCTAGATTTGTAATACAAAAATATGTAATATAAATGCATAGAGGTTAAAAAGGAATAGACAACTGGTTATTTTATTTTAACATAGAGACCCTACAAAATCATGATTAGGAGGACAATATCACTATTTTTAGTGCAATACCATGATTTATGAATTTGTGGTATTGCTAAGGACTAGAAACTTGCCAAATAAGGAGATCTTTAATGGTTAAGTCAATGGTTAAGATAATGCTACTTAAATAAATATAATATCATGACTGTAATATCACTAATTGTAGGTCAATATCATAGTTTGTCTGTACATGATGATTTGATTAATTTCAAGGCTTGTTCTTCATCTAGTTGCACCTATAGGTCAACAAATCACTTATAACATACACAAGGGATTGGATTTTATGGGTATCTCCCACCTTGGTCACCAATGTGTGAGTATATTTTGGGTTATACCTTATATTACTTTTTTTAGCAATAAAAATGTAAGAACACAAACAACATCAAAGGAGGGGATAAAGGAACAATCAGACACTTACAATGAGATTTCTTACCATCCTTTTGTCCCTTAGAGATCCTCTCCAATATTTGCAATCTGATTTGAGTGTAAAATGATTGAATTTTTAGATTTCTAGATTGAGCTTTTTAATGGCTTTAGTGGCTTCTTGACTTTTTGATGACTTTGACAAGGATATGGAAGTTCTTGGATAATGGCTGATAATGCAAGTATAGTGGATGCTTATGGATTCCAAGTTAGTTGGTCATGGAGGAGTGGTTTTTATATATATCCAAGGGGTAAAATAAATGGTTCATATTCAAATTTAAGCCATGGGGATCAAGGGTGCAAGAATTTCCAAGGAATTAAAAATTCCCTAAAAACCTCTAAAATAGAGGATTCTAGAGGGGAAGGGCTAAATTAGAGGAGATTATAATATTATCTAATTCTATAATCTCTATTATGAATTAGGGGTCTAAGAAATATTGGGATAGTAGGGTGGTAGATGGGTAGGTAATTAAAAAATAATTTTAAATTGCCAAGTGGGTTAATACATAGATTAGTAGCAAAGTAGGCTAGTTAATGGGTTAATGAGGGTAATTAATTGGTTGTATGAGTATGATAAGGTTCATGGGATGCAGGGGGATTGTGTTGGAAGTAGGGTATTAGTTAATTAACTAGGAATTGGTTATGGGTTAAATTGGTGGGATTAATATAAATATTAGGGTGAGTAGATTTAGGTGCATACATTTAATTTTCCAAATCTATATCAAGGAAGAATCACAAGAGCCATAAAAATTAAAATTCAAATATATAAAATAAAAATCAATGATCAAAATACAAAAACAAATATTTAAAAGTCAAAATCACACCCAAAAATGTGATAATTATTAGGCATATCTCCTTTCTTAGTTGAATTTTAAACTCCATAGTTGGTCACATAATAGAGCTGAGGTCCATTGGGGTGTAGTAGGCTATTAGATTGGGGACAAAGGTCTCATACTTTCATACATATATATATATAGTGCCACCTACTATCTCACATAATTACCCGATCTTCATAATAGACTGACAACTTTGTAAGGAGTCCTGAGGAATAGAGAACATGTTGTGGGAAGGTAGGTCCATTTTAATTTTATAGCATATATATCTTTCATGGAATTATATTTATACTTCACTCATTAACATAAATTTATAATGTTGAATGGTTTCTTCTTGTTTAATTTCAACTGTAAGGAGGACGTGAATATGGTTCTGTGTGGAGGACTGTGGTCTTTTGGCAAATTTTCTCTAACTATTAAAAAATGGGAGCCTAACATGGATCTTTCAGATTCTTTCTTCTTAACCAACACCATTTGAGTAAGACTTCCTGGCCTCCCTTTAGAGTTTTGGCATGAGGACATTTTTAAAGGTATAGCCAGTTCTTTTGGTGAACTTGTGGCAGTGGATAATGCAATGGCTACTAGATCCAAACTTCAAAGTGCCAGACTTTATGTTAAAGTGGCAGATTTGAATCATCTCCCAGAAAAAGTGGATCTAACTTCTAAGCATGGCAAAAAAACTCAAAAGTTTTTTTTTGAAGATCTGCCCAACTCTTGCTATGCTTGTAAAAAAAGGGGCATTGGGTTAGAAATTGTCCTTACAAAAGAAAAAATTATCCTGGTAGTGTTTTGGATGAGAGAAAGATCAAGGTTCAGCACAAGAGAGTATGGAAACCCAAAGAAGATAATCGACAAGAACTAAAGAATAATGAATATTCTAAAGTTCTACATGCTGAGGTGGAGAAAGAGATTTCTATTGAAGATCCCAAAGCTCCACAAATTGAGGTGGATGAAGAGCTTGCTATTGAGAAAGAAAATTTTGAGAAAGAAGGATATGGAACGCAATCAGAAACCATAATTCCTATACAAAGAATAGATGATTTGATAGATTTATCAAAACAAATCATTATCTATCAAAAGATAGAAGACCGATGGAGAGATGTAGATGACAAAACTGAGCTGGAGGGAGGAAAATTCTTGGTTGAAGCTAGAATTAAATTAGAGGAGGGAGATTCTCTTTTTTCTCAATCCAGGGAGATTCAGGGTGAGAATTATTTCCCTTTGAAAGAGCTTACTGTAAATGATAATGGAGAAAACTTAAAGCATTTTCTAAACTAAAGAAAAGGGCTGATAAAAAAGACCATTACTAAGGGGGTAGAAACTAGAAGTAGCAAAAAAGACCAGCAAATGAAGGCAAAACATCTTGCTTCTACTCTGGATAAATCAGGAAAAGGAGATGAACAGTATTTAAAGGTGAAACCGGATGTTGGCTCTCCAGACAGACTGGGAAGAAGATCCACTAAGAAAAATAGAGAGCTAGAAAGTATGAAGAATATTGTTGATGGCAGGCAGGCAACTATTCTAGATTTTACCCCTAAAAAATAGATAGAAAATCTTTATTTGGATAATTAGGGGGCTGAATATAAAATGGATAATGATGTTGTCCTTGTATTACCTAATTTTGTTGCTACTTTTTAGTAGGTTTAAGGATTGCTTATCCTGGTGCTTGTAACTACTCTATTTTTTCTAAATCTATTAAAGAGTTTCGGGGTCCCTTCAAAACCTATTTTTACCTTAATCTAAAACATAAATTTATGTGGGTAGGGTGAGTTCTCTAAGGTCCTTAATGTCAAAAATTTCTTTGTCTTGCCAATTTCATTTGAATGTCTTGTTTCTGGTAAAGAGTATATTTTCACCTTGGTGACACCTTCATTTCCCCCACAACCCATTTCATTCCCACTCTTGACTTTAATTTTGTCTCTAAATCTATCCCTAGTCTCTAGATTTTGTATTCTTTATTTCTTTTAGACATGCTCAAAATATGATTGTTCTAGTTCATCTATCATTAGAATAAAAGTTGCATCTTTGAATGGTTGTGAGATACTTTATTAATCATTGTATTAATATTCTCAAATTTTCTTGGTTATATTTGGGAGCTTGAGTTTTATTTTTCACATTTTTATATGACATTTCATTTTGTTTATTTAATTATTTTACATTTTTCAATCTTTGTTTGAGTATGGATTGTTCATTCTCTCTCATTGATGTTATTTGTTTTTTTCATTTTCACTTTTTAAATATTTGTTTTAGTATGGATTGTTACTTATATTACATTGATGTTCATTCCATTAGTTTAGTTTCATGTGTCCTTAGTTTGATTTGGATTGTTAAATTTATTACTTAGGAGGTATTTCAGTCATTTAGTAACCTTGGATTTTTTATTACTCGATTTACTCTATTTTATATATTTTTCCTTGGTATTTTGGTTCTAATGTATCCTTTATCACCCTAGCTTGCCAAATTTCTAAGTGACTTATTTAGTTATAAAAGTTTTCATTTACTTTGATTTTATAGTGATTTTTAGTTTTTGCTCTTTAACCTTGTATCCTTTAACTTTGTCCAAAGTAGTTTATGCACCTTCCTTGATCAAGACTACAAATATAATAAAAAACCATTCAATGATAAATGTAAGCCAATACATGTATATGATACTTGAAATTATTTTTTAAAAGAATAATTATTGTCATTTTAGTTTTGAATTTTACTATAATTTGTTAGCTTAGTTAGTGTGTTGTCATGTTCTTTCTCAAAACACCATCACATGTTACACTCACATGACATAAATAAGATTAAAGTGCGGCATATATATATATATATATATATATATACACACACACACACACACACACACACACACACACACACACACACACACACACACACACACACACACACACACACACACACACACACACACACACACGTACAATATTTTTAAACTTTATAATTTATTGACGCTTTCTCTCTTGTAAAAACCTTCTGAATTTTAATCTCTTTGAATGCATTCCTTAAAGGGTGCATCTAGAAAGGGGTGGGCAGACCATTAGTGATTCATAATATTGTTGGTTAATTTTATCATACCTCAACCCATTACAAATCATGCTTATCTAACTCCCTAAACAAATAAACCCCATTTATCCAACTCCCTAAGTAATTTTCCTTTTAAATAGCCCCTAACTAAGAAAATACTCATTTTTCCTACTAAGTAGGTCAAGTCAACCCAATTGCAAAATTTATGGCACATGTTACATAACTAAGTTAGCCTTGTCAACCTAGATTGAGGCCTATTGATAACTTTTTATAAATGGGATCATGCAAGTTATCCTTATCAGTTAAAAACTTGGAAGGGTTAAGACTTATCCATTACTATAAATACAACCTTCGTTTTTATATGCTTTTAAAATTTGAGAAATGGATTCAATATACTATATTTAGTAATTTGTCCCAAAATATACAAAAAACACCAATGGGAGAGAATATAAAAGCAATCAAAACTTAGTTAGAAGGCTCTTACCATCACCTTGCTTCTCTTTATCTTCCCTCTAAGATCTTCAAATAAATTCTCCAAAATATTATTGAATTACTTGTTGGATTACATGACAATGGTGGCTTCACGATTTCAAGATGGATGCAAGAGGGATCAATGGATTCTTGGATCTAAGGCAAATATGGATGCAATGAAAGTATGAAGGCTATAGAAGAGCTTGTGTATATTCCTAATTAGATTAACCAAGCTCCTTACTTAGTTATTTTTAAGGTGGTAGAGAGGATTAAAAATGAATTTTAAATTCATAAGAACCCTCTAGTTTTAGAGAATTCTACAGAATTAGAGAAGGCTCTAGAATTTATAGGATTCTAAATTTAATTAGCAATTAATAGGGATTTATTTAGGGATTTTAGGGGGGCTTAAGGATCTAGGTGTGTAGAAGAAGCTATGGCTATGTTGGCTAGGGGGTATGTAGAATATTTTGAATTTTAAATTGGCAAGTGGGGCAAGTGGTTATAAATGAGGTAGGATAAGTGTTTTAATGGGATGTTAGTGGGATAATCAAGGGATTAATATAGTATGGGGTGTGTAGAAAGGTTAGCATGATGTAGGAAATATATAATGGGAAATGGATTTAAATATTTAATTAAGACAATGGTTAGTTATTTTTAAATGGAATTAATAATGGGATTAATGAAATAGTTAAGCTGAGCAGATTTAGATGTATACATGTTTCCCTCTTTGAAATGGGATTGTGAGTGATGAAGTAAGGAGTAATGGTTTTTTAAATAAAAAGCATTGGATGATGGGTTAATAAAATGGGGTTGCATGATGCCCCCTCGAGAGGGCATGTGGGGAGGAATGAATTGGATAGACACTCAAAAAGAGATAATTGGGTGGGTATTTAATCAAGATGATGAGGGGTTGTGATTCTCTAGATGATAGTTGAGATATGAATGATAGGATTCCCAAAGTGAAAGTATAAGGGAATGAAGTTGCAAGTGTTAGACTAGTCCCAAGGGGATGTACCTTAGCAATGATGATTAGACTCTTAAGATGAGTCCTAGACAAGGACCAATGATAAGGAGAGGGGTGAGTGGATTCATCATATAAGACAATAATCTTGATACAAATATATGTGTTCATGGAATGGATAGACTAGGATAGATAAGGCCACAAGCTATTGACATTTACCAAGTAAGAACACATGCAAGGGAGACTTACGGGTCGATAAAATGATAAGTGATTTACGATAATAATTGAATTTGACACAATGATTTTAGCTTAATTTGATTTAATTAAGTCATGTAACCATGAGGGTATGGGGAACGAAATTAGTGGTCAAGCTATCCTTGGGCATTAAAAAGTGGCCAAGTGTTGCCTACATAGTCTGAAGAGACCTCAAGCTGATGTAGTTCTAACTTGAGATATTAGATGGGGAGTGGGGAGATGGAATACCATGCCCCTAAAAATGATTTAAATTACTTACAAGATTGATAATAGTTACTGTAAATGTGATTAAAAGGGATCAAAGGATTGATAAATAGTTACAAGAATTAGAATTAGATGTTTAGGTAGAAGGGTAGTGTTAATGCAGATTAAATGAGGTTACTAGAGTGAAAAAGCATAGGGTTATGTGGTTAAAATAGAAAAATAAGGGTAAAAAATATTCATTTTTTATTTTAGTGAGTATCAAAACCAACTATGGATTAGATTCTTCATGCTTCACACTGTGGTGAGAGAGTTCAAGAGTTCTAAAGACCTGTGAAGGCTAGATCAGTGGTAAGTGCCTCACCCTAACTTGTTATTTCATTCATTTATTACATTTATTTTGGTATTTTTAAGGGGTAAATATAAGGATTGAAAAATTACAACTGGAGGCATTGTCATGAGTTATAGTTTTTCATGTGCAAACTACGATATTGCATTGGTGGCTTGTAGTTTTATAAAATCACTTCTAGATAAATGTAATTTTAAAAAATTGTAATGAGTGAATTTCTAATTCTCAAAACCATAATTTGTGACTTGTTATTTTTCAAAGCTACAACAAAGGACTTAAGGTTTTATAAAACTACAAGAAGTGATTAGTGATTTTGTGAAATCATAGTTTAGGGATAAGAGCTAATAGTGATTTTACTTAGAATAAGTATGGGGGTTAATTGGGTGAGGGGATAAGTATAGGAATAGGTAACTGGGTAGATAGGGTAGGGATAAAATACGAAAATTTCAAGTTAAGGTATAGGTTTTTAATGATTTAGTGGTTAATAGGAGTTTTGGTGTAGGAGGATTTAGGTCTTATGGCATCTAAATTACGATGACCCATGGTGATGTATGAGATGCATCACTTGAGACCAGCCAATTTTGGGGTTTTAGAGATGATATTGATTTATTATATTTTCATGATTCCCTCTATTAGGATAGATTAGGCTATGATCACTACATTGGTGGAGAGGTGGCACTTAGAGATGAGTAACTTTCACTTTATCATAGGGGAGATGATAGTGACCTTGGAGGATGTCAGTGGATCTTCTAACTATCAATGAAAGGATTTATAATTTATTGGAGGTGTCAATCATTGAGTGATACTATACAAATTTTATATGGCCACTTACAAGTTAGGGTCTGTGACTCATGGATTGATATTGATAGAACGTTTAGAGATGGGATTGTAGACAGATTGACTCTAGTGTTTATGTCTCTTATTATTGGCATAAATTCCCAGACAAAAGTGGATAGTGGTTCTAGTTGGGGTTATGGGATGTAGTTGTTGATATGGTATAGGACTATAGGGTATTTTCTTAGGGGCCAATTATTTTGGGTCATCTATGCATGGAGCTTTATATGGGGCATACAGGGGTGCAATGAGTTTTGGACCATCACTATTGTTGCAAATCTAGTCTTGAGAGCACATGGTGATTGAGAGACCACTAGGTACCTAAGTGGGTTAGATCCTAACTAGATATTGGTAATTGGATGGTATATTATTCTAAAATTTTAGAGGGCACATATTAGTGATATGATATATTATAGATAGGCATTTGATATTCTAACAGATGAATAGATTAGTTGGATTCCATATAGACAAATACAATGGGGATGGCTAGAGGATGTAGAGTACACCAACTATATGTTGACTAAGTATTACTTGACATGGAACCATGATTACATTATAGAGATATATCAGATAGAAAGAGTATAATGGTAGTTTGGGTGATAATAGGTGTCCCTAGAGAGCAAAACATGTTTGCTCAAAGTGACAAAGAGAGGCCTTAATGGGGGTGTACAATGGATAAGGCATTGGCTCACGTGGACTATGATAGTATATCTCCTATTGTGTGGGAATTTTAGATAGTGATGGTAGATCTTAGGTTTACTACATCCTATTCAATGTGGAAGTGATAGAAAAGATCGAGGAGACTTTTGAGGCTAGTTATGGAGCCTAGTAGGAGACGGGTAGATTGGAGGATTTTGTATGATCAAGCATTATTGGTTAGACTTATTACCTAGTTAATACCAAATTCTTAAATCTTCTTAACATTAATTTTCAACCTAGGGTACATAGGTTTTTCAAGGATGTCAGCACTATCTATACATTATTGATTCATAGGCTAACTTAATTATTGGTTGTAGTACAATGCACTTATATTAATTTCACCATATAGATATACAAGGAAATTATTATAATATAATGTATAAATTCTTCACACTTATGAGTCACACATGCATCACACTTCATATAATCAAATTAGTAATGAAATCAATTCACACAATAGACTTTAATCTAAGAAGGGTCAAGATCTTCATTGTAACTCCTTCTGAGGAGGCCCTCCTTGTTCCTAACTGAGTTCCAATCTTTCTCTGAGAGACTTACAAAAGCTTCTTACAAAATTAGCCTTTTCATTACTCATATCTATAGGAATTATAATTGCTACAATAGATTATAATATTCCAAAAATTATAATGCAATTACTTTTTATAATTCCATCATCCTCAATCTAATCTAGGTTTTTCCATTAAATACATAAGGCAGTTTATTGGTTCCAACTAAAACCACTAAACTAGGAAAGGTACAAATACTTTGCAACTAACCCAGTCAACCTTTAGGTGGTTAGTAACTTAGATTTACTTATTTTTAAGCCTGACTGGGTAAAGGACAATATATGTTGCTTTGTTGTTTTGCTTCTTTTTCTCTTTTCCATTGTCCTTGTCTTATTCATCCTTTGGCAGCACATCCAAGTTTCACTTCATGTGAGGGGTCTGTATAGATTCTATGGAGGATCCTCTTTAATCATTTACTTTATTTCTACGATAGTTGGATGTTTCCTTAAAATCTAATTACTTATTATCATAGCAATGGTTTGTTCTATGTAGTGGCTGTGGGCACCTACAGGTGTAAATCTACAGTTGTTATGGGCAATCTATAGGTAGAAAGCCTGTATTTTGTTAGTTGTTATGGGTAATATGTAGTTGAAAGCTTGCAGTTATGATGGACAACCTGTAGGTGTAAATCTTGTAGCTTAGCAGATGCTTTAGGCTAGAAGCCCCTTTTGTTGCAGGCTTATCTATAAGTTTTGTGACCATGCAATATTCTTACAGTCTTATTCTACCCTTCAAATGTCTATTAAATAAGGTTACACAAGTATAATCTAATAAAAAAAAGCATCATTAATCCATAACATAACATGTATATATTAATGCACACATATAATCATTAATTCATTCATTTATTTACATAATTCATGGATAGTTATAGGGATTCATATAGGCAAAAGATATATAACTGGGTATGGATGAGGTTATAAATAGAACAACTAATGGCCTCATCACACCCCCTACTTAACCTCTTGTTTATCCTTGAGTAAATTTTCTTTGCATTTTGAGTCAACGGTATTTCTTAAAATCCAAGGGCTCAATACAGTCCATCCTTTTGAAGGATAACCTCCTTTAGCATCATCTATGCTTTTTCACCTTTTATTTTCTACTTCTCTATCAGCTGACACTTTTCCCTCCCAATCAAGAATCAGGAACCAAAACATGGGTGGATGAAACATCAAACCCAACTATCTTATCTTTCTTTTCCTAACAATCTCAATGTACATATATACCCTTTGTAATGCCTCTTTAAGGTTCTGAGGGGAATAAAGCTCTTTTTTTTAAGGGTATTTTAAAGCTCTGCCCATCTGTGAAAATAGAAAATAAGAACTTATTTTCCATCTCCCTCCATGAGGCTCAAGTAGTGGTTCTAGATCTCTATTTATTTATTTATTACCCATGCTTGTATAGTATCTGAATCCATAAAAGATATCCATTCATTTATTATATCTTTTAAATTAGTAGATTCACCATAATCATTCGGGTAGCCTCTTTTTCTTTCTCTTGATAGTCATTAACCTTTTTTTCTTGTTGTTTCATTGAGGATGTATGAGGTAAAGGCATTCAATTAGACATCCCCTAGGTATATATGGGGATTCTAATTTATATCATGTGGCACACATACTGATGCATGTAAAACTCACTCGATTGTGCCTAAAAATCAGGGTTATCATGTTTATAGACCTCAAATAAAGACTTAGGATCACATACCATGTAGGACTAATCAATGCATATCCTGTCATATTTGAATATGAGCCACCTTTCCTCTAAGTATAAAGTATATACCCTAGATGGTGATCTAAATTCTATTAACATCTCAATGGTATAATGCATGTTAGTGATCTTCTCTTTTAGATAAGTGATCTTAATCTCAGCCTTTCCTAGGATTTTCTTTAAATCTTCCTGTTGCTCCCTTGCTTTAACATATACTTTAAACCTTGTATCAACTACTTATGATAAGTTTCATCATCACTAAAAATTTTCTCAATAAAACTCAAAAGTTCATTAGCTTTATCTGTTGGCCTAGCATCTGAGAGGTCTACATCAATCACTTCTATTGTAGGCACTTTTGTAGTGGGCTCTGTAGGAGAAAACCTATTATGGAAGGGTACCAAATCTAGAGCATTATTCTATTATACATTTCTCTAGGGGTACACTAATGTGATCTATAGGTAAGGTGGATTAAGCTACTACAGGCACTTCTAAGGGAGTTGTTGCAGGATCCTCTAATGTCCTTTCCTTGCTTGACTCTTTTTCCATAGATGGCTTTATAAATTCTACCATCTCTAGAAGTGTTTACAGGGCTCTCTTACCTTTTAACTCTTCTATTTTTTTTCTCAACCTATATATCTCTTTTATGGCTTGTTTCAAAGTTTGGAACTCCTAGTCATAAGGAACTATGTCTTGCTCTATTGCTTCTTCTATGATCCTTTTTTCAAACAATTCTTCTTCTTTTACAAGATGATCTAACATTATTAGTTCTTCTTCAGTATATCCTATTTGTCTGAGTAGATCCATGTCTTTATCTATAAATCTATGTTGCTCAGGTGAATGCATTTACTCTTTCTTTATAGACTCTTCTTTAGTAGACCACTCTACTATCTCAAACCCCTCAGAGGTCTTACAAATTTTGGGCTCCTTCTTCCATTCATCCTCACTAATGTTTATAGGTGAGGATGATAGGTTATCTTTTGTCTTTTAATTCTATGAGACCTCATAGGAGGAAGTCTCTTTCTCTTTGATGCAAAGGGTTTCTTCCTTTTAGTTTTCTTTTTCTTTTTAGGAGGGGGAACTATTGAAACCTACTCTTCCTGTGCAACTAGTGATGGAAGAACTTCTCCTTTTGAAGGAGCCATGGTGGAAGAATCTACTTTTTATGATGAAATAGTTGGAACAATAAGAGAAGGAATATTTTACCTAGTTTGTTTTGGTAGACTTTCTTCCTCTATGTCCTTGGGAGGTAGCACTAATTTTCTTCATCTTCTCTTTCCCGTAGCAACTACTGGTGAAACTTTAGAGGCTACAAGATAACTAGTTGTACTAGTGCCCATCATATCTTCTTGTGTTTTTTATTGGACCTATCCCTTGGGAGATTCCCCCTTATTATTTTTCTCCTCTTGCTGAGGTTCACCAATCCTTAGGTTTAGAAATTATTCCCAGGTAAGGTTAGGTCTAGTATTTCTTATTCCTTGTTTAACCAACAACCAAATTAGACAATGATGAGATAAGGCTTTCTCTATCCCACTTTGGTATTCTTTAGACATTTTCTTCATGATATTCCATAAGTGGTTTGGGACATTAATTGTCCTACCATGACTTAAATGATTCAAAAATTTGAATTGGAGAGTATAGATCAAAGAGTACCTTCTTTCACATGTTAGATATTTGATGATATACAAGGCCACTTCTCTCCAGGTTGGGGGTAGACTCATCCTCTCTACACCTCCTTTTTTAACACTAGCCTTTCATTGTCTTAATAGAATTGTTGTCTAGCTAGTTGGCCATTAGGTTTCTCTTCCTAATTTTCTCTTGTTCTTGGCAACCCAGTAACCTAGCTTACAAGTTCTTCTGTAACTATAAATATGATGCCAAATACTATCACATGTTCTCCTATAAAATTCCTTGAAAATTTTATAGTGAGAGGCTTTGAAAAATATTATAGTTTCTCAAAATAGGTAGCCCATCCAACCCTACTAAAGATGGCCTAGATGTCTAGGTCTCTTTACAACTGCTTGTGGTCTAAGGGTTCCCTTCTCACTACTAAACCTCCCATTATGTCTAGTTTATCTTCCTATCAAATTTTTCAAATAGATATATCTTCAAAACACCCAATTTTACCTTTAGATTTCTACCTATAGTAATTTTTATTCACAAATGGTAGTTTTGGTTGTAGGTTGCAGCAATATCTTACTTAGGTCTTTGTTTGAATGAGCTATGATCTCAAAGTGGGAAATAATAAAATTGATTATTTACCCCTATCGAATATTGGTGCAGTTATGGCATAATCATGGGCTTTTAATCTAGACACATAGATTTTCTTAAAGTGCTTGTGATTGACTCTCCATAGCATTCTTCCCCCCTCCATGTGAAGTGTCACTTGTCCTCAAGTGATGTGGTATGTGTAGAATGCAAAGAGATATGACGGGGTCATTATGAGGGTGTGAGTGGTGATTTGGCATAGCTCATGACAAGACTCGATAAATGATGTTTTAATGATTAGATATGTTTTTTAATATAATGCATGATATATTAAAAAATAAAGTATTTTCTTATGACTAAAAAATACATCATAATTTTATAATTGTTTGTTCCTAGAGTTATGGCATAGGAAATTTGCATGTAAGTGTTTGTCGAAATGGAAGTTTAGCTTATTGTTTCCTCATGAAATTATTACCCTGGTATTCATGATTTTGATGTATTCTTACCCTTGGGTAACTATATGATCATAGCATCATGTCCTTCAATTATGCCCTCAACAACCTCCATGTAATCATGATGACCTGCAAAGGAATGGAGTAGTGGTCTTGTAGTGGTATGAGAGACTATTTCCATCCTTACACAAGGTGGTTACTATAGATCTTTGTTTGTTATCTACTTAGATCCTTTATGAACATAGAAAAGGGAGGGTGATGGCATTTTCTACTCTTGATCTCCTCTACCTAAGCCTATTGATGGCTTCTTTCTCTTTTATCTTACTCCCAGTGAATGATGATATTTGCTAATGGAATATTTGTTTAGTGAACTTTTAATTTGGTAATCAGCTAGTTTATCAAACTTGGGACCTGTGCTCTAAAAAAGATCCCAAATCTCTCCTATTTACATAGTGAAATTATTTTCCATGAAGTGACCAGAAGTTGAGAGTGGTTCTTTTGTGTCCTTGGAGACAAAAATTATGGTCTGTAACCCTTCAAATAGAGATTATAAGTATATGAATTTGTTTTAGCACTTACATTTTTATTCAGGGGTATGGTCATTCCTTATCAATGTTTGATTTTTTTACTCTAATCTTCCTTCACTCCTCCTCTAGCTTGTTTGGTGTCTTCCATAAATTTCTCAATAGCCTATAGCCAAAGCCATAGCTCATAGTTTGTGAGGAATTAACTTTCAGCTATTAGAGAGGTTTATATAAGGTTTAGGATGTACCTACAACAACTATAGGTTAAGCTTGTAACTACTACAAAGTTGTGCCTAGCAATGATGAAGGTGCTTGCAGCAACTATAGAATAGCCTATAGTAATTAGAGGAATTCCTTCAGTGACAAAGGTGCATGTAGTAATGGTGAGGGTACCTATAATAACTACAAAAAATAGATGTTACCTCTAACAATTACGAAGATGCCCTCAGTAGTTTTAGGGGTACCTATAACCCCCTTTTTCATAGTTATTTCTTGCCTATAGTAACTACAAGTTGAACCTGTAACTACTGAAGATTGAGGCTGGAAGCAACTAGAAGGAAAGATGTATTATAAGAAGATGAATAATTTTGCTCAAAATTATTCCATGTTATCCATTTCTGGTTTTTACCCCTAAATAGCCAATAAGTTGGTTTTCTATTTAAGCCCATTTTTATAGTTTTGGGTAGCCAACAAGTTGGTTTTCTCCTCAAAAACTACTAACAACACACAAAAGGGTTTTCATTATTAGATTGATTTATTTTTTTATTATAACTACTTCTTGTAGTAGAATGTTTATTCTGGGTCCTTGCCAATGCAACTATGAGTTTGATTAGTCAAGAACTATACGAAGATCTCAGTCTTCATGCCAGAGGAGGGCTCAAATGTCCTGCTTTCCTTCTTTATCTACTTGTTGGTTGGTTCTCCCTATAGTTGGTAAGACATCATATTAATCAAGCACATCATTGAATCCATTTTTTAATTGTTGCATACCTACATGGTAAATTTCTCCTGAGTGAGTAGATTTTTGTATAATTTTAGCCTATGGCCATTGACCAGTAGATAGAATCTTACTAGATCAATGGTCTAAAGTTGCATTGCTCCATTATCATGAACATGTTTAATCTCAAATGGACCAAGCCGTCTGGTTTGAAGTTTGTCCTTGTGATCCTTATATTTTGATTCAAAAATAAGGGCCCAATCTCTTATATTGAATTGCTTGGTCTTAATATACCTATCATGCAATCCAATTTATTACTATTTTATAAGTTTTATGTTCTATAGTGCCTATTATTGATATTCATCTAAAGCATTAAGTTACAGAAGCCTTTCTTTCTATGCTTAAAATATATCCATCCCAAATTATAGTGTTGTCTATAAGGTCTTATGCTTAAATTCAATTGGTAACACAGGTTTATTCCCATAGACCAACTCATATGGGGTGAAGCCTATAGTGGTCTTCCACATGATTTTGTATGTTCAAATAGTTTCAAGAAGTCTAGCCTCCCAATCCTTATGGGACATGCTAACAGTCTTGGTCAAAATATTTAGTAATTCCCTATTGGTAGCTTCCACCTATCCATTGGACTATGGATGATATAGAGTTGATTTCTTATGCCTAATCTCGTATTGTTGGACCAAGATGGTAATTAAACTAGTAATAAATTATGGTCCTTGATCAGATATTATTTATTGTGGCAAACCATATCTTGTGAATATTTTTTTCATAGAGGAAAGTTATTATATTTTCATCCTTGGCATGTGTAAAAGCCTTTACTTCCACCCATTTAGTGACATAATTAGAACATATAAGGATGTACTCTTTGTTGTTTGATTTGGATCAAAAGGTCCTACAAAATCTGGGCCCTAATTTTTAAATGGTTCAAGCACCATTTGAGGCTACAAAGGCATCTCATCTAAATGTGTGGGTCTCTGTATACATTGACATCTATCATAATGAGCTATATACCTTATAGAATATTAATGGATTGAGGGCCAATAATACTCTGTATTCAAGATTTTTACTGTTGAATGCTTGGATAGAAAGTGCCCTCCACAAGGTTCATCATGACAAGCTTTGAAGATATCTAGAACTTCATCTTCTCTAAGATATCTTTTGATGATGGAGTCAGGTCTAATATAGAAAAGGAATTCGAACATCCAAGAATACCTACCACTTTTTTGAATTAAAGCTCTTTTTTGTTTAGGGAGGAAGTGTTGTGGAAGTAGCCCTATTACAAGGTAGTTAGCAATATTAGCATACCAAGTTGTGTTAAGGGTGAGGGAGAATAGGTGATCATTTGAAAATGAGTCATCCACTATGGTGTCCTCTTAAGGGGATTCTAGTCATGATAGGAAGTCAGCAATGACATTGTCCTTATCAGGCTTATCTATAATAGTTAGATCAAATTCTTATAATAAGAGCAACCATCTTATCACTCTGCTTGGGGTAGTTGGTTTGTTCATAAGGTACCTAATAGTTGCATGATCTGTATGAATAAAGAATTGGTACCTTGTTATGTAGTGATGAAACTTGTTGATATCATAGACTACTGCTAAGAACTCTTTTTCAGTGATCATGTAATTTAATTATGTTGCATATAGGTTCTTTCTTAAAAAATATATGGCATAGTTGAGTGCTTCTTATTTTTGGCCCAGCATAGCTCCCAAAGCAGTATCTAAAGCATCTATGTCAATATGGAAGGGAAGCTTCCAAGTAGGCCCACACAAAATTGGGGTGGTGGTCAATAATTCCTTTCATTGCTTAAAGGTTGCATCATAAGTAGGAGTCTATATGAATTCAACATCTTTAGTCAAAAGAGTAAACAATGGTGTTACTACTTTACTGATATTGTTGATAAATCTTTTGTAGTAACAATCATGTCCTAGAAAACTCCTGACATCCTTCTATTTTTGAGGTATAGATAGATTTTTTATTATGCTAATTTTTTTAGGGTCAACATTGATTTCTTTAGCCGATACATGGTGGCCTAGGACAATGCCTTTTGTCATTAGCATATAGTATTTCTTATGACTTAAGGACAAATGGATCTTATGATAGTGTTGTATTACTTTTTTTAGGTTCTTCAGGCACTCATCAAATATTTCTCTATAGATAGTGAAGTCATCCATGTAGATTTGTACATATTCATTGGCTAGATCTAAAAAGATACTCAAGACAACCCTCTGGAATGTTGAAGGAGCATTGCATAACCCAAAAGGTAATACAACATAAGCATAAGTACCCTAGGGACAAGTGAAGGTGGTATTTTTCTAGTCCTCAAGAGCAATTCTAATCTGGTTATAACCATTAAAACCATCCAAAAAGGCAAAATATTTTTCCCTGCTAGTGTGTCTAGCACCTAATCAATGAATAGTAGAGGAAATTGATCTTTTATGATTGTTGTATTAAGTTCCCTATATTCTATGCAAACATTCAACTCTTCATTTTTATTTGGTACAATTACCACTAGTAAAACCTATTCACTGTCTAAGATGGGATATATAAATCTAGTGGTCAGGAGTTTTTGTAGTTCCACTTTGACTATTTCTCTACGAGTTGGATTCATCCTATGTTGTGGTTATCTGATTATTTGGCACTCCTCATTTATATAGATGTGATCTGTGCATATTTATGGGATAATTCCTTGCATATCCTCATAATCCCATGCAAAATTACATTAGTTTGATTGTAACATACTAACTAGGCACTTTTCCTCATTTGACTTCAACTTATTATTAATAAGCAGTGTTTTTTTTAGTGAAATTTCAATTTATTTTGTGAGTGATTTTTGTCAGGATCCCTACTCCTTAAGAGCACAATTGATTACCTTTGTATAAGCAACTAAACACAAAATTTAACCAAAAGTAATATGTAACTAGAATTCAAAAATAGCACAGAATATGAGAGACAATACAATCTTGTATGAACACTCTTCCAGAAGGAAATACAATGAAGAAATCACACTCTTCCCACACCTCTTAGGCATACCAGTAATTCTCCCTCAAGAGTTCTCTCTCTCAATTATAAACACAATCAACTCAATAACTAAGTTGTTGTTTCCACCAGTCAGTAACAATACTGCTAGTCCACCAAGTACTCAAAGTACTCCAAGTAGATCTCCCTAATCTTGCTCCTTGTTGTGTTGCAGATCTCCTTTGACCTTGCTACCCCACAGATCTCCTTTGACCTTGCACACACACACCTGTAGATCAACTGATCTTACTTACCATGTAGATCTTCTACTTGATCTTGCATAGCCTGTAGATCAACCTAGTCTTGCACACCTACAAACCTAGATCTTACACACCTGAAAGAACCCTTGTCCTTGCCTTTGCAAGTCCTTATGATTCTACCTGCATTACCTCTTCAAAACTTCTAGGTTCTTGACCATCAGTGAGCAACAAGTTCAAGTAGTATAAAGAAGGGGAATAATGAATTTGAGGCTTACTTACCCTTTCAGTCCTCCATATGGGCGTTTGAGACTCCTTGACAGCTTGTTGTCTGCCCAAAATCCATTCTCTGGTCAACCTTGGTTTATACCCAACCGATGTTGATTCCTCTTGATCATCAATGCCAGTTCCCTGATTGATGTAAGTGTCCATGGTCACTGACGTTGGTTCCCTAACTGACGTCAGTCTCCACCTGCCCGACACCACCGACTCTGGTTTGCACATGACCGATGTCGGTACCTGCATGTTCGACGTCAATTCTCACCTGACCGACGTCGATAACTGTGTTTTCTTGTGAGTGATGACTTTTACCTGCAAGCTCACTTTGGATCATAACCTTGTCCAAACTACCCTACTTAGAATTATTTAACCCCTTGAGCTGATCTTTGTCCATCATCTCCTCCATTAAAACCAAGGCTTTCTAGTTCTTAAGTTTGTCAAAGACATCAAACTTCCTCTTAAGAACATGCATCCCCTTCTTATTCATGTGACAAAGCCTACAGAGCCACATCTTCACATCTACATCTGAAGTAGATAAACCAAAAGGAGAATCAGTAATACAAGTAGATAGATAAAGAGTACCTACTTTCTTACCACATGCTAATTCAAGTGCACCCTTGGAAACTTTCCAAGATTCCGCTGTGAGAGTAACTATGCAACCCTCATCACCCAACTTTCCTATAGAAATTAGACTCCTCTTCAGGACTGGGACATGCATGACCTCCTTCAACACCCATGTGTTGCCCATCTGCAATTTCAGCCGCACTTCCCCTTTGCCAATAATTTGACAAGGCTCACCAACCCCTAAATAAATCTTTCCAAAGTCTACATGGACATAATCATGGAAAAATACTCTATTTGGGGTTGCATGGAAAGAGGCAACAAAATCTAAAACCCAAGATTCTACTTTATCCAAGGAACATACAAGAGCATCCTGTGTAACAATACCTGCAACATCTGCTTATTCATTTCCTTCATGCTGATCTTCTACCAACCAACAATCTTTCTTTACCTACTCTTTCTTTCCATAATACCGTAATTGATAATTCTTGCCATTGAATTCCTCCATTCTTAGTGTACTTTCTTCAGCCATTGCTTTACTCCCACTCAATCAAAAACCCCTGAGAGTGACCTGTAATTAACAAACACTTAACACACTCTGACCACCTATTAGTGTACCTAACCAAGCTCTGATACCAATTGTCAGTGGTATCACTTGGTGATCCTAGCTCTGATACCAATTTTCAAGATCCCTACTCCTTAAGAGCATAATTGATTACCTTTGTATAAGCAACTAAACACAAAATTTAACCAGAAGTAATATGTAACTAGAATCCAAGAAACAGTGGGAGCATGGCATGAATGAGGAGATTGATTCCTTAGGAAAGAACCAAATGGGAGATTTGGTAGAGTTGCCAGCTAAGATGAAAGCACTGAAAGATGAATGGATTCTTAGGTTAAAGAAAGGAGAGAATGGACACGTGAGATAGAAGGCCAATGTATATGGTCTTGAGCAAACTCTAGGATAGTGGTACAGGTTTGACAGGTGTATGACAAAGCATGGCTTTAGTCAATGTCAATGTAATCACTATGTTTATTTTACCAGGTTGGATAATGGTCATGACATTATCTTATTACTGTATGTGGATGATATGCTTGTTTCAGGTTCATACATGCAGGGATTTGCTGAGCTAAAGGTAAAATTAGCTCAGTGGTGTGCCAGGAAGGATTTAGGAGGAGCAAAAATCTTTGGCATGAGAATTTCTAGAGACAGGGAAGATCACAGGTTGATGTTGTCTTAGGATGATTATGTGAATAAGGTAGTGGAGAGGTTTAATATTCAAGACACAAAATTGGTTAGCACACCTATGGATGGACAGTTCATAGAACAGTGTCCCAAATCACATGATGAGGTTGAGTACATGAGTACTAGACCTGATATTACCCAAGCAGTGGGAGTTGTCAGCAAGTTTGTGGCCAATTCAAGAAAAGAGCACTAAAAATTAGTTTAGTGGATTCTCAGGTATCTGAGAGGGACCAGTAGTAGGTATACATGCTATGCAGGGTCAAGCACTTCTCTACATGGGTATGTAGATTCGGATATGGCAGGTTACTTGGATGACAGGAGAAGCACCACAGGATTTTTGGTGGTTGGTCTTCAAGACTGAACTTGAAGAGGGATACAAGCTAGGAAACAAAATTAGACAATGTATAGTTACAGGTACAGGTGCAATTGTTTATCTCCAAGTGGGAGATTGTTAGGTTGTGCATTTAAAAGCTTCACAGGTATGCAAACATAGAGGAGGTTGCTGAGTGTCACAATAATCGATGTTGGTCAAGCCAACCGATGTCGGTCAGGAGTAGACAGGAAGCTACCGACATCGGTTATGGATCAGCTAACGTCGGTCATCTCCAGACAGACAGTGACCAATGTCGATCGTCTGTGCATTCCAGAACTGGTCTAATTTTAGACAGACAGTCAGTTTGCATGTAAAAGACTAATTTTAGTCTTGAGTCTGTGTTTCTAATTATTGTAATTAGGAAACCTAATTATTGTTTGTATGGGATCTACTTAAGAGACCCATGGGGCTATATTGTAATTTGTAGAATCATAAGGACTTGCAAAGGCAAGAACAAGGGTTCTTCCATGTGTGTAAGATCTAGGTTTGCAAGTGTGCAAGACCAGGTTGATCTGTAGGTTGTGCAAGATCAAGTAGAAGATCTACATGGTAAGTAAGATTAGTTGATTTGTAGGTGTGTGTGTGTGTGTGCAAGGTCAAAGGAGATCTACAACACAACAAGGAGCAAGATCAGGGAGATCTACTTGGAGTACTTTGAGTACTTGGTGGACTCACAGTATTGTTACTGACTAGTGGAAACAACTCTGTGTTTGAGTTGATTGGTTTGTAATTGAGAGAGAAAACTCTTGAGGGAGAATTAATGGTACACCCAAGAGGTGTGGGAAAAGTGTGATTTCTTCATTGTATTTCCTTCTGGAAGAGTGTTAATATAAGATTGTATTATCTCTCATATTCTGTGTTGTTTTTGAATTCTAGTTACATATTACTTTTGGTTAAATTTTGTGTTTAGTTGCTTATACAAAGGTAATCAATTGTGCTCTTAATGAGCAGGGATCCTGACACTTTCATCATTTATAAATTGATGATGGATCTAGTTTGGCTATAGCTATGAGTAAATAGATGATGGAATGTTTTTTGTATAGATGTAGCAAATTTATCTTCTACTTAGAGGTTGGAAAATGGGCACTTTATGCATTACAGGTTGTTGGGATCTTTAGGATTAATCTAGTAATTATTCTAAAGAACATTTGAGAGAATTGTATCTTTTTTTTTATCAGCCAAGGTGCATGCATAGTCTATGGTGACTAAAGGAATAAAGGGATTCTAGTCTATCTCATTTTCTTCAGCCCATAATATATGCTTTGGTTCTAAGGATGGTTGTGTTGGAGGATAGAGGACTAACTACTTAGTGTGGTTACCATTGGATATCAATATGTTACCTGATATACAACTGATGAAAGCATATGTTATGGCAATCCAATGTTATTCTAAGATGAGAGGGTATCCATCCAAATTAGGCTTTGGTTGCATCATAATGAAATTTGTAGGATACTCCCAAGAATCTATGGTAATGACAAGATCTTCAATGACTCCTTTTGGTCAGACTATAGACCTATCGACTATTTATAGCATTGTAGATGTGGGATGAATATTATTTAGCTATAATTTTTTCATGGTTTTAATTATCATTATATTTATTTTATCCCCCATGTCTATCAATGTATTGGATAACTACTGGTCATGGATCTAGATTGTTACTACTAGTCATCTTAGATCTAAATATTTCTTTGGCAGGGAGTTTCCCTGCATAATGTCTACCAGTTGACCAATCACATGCACTATATTGGGATCATTTTTCTTTATTATAGGTTTACATAGACATAAGTCTCTTATAGCTTTGGAATATATGGGCACATCCTTGATGCTTCGAAAGAGAGGAATTTTAACATAGATATTCTTGAGCTACACTATGAAGTCAAATTCAAGCCCAATTATGTGGCACTAAAGGCTAAGACATTCTAGAAATGGTGGGGTTGATTCATCAATGGATTTATTTACTAGTTAGAAAATTTATTATAGTAGTGAAAGTGGGTTAGCATGATCTTTTGGAGATTCTTAAGGTGTCTTCATTATTATGGGTGGGGGTGGGGGTGGTAGAACTCTTCCTGAATGTAGGTGAACTTTATTGATGTTTACCATATATGTTGGGTACTGAACAAGTTTAGTACTAAATATCAATTACACTAAATTATTTGCAAGATTTTTTATGGGTTCGGTAGGGAGATAATTATGCTTAGGTGTAGCTTGTGTATTGGGCATAATAATGAGAAGTTGTTGTTGTTGTGGAAAGAATCCTCCCTGATAGTTTCCCTAGGGCTGATTGGGTCTCTAGGGTTGCTACCAGTGGTTTGCAAGGGGTGGGCCTTGGGATGGTTACCAAGATTGTATCCAATGTTAGGCTACATGTTTTGGAGGCTACTAGAAGGTGGAGGGATAGTTTGTTTGAGGTGGCTACCAATTGGGATTAGGTGGGATGTTCATCCATGGACTAGTCCAATTGGGAGTAATATTTGTAAATTGTGAATTAAAAAATGTGGAATTTACAAAAGGTGGATTTTGTCCCATACCTAGATAAGATGGTCATTAAACCCATGTCTTTCTTTATACAATATAGAAAACTTGGTCCCCATCTCCTCCTATAGCATATAGCTCTATTATTTTGGATTTTTAGCTATGATGTTAGCTACTTTAGCTTGAACCTCGTGACACCTATAGTCTATCTTCTTATGTTTGCAATCCAAACATAGATGGTCAAAGCTTGTTCCAAGGCTACTTGATTTTTCCTTATGTATAGGCTATCTTTATTGGGTGGCCAAGTGACTAATGATATCTTGTTTTATGTCTTATAATAGGTTACTAACTTTAGATTTTGATAGGCCACTCTTGGCTGCTAGTGGAAGTTTTTTTCCCCAGACTTTGTTTATGGTAGATTTGGAATAACTTTTGCTCAGCTCTTTGATGTCTATGAATGTCACTTGGGAGATATTTCTCCCACTCATTAAGTCTAAGGCTTCAAGATAATTTTCTCTGACTCCTTTTAGGAAGATGAGTTTTAGAGGTTCTTCTCCTAGTGCACTTTGCTTGAATTTTTAAACACTGAACATGAATCATTCAACGTAGTCTTCCAAAGATTCATCCTCTTTTTGAGTCATCTTAAAGATGTCATTTATTCTATAATTTATTCCTCATCCATACTCCTGATACTTATCTAGAAACTTCTTTTTCATGTCTTCGCAATTGTGGACTAAATTACTACACAATACCATGAACCATTGAAGTGTTGAGTCTTTGAAGGTGGCAGGAAAAAGTTTCAATTTCTACATATCATGCCTATAGTCATAGATTTAATAGAGGATATCAAATTCAAACAAAAATATGTTTGAGTCTTATGATAATGTATATTTGAAATTGGGCAAGGTTGAAGGTAGAATATTTTTCATTTGTGTTACATCTATTACATTTGGAATAGGAAATTCAAAAGTAACTATGTCTAGAGCCATGTTGTCTTCTAAAAATTCTCCTTTTGATATGGATACCAAAGGTACTCAAGATCATGTCCTCAAATTTTGTAACAGTCCCTTGGTTAGCATGATAGTAAATGTTTATCTGTTGATCTACAATCTTTTTATCGGATGAAAAGTCTAAAGACTCTCTTGAGATTTCTTTGATTTATTCAAGAAAGCCTTATTAAAATGATATTCTAATGTTACTCTCTGAAGTGTTTGGTTCATGTAGTTCTTCCACTTTGTTTCTCTTTACTAACTCAGCTAATGCTCCCTTCACTTTTGTTTCTTTTTTCAAAGCCAATAGTACTTCTTCTGCAAGCTACCTCCTTCAGTTTGTAGTGTTCCCATCTTCAAGAGCCCTCTGGCTTATGGTATATCTTATAGTAAGACTCTTAGTTACTACAGGTACTTGTGGCTCTTTCTCAATAGAAACTTATGGCTTGTTTGGTAGGAATCTCCCTCAAAAAATTATTTCTCTTTGCATAAACATTGAGCCACTCCTTCAATTGTCATGTCCTTTCTTGCACAAGGTTAGTTTTTTTTTCATTTTGTGTTTGAGGGGTTGTTTCAAAATGAGCAAAAATAAAATGCAAAAAATGAAAAAAAAAATGAAGGAATGTGAAAATAAAAATAATAGGAATTGAATTTTATCTCTATAAAGCAGTAAATTTATCTAATGAAAGCAAGAAAGTTACTCTAGAAAGTAGGAAATGAAAGCAGTAAAATTAATTTAGGAAGCAGAAAATGAAAGTAGTAAAATTAATCTAGAAACCAATAATTAACAACCTCCTCGACAATGGTTCTAAAATGTTGGTTAGACTTATTACCCAATTAATACCAAATTCTTAAATCTTCTTAACATTAATTATCAACTCAAGGTACATAGGATTTTTAAGGATGTCACTACTATATATGTATTATTAATTCATAGACTAACTTAATTGGTGGTTGTAGTACAATTAACTTATACTGATTTCACCATATAGATATACAAGGAAATTATTATAATAGAATGTAAAAATTATTCACACTTATGATTCACACATGCATCACACTTTATATAATCAAAGTAGTAATGAAATTAATTCACACAACACACTTTAATCTAAGAAGGGTCAAGATCTTCACTGCAACTCCTTTTGAGGGGGGCCTCCTCATTTAGAACTAAGTTCTAATCCTTATTCAAGAGACTTACAAAAGCTTCTTACAGAATCAGCCTTTTTATTACTCAGATATATAGCAATTAAATATTGTTATAGTATATTACAATATTCCAAAAACTAGAATGCAATTACTTTCTACAATTCCATTATCCTTTATCTAATCTAGGTTCTGCCATAAAATACATAAAGCAATTTATTAGTTTCAACTAAAAACACTAAACTAGGAAAGATACAAATACTTTGCAGCTAACCCAGTTAACCTTTAAGTGGTTAGTAACTTAAAGTTACTTGTTTTTAGCCTTGATTGGGTAAAGGATAATATATGTTGCTTTTTTGTTTTGTTTCTTTTTCTCCTTTCCATTATCCTTGTCTTATTCATCTTTTGATAGCATATCCATGTTTCACTTCATGTGAAGGGTCCATACAGCTATTATGGATGATCCTCTTCAATCATTTACTCCTTTTTAAAGACAGATGGATGTGTCCTTAAAATCCAATTACTTATCATCACAGCAATGGTTTGTTTTGTGTAGCAGTTGTGGGCTCCTATAGGTGTAAGTCTACAATTTCTATTATCAATCTATAGCTAAAAAGCCTACAGTTTGGTAGTTATTATGGGTAACATGTAGGTGAAAGCTTGTAGCTACTATGGGCAACCTATAGGTGGAAAGATTGTAGTTGGGCAATTGTTAAGGGCTAGAAGCCCCTTTTATTGCAAGCTTCTCTATAAGTGTTGTGACAAAGTAAGATTCCTACAATATTATTTTACCCTTCAAATGTCTATTAAATAACGTTACACAAGTATAATCTAATCAAATAAAAAGCATCATTAAATCATAAGACAACATGTATATATTAATGCACACATATAATCATTAATTCATTCATTCATTTACATAAGTTATGGATAGTTCTAGGGATTCATATAGGCAAAAGGTATATAACTGGGTATGGATGAGGCTATAAATAGAACAATTAGTGGCCTCATCAAGCATGGTTGAGGAGATGGTGGGTATAGAGGTAGTAACCACAAGAAGGGAGGGAAGGTGGAGATGGCATGGTTGGTTAGGCACTGATGGTGATTAATGGAGGTATAGGTGGTTATCAAGGAGTGGTAGGGATAGGTGTTGATGTTGTGGGGGTCTCTAGATCACCTATTAAATTTGGGGATTAGGTGCATATTGATAGCCTAGAATAAAAGGTGAGAGCTAGGGTGGTCAAGATATTTGAGATCACCATAGAGAGAGATAAATATCAATAATAGGTCACAAATTTATAGAGATAGATAGCATAGTAGGATATACATATGGGTCTAGTATTATCTCATATGACCACCTTATTGGGGTAGAATGGGACTAATGATAGTCAGATAACAGCTTTATAGGGTCATATTGCTTAGATTTAGGCTAGATAAAGCTAGCAAGAGTCTAAATTATAGGTAGCAAAGTGGGCCACGGATGAGGGAGTTACCTTACTATAGCGATAAGGCTTGGGTGATGTGCCCAACAAATGTCATAGTTGACTAGAGAGGTACAATATTATAGGATACTTTATGAGGGTTTAGTATCAATTAACCAATGAAAACCTTCATACAAGACTAGCATCTGTTCTAATTATATACGTCAACCACCCAGGAGACCACTAAGACTACCATGATCTAGATTATGAGACATTGATAGTATATTGGACATGTATTTTCATTGTTAACACATGGATGTCCATGATGCTCATATTGTATATGATTTTTAATAAGAATCATAGACATTTATGTGATTATGTTATATTTCATGTTTATGGATTTTACTTATGTGATTTGGGATATGTTTGCTAGATTAGACATTAAATTATTGACTGCATGTATGAGATAATTATATGTTTTTAGTTGATGTATGATGGATGCATAATATTTATTGGATCTATTTACATGTGTTGAAATTGGTTATGATTATATACCTTATGGATGCATTTTAATTTGATGTATATGATGATGTGATGACATAATTTGGATATATATGGTATATTAATGACATAGATTTAATTTTTATGTTGTATTAAATGGATAAATAAAAGGATGTAATGTGATATCATAATGAAATGGAATGTATTATGAAACATGATAATATTTTTGATAGTTTGTCCTTAGTTAATATAATTACATGTTTCTTAAATTGATTATGGGTAAATCATCCTACACCAAGGAGGTGGATGGCTCAATTAACAAGTTAACCAGGTTAAGTTGGATAGTTTAATGATTAGGGGTATGGGTTTTAGGATATTGAGGATTTATTAAAGCCATGAAAATTTCATCAATTCATTTTTACTTTTTCACTTAAATAAAATATACCTACAACATTTAATTGGTCATAGTGACATTGATTTATAATACGTAGGGACTTAAGAGGGAACTCCATTAGTGACATTCCAAAATAATAATGGGTAGTCATTTTTTTCCATCCTCATTCCCAGGAATAAAAAAGATAAAAACTAAATATTTACAACATACCATACTTAAAAAGATAATTTGACACAGCAAGTATTTATACATCTACCCAATGCAAGACAAGATGATTACAATGATGAAATGGATTTCTAATGTGTAAATAAAAATTTACCAAAAAGATAAATATTTACATGAAGTATGGATTCACAAAATGATTTGTTTTGAATAAAATGATTTCATTAATATTTACAAAATGATTTAAAAAGGGACCTAAAAAGATGACACATAATAAATATTTACAAAGTGATTTGATGTGTGAATAAAAAGAGATAATACGTAGATAATAATTATGATTGTAATGATCAATGACTTAAAAGGATTTTAATTAAACTAAATATAAGACAATTTAGTATAAAGCTAAATGATTTTTGACAAAATGAAATTTTTACAAACTCAACCTAATATGTGGGTTTTAATAAATTTGCACAAAATGTCCTAACAATGTGAATTAAATGACTATAAACATTGATAGGATAACCTAAAGTCTATGTAATAAAATTCACAAAATTATATGATGATAAATGATGATAATGATGACCTAAAAGGATTCAACAACAAATATTTATGTGGAATGAATATTTACAAAACAACAAGGATGCAAGAAAGATGACTTGAAATGACTAATAAAAGGACCTTATTATGGATAAAAGATAAAATGACCTATTTACAAACCTACCTAAAAATATTTTCCTAAGAAAGATAAGATGGAATAAGACAAATCAATCCTAATTTAAATATTTATAAGATGATCTAATATGTAAACATGAACTTTTATGAGAAAAGGAATATTTACAAAGTGATCTACTATATTGAAACAGCCAATAATATTTACAGGAGCAAACTAGGTATATTATAATGATTGGTGATAATTGAGACTGGATCAAACTGGGTATATTGTAATCCTGAGAAGTAGATAAAAAATTTCAATATTCTATGTAATTTTTTATAAACTGTATTATACATCTTGGAGGAGGGGTAATTAATGACCCTTCTCTAATGATGAAATTAGAAGGGATGGGTGGATGTATGCTTAGGCAATGAATGGGGATGAGTAAATACAAGTGTTATTGACATTGATAGGAAGAAGATCCACCTGGGAGAATTGATTTTCATTTGGATTGGGATATTGGGAGTAAATATTGATTTTGGAGTGGATCAAATGTTTCAGATGACTCTTCAACAATTACCATTTCATACTTTTAGGATCAATCTTCCCCATTTTTGAGACTCATATCTCCTTATATTTGAAGCATATATCTTCCATCCACTATTGGGATCAGGGTCATATGGGAAATGAGCAGACAAGATGGAATGTACAGAATGATGGGAAATGACTAAGAATGATGGGAGGTGAAAAAATGATAGATAGGAGTGCCCCAAAGTATGGGCTCTTACAGATAGAGGATCAAATATTTCAAGCCCTCTAGGTATAAAACAGTTTAGGATGAATGATATTCATTGGCTCATCTAGTTCTTCTCTATCTAAAGTGGCCAATGTATATACCAATGATCTAAATTTAAAAATAATAATGTAAGTCCCAAGCCAATTTGCTTCAAATTTTCCTTTCTTTTCTCACTTAGAATTAATTTTTTTATGATTTTCCTTGAGGATTAGGTCACCAATTTCAAATTCTCAAGATTGGATTTTCTTACAATATTTGCCTTTGAGCTTATTTTGATATGCTTGGAGGTGATCGAGAGCATTATGATGTTTTTCATCCAATAATTTTAGGTTTTGTAGCTGATCATGTCTATACTCATTTTTTGTGATCATGCCCCATAAAGATATGTGTAATGAGGGGAATTCAATTTCGACTAGAAAGATGGATTTTGTTTCATATACCAAAGAGTATGGAGTGGCCCTAGTAGGAATTCCAATGCTAGGTCTATATGACCAAAGTGCAGGATATAACTATAGATGTCAATTTATTCCAATGTCATTGATAATATTTTTGAGAATTTTTATAAATGTTTTGTTTGGTTCTTTCAATTGTCCATTACCGTGGGGGTAATAGGGTGTAGAAAAATACTACTTAATGTGATATCTATTACATAGGTTGTTCACTTCCTGATTCTAAAAATGTTTACCATTATCTGATATTATTTTGGATGGGATTTTGAAACAAAAAATGATTTGATTCATAATGAACTTAGATATATGAAGGTTTATGGTGTATATGAGTGGCATAGCTTCCACCCATTTATTAAAATATTATATGGCTTTAATAATTAACTTGTGTCCATCTAATAAAGTGGGATTGATTTTGCCAATGAGATATAATCCCCATATTGAAAAAGGTAGGGGATCAAGATAGGTTGTAGCTCATAAGTTGGGGCATGTATAATATTCTTGTGTTTCTAATAGGTTACACACATAATAACAAGCATAATGATCCATTATTGGCCAATAAGATCTATTATAGAGTAAATTTTTGGCTAGGGCCATTCCACTAACATGGCCTCCATAAATATTATCATGAACCTCCTTGATTGCAAGAAGAGCCTCCTCTAAGTTTAGGCATCTTAATAGAGTCTCATCATATCCTTTTCAATAGATCATGTTGTTAAGGATAGTGTAACAAGATGTGAATTGGATGAAGGGTTTGCATTGGTGCTGGTTAAGGTATAGTAGAAGGGTATTGTCATGGAGGTAGTCACAAATGTCATGGTACCATGGTTGACTAGAACCAGGGATTACACAAACCCAATTAATGATCCAAGGTTTAATTTGCAGGAAATAATAATTGTTCAACTAAAAAATCACCTTCAAGGAAATATGTAGGGAGATCTATTGGATACCTAATAGTGGCCATTGCATTTACTACTTTTTTAATTACCCTTGGTAGTTACTCAAAGGTTATAGACTACAAGTTTTATTTTAATTGATCGACCATTTGAATGTATAGAATCATCTTATCATATTTAGTTTGGAAATATTCATTAACTTATTTGATAATCAACTAAGAATCCCCTAGAACCTGAAGATGTTGAATATTCTATTGGATGGCAAGTTATAATCTAGCAATTAATGCCTCATACTCAGTGATGTTATTAGTGCATGGGAAATATATTCAAAAATATTTAAGGATTAAGTCTCCTTGTGTTGTTAGAAAAAGGATTCTCACTCCTAACCCATGAAAATTAAATGATCCATCAAAATATAATTTCCATCCTAGTGATTCTTTAGTTGTTAATATGAACTCATCAGGGAAGGTTGTTGTCAATAGTTTTGTGCCCACTACAGGTGTTGTTGCTAGTTGATTTGTGATAATCTACCCCTCGATGGATTTTTGATTTATATACTCGATATCAAATTCACTTAAAAATGTAATCCATTTAGATATTGTCCCTATTAAGGTAGACTTAGACAACATATATTTAAGTGGATTAACTTTTGTGATTAGCTTCACTTGGTTAATCAACATATAATGTCTAAGTTTTTTAGAAGCAAAGACCACAGCCAAGCATGCTTTCTTTATAGGGGCATAATTAAGCTCATATGAGATGATCATTATACTTAGATAATATATATCTCATTCTTTTCCTTCATCATTTTTTTGAGCTAAGAGGGCCCTATAGCATATCATGTAGCAAATATATATAAAGGTAATGGCCTTCTCGATATTGGTGGTGAAAGCACTGGAGGCTTTAATAGATATTACTTCAAGTTATCAAATGTTGTTTGACATTATATAATCTAGTCAAAATGAGCTCCTTTTTTTAATATATGAGTAAATGGATGGCATTTATCTACCAATTAATAAATGAATCATTGAATGGCTTGTAATTTTCCTTAAAGGCTCCACAACTACTTTAGGTTTTTAGGAGGATACATTTCAATAATGGATTTAATTTAGCATGATCTACCTCAATGGCTCATCAAAATACTATAAACCCCAAAATTTTACCTGAAGTATCCCTAAACACACATTTCTTGGGGTTTAATCAGACTTTATACTCTATAAGCCTCTTAAAGATCTGTCTTAGGACTATTAGATGTTCTTCTCTTATCTTGGACTTTCCTAAGATATCGTCCACATAATCTTCCATAATATTGTGCATCATATCATGGAAAATGAATGTCATGGCCCTTTGGTAGGTTTCTCCTACATTTTTTAGTCCAAAGTGCATCACTTGATAGTAATAAGTTCCCCATGGAGTAATGAAGGTAGTTTTATGTTGATCTTTTAAAGTAATTTTGATTTGATTATATCTGAAAAAGCCATCCATGAGGGAGAGCATTTCATAACCTATTATGGAATCCATGATCATGTCAATATTTGGTAAAGGAAATTCATATTTTTTACATGCCTTGTTGATATCTTGGAAGTTAATATACATATATATCCCTCTTATGGTTTTGTAACAGGGACAATATTAGAAATCCATTCAAAATAGTCTATTGGCTAAATGAATCCTACTTCCAAGAAATTTTGTAATTATTCATTGACTAATAATATTAATTTAGGGTGCATTTTTCAAATATTTTGTTTGATTGGTTTTGAATTTATATGTATGACTATGTGATGTACTACCAAAGTAAGATCTAATCCAAGCATGTTAGAGTAGCTGCATGCGAATATGTCTATAAACTCTTTGAGAAGCTCTATAAGAATTTATAATTCTTCAGAGGTAAGCATTGCCCCCAATTTGATTATTTTGGTATTTTCTTCAGTTCTAATATTAACTTTTATGACCTCATCAATTAAGGAAGGTGACAAGTCTTGAATATACACTAGGGTGGTGGTAGCTCTTCACCTGAATCAAATTCAGCTAGGAACTCTGCACCTAGCTCTTGATACAAATATTTATCATCATGGTTTAATTAGATTTATTCTATGATTGGAGAGGGATCAATTTCATTATATTCCTCTTATTCTACTTGATTTAATGATTTATGTTGCTCTCCAAAATACACGAAATCATCTAGATTAATAATGAATCCCCTTTTGTGATCCCTTGATGGCATAAAGCTTCAAGCTCCTATGTACTCAATAATGGCTTCATCACTTTGAAATATATTAAAGGATGGTTCTTTCTTCTAATATAGTATATTACTTCAAGGTAGCAAAGGGAGATATTGATGGTGTAAATGGTGGTATAGGGGAATAAGTTTGAGGTAGCCAGGGCTTCAAAGATCTTATAAATAGAACATATCTCAACTTCTTCATTAGAGGTAGACTCTTACAGAATCAAATAAGAGTCCATGTCAATAGAGTTGAGGTTAATGACTAGTGGTTTGTACCCTAGGCCAAGTTATCTCAGATGTTTCTAAACACTAATAGGTTTTAACCTTCCTTATTCCTCTCGACCTAGACCTCGACCCTTATAGTTCATTTTTTGAAGCATTTTTTATACTATGGGATATTTTCATTTAAAAAATATATGGCCACATCTTCATGAATAATCCAAGAATCATCTGGCTCCTCAAAACATTCTTCTAATATAATTCTTGTGCTAGTGAAGACAGTCAGCCCAAGCTGATAAAAAATAGGATTATATTTTTTCATAGTTGGGGACCCATAGCTATGTGGGGATAATGGAAGATATCTAATGTAAAGGGTTTTATACTCATATTCCCCACACCCCTTGGAGATAATTTTTAGATGAGTGGTTTTTGATAATTTAGATGAGGTAGATGATAGACTCAGGGTGTACATATTTCATAGCTTTTGGATTATAGGATGAGCTTCAGGTATTTAGACAATAAATATCATGACTTGATCCTTCCATTTAACAACTATGAAAATGTACAATTTCACTTAGGATGGTGACTTCCATGCTTGAATGTGGGAATTTGAGGCATTGATGAAGGTTAGAGGGTATCGCTCTCATCTCATGGATCCAAGGGCATCCCAAAATCATGTTATAAAGAAGATTAGCATCCACTACATGGATTAGTGTTTAGTAAACTACATGCCCCATAGCTATGGGAAGATATATTATTCCTGTTGACAATTTTTCAATATCATCATAATCCTTTATCATTATCAGAGTAGGCCCTAGTGATGATTTTGAATACCCTAACTTCTTAGGGAATTCAATATTGTATAAATTTAGGGTTGACCCTCTGTCTATAAGAACCTACAATATTCTATGATTTGTAATGGATATTTAAATGAATAGGGGTTAATTATGATAATGGCCTATTGGTGGCATGTCATGGGCATTGAATGTGATCTATTATGATGGAGATAAGTGACCCACCAAGGATTGGAATTGATTTTTGTCAATATCCATAGGAAATTTTAACTCATGCATGACTTGATGTAATATCTCCCAATGTACAGAAGAAGTTTTGAGAATATCCTTGAGGGAGATTTATGATGGGGTCTTATCAAGCTCTTGGATAATATCATATGTCTTATTGGGAGATTTTGAAGCTTTCTTAGGGATGGTTATTTTTTGAGACAAAGAAGTGGGTGGATCTTTTGGAAGTACTCCAAGAACTTTTATTTTTCCATGTCTTGTATTAACTACATAATCTACAATGGCCCTATTAATTTTAAGGATTAGGGATGGCAAATTTATGGTCTCTTGCGAGCTTTTTATATTTATGGTGTCTATGTAGTGATATGGGATGGAATGGTAATAGATTTTGTTGGATCTAGAGTTTGACACTGATCCCTTAGTGATTTATTTTATTTTTGGTCATGTTTCGGTAGGGGATACTAATATAATCCTAATTGTTGATTTTTATATTGTCTTGTTTAACTTTTGTCATCAACTTCTATTTCCCTTTTTTCTATCAAGTCTTGGATAAAATGTCTTAATTACATACATTTTTTAATATCATGTCCTTTCACTTGATGGTAATGATAAAAATCATATTCATTGTACCAATTAGGGCATGGCTTGTTATCATCCAAGGGTTTGATCTTTGGGAGAGTTATCATATTGGTAGTAATTAATTTCTTTAGGACCCTTTTGACTAGCACACCAGGACTAGTAAGATGACATTTCCCTGCTCTAGGCCTTGGCTTTCATTTTGGCACAATAATACTGGAGATATTTTGACTTTTAGTATTAGGGGAAGATTTTTTTACTATTTTTACATGTTTTAAATTAGTAATACCATCCCCAAATACATTTTTGTTTTTATTGAAGACCTTTGGTTTACTCAAAAAATTATTATCTTGATTGTAAATGTGTTCAGGGTATATAATTTGATAGTTCCCCTTTAAATAAGCATTTTTTCTATTTGGAAACCCTTTTATATAATCTCATCAAATGATTTGGCACACTATAATTTTAATTGATACTTCAATTCTATATTTACATTGTCAATAAAGATCTTAGCCAACTATTTTTTAGGAATGATACATCGAAAGCAACTAGTTAGGCTTCTTTATTATTGTAGGAATGATGCAAGACTCTCTCCATTAATTTATTTGGTGTTATATAGAATAATTATATAAATTTCATGCTTGATATTGAAATAAAAGTGTCTCACCATTTTTTTTTAATTATTCAAATGTAAAAATGGACCTTTTAGGTGCGTGCATAAACCATTCAAGAGTGGGTCTTGTGAGACTTTTAAGAAAGATTCAGAGTAAGTAAACATCATTATATACAACCTCATGTCATTCTACATAAAACTATTGAACATGGTCATGTGGGTCCCCTTTCCCTTTATATTTATAAAATTTTCAAATTTCAAAATGTAAAAGTCTTCATATCTATATTTCATGGCTTGAGTGTAAGGATCTATTTGCTAAAGAGTATCCTTCATCATCTTACCCTCTTGGGAAAAGGAAGGATCCATTAAAGGATTGGAATTATTAGTTTGGCTTAATTTTGGTTTCAACGGGTCAATGTTGGTGTTTTTAGTTGTTTTTCTAGGTGATGGGGGTTTTTGGGCTTTGGAATGTGATGCAGGGGCATCCCTTGAGGATCCAAAAAAAAATAGATTGTCCATAGGTGCATAGAATTCAAATTCTAGAGTTTCCCTCCAAAATGCACTATTTAAATATTTGAATTTGTGAGCCTTGTAAAAGGAATTTTATGCACATTGAGAGGATGGAAAGTTGTCATAAATGTGTCTAAGAGATTATATCCTATATAAGGCTCATACATGTCACAAGTATAATTTCAAAGTCTTGGAGATATGTCATATTATGAAAAAATTCAAGAACTATGTTATGCAATGTAACCAACCTCCACATAGTGAAGGCATCAAGATTCAGTTATAACACTTCTTTAGGAAATAGGGAGTCAATTTTTGCATCTATGGGAGAGGATCCCATTCTAATATAGGATGGAATGTAATCGAAAAACATTTTTTTTGTATGTAGATAGAAGGGGAAAATTATTAGGAACAACTCCTATTTTTGAATAAATGTATTTGCAGACCCTGTATGAGGTCTTTTGTTGTTGTAATAAATTGTATGTGTTTTAGCAGTGATGGGAGAAATAATTATATAGTTGTTTATTTTCATGTTTGGGACGCTAAAATATGTTTGATAGAGAGTAATTCTATGAAGTAAAGAAATAAATAATGACCCTATCCAAGAAATTATAAAATAGACCTTGTGCAGTCAGTCTATTTGCAGTTTATGTTTCCACATTTAACAATGGAAGGAATATGGTTAGTGGTATTCAACATTATTTAAAGACATTATTAAATTTTTAGATCAATTTGTTTTAATTAAATGTGTTCATAGACTTTGGTAATCATATATTATTTGAGTATACCCTGCCTTAAAGTCATTCTCTGTATACAAACTTTATTGTGGTTATTAGGATCCAACAAACATTGAATTTGTATTGACTAAGTGATTGAGTAAATAAATGATATTTATTTTTGGATTAATATCCAAGTATTAATCCCTTAAATCTCCAATAATTATGTTGAGAAGGTAAAAAAAAATTATGTTTTGACAAAAACCCTATTTTCTGTACTTGCCTATTGTCATAATGAACTATGCAATTGGACTCTTGAAGGGATATGAAAAGAGAAAGGAGTTATGGGAGTTTAAAATGTAAAGGTAAGTTTTATTAAATCATATGAATTATATTTTGACCTTGTGACTAATCAAAATGAAGGAGTTTTCTTTAAAAACCTTGATACAGACCTAGAAACTCATAGTCTGTATGCTCATTTAGGTGTATTTCAAGTTTGTAAGACAATGGAAGTAAAAGTGTATAAATAATGATTGTGAAGTATCTATAGGTCCATTCAAACCTTATAAACCCTAATTGGTTTTTTGAAACTTTTAATTACGTTTATAGATGGATTTCTCCTACTCTCGGGTTATCACAGGGCTTTAAAAAACCCTAAACTAGGGTTTGAGCTCTAATTTAAATTGTAACCATTAAAAAATTCTACAATATTGTAAACTAGGGTATTTTGAAATTTTGAATAAATAACACAATTAAAAATGGTGTATGGATGTTTAAGTATGGATTTTGAGACCTGAGTGTATTCTTGGCCTAGATGAGACTTAAAAGGGTAAACAGTAAGGTAAAAAGAGCTAGTAAAGTGGCTTAAATGACTAGTTAAGGTCTGAAACTTTGAGGTTCGTTAGATTTTAGAAAAGGGTATCTATATTAGGAATGATATTTCCAATTGGTGAATTTGTAGTCCTTACATACTAAATAAATTCTATAAAGGGGCTAGTATGACTGAGAAGGCAGGCAGAGCAGTAAGGATAAGGTGTGAGTGGAGAATTAGAGAGTGATGGTATGTAAAATAGAATTCATTATGACGCTATAGAGTTTGTAGAAAGGAATATTAGAGTTCAACTAATAATCTAATGATATTTGGGGTTTGCATGAAGGTTTGAAATAACAAAGTATGCTACAGGCATTAGACAGTTGCTACGGGTTGAGTAGTTGCTACAGGTTGAGTCATTGTTACAAGTAAGAGTAATTGCTACAAGAAGGTGAGAATAGAGGCTTATTAAGAATTGTATGAGATATTAGATTAAGAAACAAAGTTCAATATGTTTTCCCTATACATCCCTTACATCAAAATGTATTTGGGATGCTAGCAAAATAATTTATTGGGTAAGCTAGTCTAGGCAATCTTATAAGGCATATTTCTTTCTATCAGCCTCATTATGATTATTTTAAGGAGATTCTTCTTCATCATATAGTTCTTATTATTGATCTACGAGATTAGGACTCCCCTCATCTTAGTTTATGACATGTGGGTGTGGAGGAGTGTTGGGTTTAGATGGTGGTCAAATGAGATGTTGTAGAAGATTAGGTTTAAATGTAGGGGCAATTTGCCTCCCATTATAATGACTTGGGCTAGGATTTGATCTTGATTTTATTATATATTGGTAAAATTGGGCTCTAACTTCGTCACTATTGAAAAATTCATTATTAATTCATTCATCTCCTCTAGGATTATGCATGTCACTTTGATTTTATTCATTATCCCTACTCTATTCACCTAATGTCCTTAGGATATCATCTTCCCAGTTTGATCCTTGTCCCAACCTTAGGACTTGGGCATGGGTCTTGATCGTATGGTGGATAGTGAATGGTGATATGAAGATTATTAGTTGTTTATTTGATATAAGGCATAATTAAGTGTGATTTTGAGCAATGAATTTATCTTTATTTTTAGGCTATAATGGTAAAGGTGTTTGTAATAGATAGGATGAGATTTAGATTTTGAGATTAAGGACTATGATAATCAAGTATTACCAATGTGAAAACTCTATGAAGATTCAACCTAGCAAGGAGACTATATGATGAGACAAATAGATGCCTTTATTCATACTAGCGATATAATGATTAGATGAAAGTTAGTTATGAATAGGTGGGATGACAACACAATATTGTGTTAGATGAAATCCAATAGAGTTATAAACTTTGGTAATATTTAATCAAGGTAGTATGTCTTGGGATGGATAGAGTGATTAGTAAGATGATTTTAAGATTGCTAAAAAAGGATAGGTGACCATTATAGCTTAGTTATAAGACAAATCTAACCCTCAAGATGGTGGAGAATAGGATTATGAAAATATGATGATGGGAAAAGATGGAGATGATTTAGGCTAATCCCTATATAGGACAAGTGTATCCTAAGGGTTTTCTAGGTGTTTTTTAAGAAAGGGAGAAGGCTCACAAATAATATGGGTTTAGCATGACACACATATAATCACACCAATCACAAGCCCTGGTATTTAGTAAACTAATTGGGTGTGTAACCTAATGACTGCACCAACTAATGGCTTCACAGGTTAGGTTGTAGGATGGTGACCCATTATGGAATCTCCCAAACCCTCTCAACCCCATCTACACTTGATGATCACTATGGGGGTTGATACTAACCTAACACCAAGTCATATATTATGGTTGAAAGGCCCTATGCTAGGTTAAATAGTGTTTTAGGGGCATTTCTAATATATGCAAAGTACATGGGGCCCAAATCCATGTAGGATGTTGTCTAATATTTGGGTCAAAAAATTAACTCTTTCCCTTCATGGAAGACCTATATAGGTCAACCACTTGGCCTAATGATAATTATCCCTAATTTTTTTACTTTTATAGAACATAGAGTGTGTCTAAATGCATGGTAATGAAATCTGCATCACCAACCCCTAAAGACTAAGAAAGTACATGGGGATGAATTCCACATCACATTGTACCCTATAAAATAAAAAATTAGGGTAACAAATAGGCAAATAAAATTTTATTAAACTGATTATTTTATTATGTTGGATAAAAACACAAACACACGAAGAGATTTGTAATAAATTTAAATCCTAAATGTTAAACCAAATCATGATCCTGCAAGCAAACATGTTATAAATCTAGTTTAGTGACCTTTTACTTATTTGTCCTACACAAATATTGTTAGTATTTTTTAGTAAATCAAAATTGTTTTTCACTTCCTCAAAATCGCTCCTGCATAGTGCACATAGTTTGGCTTTTCAAAATTGATTACAGAGAATAAAAATCACTACTAGCAAGTCAAAACCACAATTAGGAAATCTATGATTTTGTAGACAAATCACTTGTGGTTATTCAAAATTGTAATTGTTAATCAAAATCATAGAACATGATAAGTAGTTTTGTAACTGGTAAGTAGAATAATAAACTTTATAACAAAATGCAAAATAAACTTTCTTAAAATAGGTTTATACTATATGCTATCAAGTAAAAGGTATAATCAAAATTTCCTAAGTCAAAATCATAGATCAAATTTCAAAATTGCTTTTAGAAATTAAGATCGCTTCTTTTGAGAAGCAATTTTACATTTAGGAAACTTAAAATATATATAGATTATACAAAATTACTCACAAGATGATTCTAAGATAAAACACTAAACTATTTATGAATGTAAATAGAAACTAGACTATTTGACAAAAAACTAGACTATACAAGAATAAAAAATCACCTATGTAACATCAAAATCAGTTATGGGAATAAAAATTGCTACTTTTGAGAAGTGATTTTGAATCTGCTAAATGTTAAAATTATATGCAAAAAATGTGTAAATGATTATTATAACTATTCTTATAGGATAATGTTGATAAGACCATAATATTTACAACTAAAGATCAAAAACTAGATTTATATGAAAATAACACTTAGTATCTAACTACTATCAAACTACCTTTTAAGATGTTAAAATCATGATTAGGATTCAAAATTTCTACTAGAGATAAGTGATCTTGCATGATATACTCAAAAGTTTGATTTTGGGGGAGTGACCTTATTTGTGCAGATTTTCTCCTTCCCTATAACTAGATCACAGTTAGATAGAAGTAGTAAAATTATAAGAGATCCAAATCATAACTTTTTGGCTAGTGAGTTATATCTATATCAAAATTTTGATTATTAAAGATAAGATTGCTCATAGGAATAAATATCACAGGTAGGTACAAGTGGTTTTGATTAACATAAAAGACCTATCAATTGTGTGGCCAAGTTTTGTTTTATCCCTGTAAGATAACAGGTTAGTCTAGGAGCATAAAAAATAAAAAGAGATCAAAATTTTAAATAAGGCTCTAATAAATATCTATCTTAAGTCAAAATCACCACTAGTTAAGGCAAAATTGTAGATGATATTCAAAATCATGACTATCAAGAAGCAAATTTGAATAAGGTCAGAAAACTACCAAGGAAACTAATGGATAACTATCAAGTCCATGTGGTTAGTCAAAATCACAACTGTGATCTATAAAATCACTAATTATAAAGTAAAACTGTGACTCTCTTAGAATGTGAAAATTTTGAAAAGCTATGGCTAGATTGGTTAGGGGGCAGGTAGAATATTTTATATTATAAATTGACAAGTGGGGAAAGTGGTTATTAAATGAGGTGGGATTAGTGTTTTAATAGGATGTTAGTTGGATAATCAAGGGATTAATATAGTATGGGGTGTATAATAAGGTTAGCATGATGTAGGAAATATATAATGGGAAATGGATTTATATATTTAATTAGGAAAATAGTTATTTTTAAATGAAATTAATTGTGGGATTAAAGAAATAGTTAAGGTGAGCAGATTCAGATGTATACAATTTCAATCTAATAGAAAGGAACATTCATTTTTTTCATTATTATATCTCACAATTATATTGCATCTACATTTGAAGGAATCATTGCTTAGGGTTTGCCCTGGATGGAAGATAACTTGTCTTGTGGGAAGTCTTGGATGCAAGTAGGAGTATTTTAGTCTATAGATAATTTCTATAGTGTGATCATTACAAAGCCACAACAATCTCTTATAAAACACCATTGGCTAAGGAGGATATTGAGACTCGATAGGTTCACTTAAAAGTATCTTTAACTTTTGTTATTTCATTTGATAGATAGATATTGCACAAAGTATTAGGTTTTGAATATATAACTCCTTATTTTTATTACCTCTACACTTAACTTAGTGTAGCTATAGTGTTTTTTAATATTTCCATCTTCTATCTTAGGTGATATAATCCTCCATTTACCTAACATGATACCTTCTTTATTTTATTTATTTTAAACTATCCCCCTTTGTGTTATAAGCTTTGATAACACTAGAATAGATTTCATTTTATACATTAGAAGACCTAGCAAGGGTTATTGCATGATGTTAATTGCCTAAAGGCTTTGAAACCCTTTTCTTTATTATTGTGTGATAAGTGTTCCCTTAGTTAGCAGATCCAATTTAGTCATGCTCCTGATATACAAAGTATCATAATAGATGTTAATTGATTACCTTTTCCAAACTTAGATTTACTAAGATAAGTTGTAAATCTATCTTAATCTATTGCATATAGAAAGTGTATCTTAAACTAATTTTAAAGTAAATATAACTAATTGACTATTAATAGAGGCACATGACACAATACATATTACAAATATAAATTTGAAAGGTCAATACCAAAATATGGTGTAGTTAGTTATTTGAACATAGATACTAAAGATGATCACAATGACATATCAAAATCTCAAACAAAATGTAATAAGTTGGTTCTCTCCTATGATGGTGATGATGATTATAAGGAATATGATTGGAATGACACAACTAATATGTAAGATGAATAGGATAACGTAATTGAAGGTTACAACACATATGATATAGAACCTACATAGAGGCATCTCCTTGATGAGATCCTTGCCCTATAGTGTCATCTTTCCTTGTACATAGCTTATTTTTTTATCATACTATTATAATGAAAAAAATAAAAACATTTACTATTTCCAAAAAAATATAAAAACTAGGACCTATGCATGATATATGTAGTTTATTTACATTCATTGATTTCTAATGCAATATATGCATTACTACTCTATATTCAATTTTATATCAAATATGCTTCACAACTATACATCAGTAAGTTATGTAACATAAATTTTGTCACTTTAAAATGTAATTTTAGGTGGTGATACGATCAGAGACCCATAAAATTTACACATAAAACTACTCTTTTCCAAATAGTAATGCACCGTTATCTTATCCAATTCCACCAAATTTGTCCTAATGAACTCAGGATCAAGTTTCTCATATCCAAAATAGAATTAGGAATTATTAATGCAAAAATGGGATGGTACTTGATAAATTTTATTAATATGAAAAATCAAGCATTATAAATAATGGAAAGTGTTGCAATGTATGTAGGCATTGCAGAACTCTTATCCAAATCACACAATAAGGAACAAATAACCTAAAGTTAGAAAATATGTAGGAATAGCATATTGCCTCTAACTTTCCCCACATTATTACATATGAGAAATAAAATTTACTCAATATAACATCATCCCATAAACATAGGGACTGATTATTATCAACTATACAACTAGAAAATAACTAAGCTAGTAAAAATAAATAAACAATTACATTTATTTTATAACTCACCCGTATGGTGAATTAAGATAGGTTAATCCTAACAAGCCTTATATAACTTCTATGCATCACATCAAGTTTATTGGGCACATATTTTAATTAGGTTTTATCACTCCATGGTCATCCCTTTTGTTCCTACTAAAATTACAATAAATTATGTGCATTTTTCCATATTGATAACTTAATTTCACATTGTTACCTTACTAGATACATAAGCTACTGTATATCATAATGTTACCATTTATTTATATAGATCAATTTCACTTATTCATGCATGTTTATCTTGTTTGATTTTTTGATTCATGCTTTATGTGTATCCATTTCTTTGGATTGTGGATATTTGAAGATGTCCATGTTTGTCATGCCCAAAATTCATGACTCAATTATGCGTAAAAACACACCAATTTTTTTATTTTAATTTATTTTTTAATCAATGCCCACACATGTCTCAATAATAAATCAGTAAGGAAAAGTATCTTCACAAATATTGACACACTAAAAAATATTGTCCAAAACAAATAAAAAAATTGCTCAACATACTTTTATTATTTAAAAGACGTATTAGACTAAGATCAACCAAGGTGTTTGCTTAGTAAACCAATTATCTGCAGTTAAATTCATCCCAAATATGCAAGTAAGATAAAATAAGGAAATAATTGTACTTTTTGATTGATCATTCCCCCTATATCACTCTCAAACATTAGTAACATAACTATCACTTTGTTTGTTTCACTTCATAACGAAGTCAAAAGCAAACATAGTACCAATATCAGGTACCATATTCATAAGCAGAAGACTAACTCAAGATTATTTTTAAAAAATTATACATTAGATAACATGGCTCTATAGTAGTCGTAACCCTTTCCATCTAGAAATGATAAAACCCCAATGTTGTACAAACTTCAAGGAAATAACATTTGATTTCACACTTGTTGAGTTCTACATCAAATCAATGTTGGCAAGAAAACATGGCTCTAAAAAAATTTGACAATTTGTTAAGGTATATCTATTCCATCATCATCATCATACTAATGTATGCACATAAGTGATACCAAAAATGATTCGTTAATGGGTCACTGAGTTTATACTCCCACAGAGATTAATAGCAAAGTACAGTATACCACCAAGAAAAAAGTCTTCAAAAAGAGAAAGTTTTGGTCCCATATCTTTCAAAACCTCAGTACACTCTTAAATCAAGATATAAAAAATCAAAATAAACATACCAATATAATTCATCCTCCACCATGCCACAAACATTCCTTATAAGCCCAAACCATGGCCAGCACTCATATTGATAAAATGATGATAAAAAGGCCACAGTTAAATTGTCTCGAGAAGGAGATTAATCTTCCTAACATCTAAAACCAATTATTTAAGTTAGATTTTACTCAATCGTTACCACGGTATGAGTCCATAGTGATTAAAAATCCAAATTTGACTGGTATACCAAAATGGTTCTAATTGGGAAAAACTAATTTACATAGAAATTTTAAATGAACTAGTTTTAGAATTGATCAATTAAAATTAGAAAACATTCTACTTTAAGTTATCCAAAGGTTCCATGGACAAGTTAAAGCTAAAATAATTCAATTTTAGCTTCCAAATTTAATAGGTTCCAACTCTAGCTATTTTTAGTTTGTCGATTCTAAATTGACTTTACAAGCCAAAAAAAGGTACAAAGAGGATCAAATTCCCACAATTGCCTCCTAGAAATGGAATAGAAAATCAACATTAGATCAAGATAAAATTATTCTAGTTGATGATTTAAAATCTTATGGGATAAAGGAAATGGTTACAAGTATTATTTTTTGTTAGTTCCCAGTTTAGGTATTTATATAAGTTGAGTTTTGAACTGATTTAGTTTGATTTTCAAATAGAAATTATAATAGTCTACTTGTATTAATGATGTCTCATAGGAACTAGGTCCCTAAAATATGACCAGTCTAAATATGATAAAATATTAATAACAAAAAATAATAACCTAAAGCTTATATTAAGTAGATGCTAATAAGGCACTGCTATGGCATGCTTAAGATAAACTAAATGTAATACAGGAGTTATATATTGGCTAAGATTTAATAATCAATTGATTAAATGGCACTATAAAAGACATAGAATTAAGCAATGAAGATTCTACAAGATAAAAAGGACGTCGTAATGAAGATTATTATCTTGGATACCAGAATAAAGAAAATATATTAGGCACCATACCAACTTTCAACAAACAAATTTAATAACTCAACTCAATAAGAAAAAACTAAAGCTATTATCTATATTTATAAAACTCTTGATGAAATCAAGGCACCACCTAGGATGTTTTCTCACTCAACTTCTTTTACTATAAAAACCATTCTACAGAAAAAACCATTTTTATTTACTTATTAATAGTTGATCCCTTTATGTATGGCACCACACCAAGGCAACCAAACCCTAATACTTTTGAATGAGTTTACAAGGCATAAATTGATTGAGGAAATAAATTACAACCTCTAAGAGACCTTCCAAGTAGACCATGCACCCCAAAATTAGTCCAAATGGTTATTCCAAATCCCACCCCTTTGATCATGCTAATCAAAAACACCCAGTATAAATCTATAGTTTGTTGGTTAAGATGCCACACATGACAAATGGCTATAGATAAAATATGCTATAACACAACCAATAATTTAACTCAAAATATACTTCATGCATTCATCTTTGTCGGAAATGAAAATGGCACCACATGCATATTATTACTTAAGCTTGACCCCAAAAAAATAATGGTTGAAAATGTAGATACATACAAACTAATTCCTAGGTAACCACAAAATTAGATAAATCCATAAGTTTATAGTCTAAATTTGGTGCTAATTTAAACATATAAAATAAGTTTTAAGAACTAAAATTTTAACCACAAATATAAAGAATTTATTACCTAGTTAAGAAATACAAAATCAATAAAGAAACAAAACAAGTTTCTCATTACTGAATAACCGAATGGAAATGTGAAGGATCTTCACTTACCTGGTCTTATTCAAATCTCTTTCTTTCTTGATGTTAATCTCTATCACTTGCAGTTTGCAAACTCCTTTCTAAAGTAATCATCCTTCCTCATACTTCACATATCCTTTGAAGAACTCATCCTCTCCTCCCTTATAGTAGCACACCCATCATATAAACTAAGCCCTCCCAAAAATAAATGCATCCTCTTCTTCCATCAATGCCTTAAGGACCTATGGTTTCACTCGATACACTGACTATAGGGGTATCATCAGGACCACTCTACCACACTAAGCTAACGTGACTCAATTCAATGCTCACACACCCTTTTTTTTACAAACATGCCTATGAGTATTTAAGGTAAGGGCATCCTGGTAGTTTTCTACTAGAAGTTGGCGACTAGGAAGATAAAATTTTATTCTCATGTAGTTGGCATTAAAGAACTTTAAATGAAAGACATATTTTTTTAATATTAAAAATTTAAGGTTGGTGGGTTAATTAAAGGTGTATTTTTCCTAGTGAAATCCCATGTCGATTAACCACCTAAATATTATTAAAACTATTAAATTATAAATGTTTAATTTTCATTTCAACTAATCCAACAAATAAATATATTTTAAATATCCCTTCCCTTTGCATTTTCTTATTTGAAATGCACTCTTTTTGTGGTCCTATTAACACATTATGGTACTATTTGACATAATAGAATATTTTAGGTCTATCAAAAATCGCATATTTGTCTTAAAATAATTAAATAAAATGGCATTCCTAAAGGTACATGCTCAAGTTATTTCGATTCATAATGATAACTCGAATAAATCAAGCTTATTAATTTTGATTCATGACATGGTAGAGCAATTGTATAAGACATAAATAGAAATTATCCTTTAACTATGATGGGTCATATAGGTCCATTAGGTCTCTAACTCAAAAACCTATCATGAAAGGGTCCTACACTTGAAATATGCAATGAGAGAAGACAATAAGGCAATCCAATCAACCATTATGATTTGATACTCATTAAAAGTTATTACCCACATTAAATATTTCTTATAAATGATATTATTATTATTATTATTATTATTATTATTATTATTATTATTATTATTATTATTATTATAGGACCCTAAAGACCTTGTTTATGGTGATCAATGAGGCAACGCACACTATACATGCACAAGGAACTTGGAAGACATATTTCATGAGTAAACCACACTACTAATGATACGGGAATACTAACTCACCCAAAGGGGTAGTACAATGTTTACAAACCTAAGCCTTAACATGTGTTTCTATATGTGTGAGTGACATTTGAACATATCCCTAATATTGGTGCTTTGGCCTTCTTTTGTGTTTTATGTGCACTCTTCATGTATGTGTCATGGCCAAGACTCTTATTTTCTATTGTTCGCTCAGTTTGTGATGCCATGATAGATATCATGCATCTCCCTAGTTTCTTGATGTCATGATCGATATTAAGCATTTTCCCTGAGTGGTTACATATCACTTTTAAGTACAAAATATTGATCATTTATTCACTATGTGCCTAATTACTAAAATTTATTTAGACATGACACTGTGTATTCTTGGTTCTACATGTATCATACATTACTATTTTTCTCATATTATCAATATGATGACATGATCTTCAATGTTATCATTATTACTCTAGATTTCAATGTTTTATATAACATGATTTGCTTAAATTTTGCTTTTGAGCTAAGTTATTACATAGGATTCCTAACTCACCTTAATGGGGCATACATAGTAGCTTGTATTAGAGACTAATATAAAATAATACACTGCATGAAAAAAAAAACAATACTTGTTCAGTTGATCATAGTGCATACTCAATTTTTCTCCAAAACCACATTCAAACATAACCATGCTATTTGGACAACAACACAGATCATAGTTATATATAACAATGTGCTTTCATCCCATAAGTCAAAATTGTCATTTTCTAGATTTCTTAAAATTATACCCAGTCTACATAAAAGTTTTTAGTGGTTTCTTAGAATTAGTTTTCAAAATTATACACACGATTGTCATATATTTTTCTTAGATTGGGGGCATCATGTGTGACATGTGCCATATGTTCTGACTCAGAGATTTAGTTTATATTTACTCAATTATCATAGTTAATATGCTCATATATCAAATTTAGGTCATGTGTGCATCACAAGATCACTTTATTTCTTGGTTTTACACCAGGATGAATCTTATTCCATCTGTAGCAGTTGATTCAACTTTTTACACCAATTTTGTACTAGAATGATATATTAGAATTCATACAAGGATTTTAAGCTACTATACTAGCTTGAATTGTGTGATGATGGAATCAAGTGCATATTTATTTATTACACACATTCTCTTACCAATTAGGAATTGGGTCATGCACAGTCCAATCTAAGTGTTCAACAAAGAAAATATGCAAGGCTCCCCACTTTCTAGTCACTAGTTTTGCACCTAAAAACATAATGGTTCACATACACGTAAAATGTGTATTCATTCCTTGTTATTTTATGTATAATTTTCTTATATTTACTTTTATATTTTCATCCTAAGTAAGGACTTATTTATACATGTTTCACTGTAAGTTTACATGAATCACAATTCAACGTATGATCTACATCTAAGCCTGCTCAACACAGATAAGTTTAGGTATATATCTCTTTATTTTAATCTAGTATTTTTTATTTGATACATTAATATAATAAAAGGGGGTAAATTTAGTCACTAAAATTAATATTTAATGCTAAACTAATGCACTTATGACCACTCCTTATGCACACTTGACTTATGCTCAATTCCATAGTTCTAAATTGTTTTTCTTCTACTTTTATGCAAATGACCCTCTTCTTTAAAGCAAATATAGTACTATTTATTCCTATTCATCATTATAAGCATCCTATAATCTCTATTATATTGATTCGTACTTCCATTTTAGTTGTCTCTTCTCCTTAGACAAGGTCACTCCTTAAGGAAAATCCTATTGGTCGGTTGTGTCTAAAGTTGTAGATTTAATTATCCCACCAAATAAAAGCTAGTTGCTCAACTTTGAATTTAACCTAATGGGTAATCCTATACATTTTACAATCCTAATTTGAATAAATTCCAAAAGGATCGTTATATAAGCATAATTTCAACCATTTGTTCACTAGAAGGTAAGAGGCTTCTATATTGCAAACACTAGAATTATTCTAATTGTATATTGAGTGGAAAACACCTATTCTTCCTAAGTATGAGTCCATATAGCCCAAGTAACCCCAATATAGGTCTAAATACAACATACAGGTCACAATTCATTGTTGAAGCACATAATTACACCAACATATAACATTTCACGATTATTTCACACACATTACCATATCATGGGAAAACTACATGGAGTTTGATCCATATTTAAAGTATTTGTATGTAGGCAATGCTAAAAACATGGGGTGTTGAGGTCAATAACAAATTTAAATCCTAACCCTTTCTTCTCATTTTACTACATTTAATCCTCCTTGTCACTGAGTTAGGGTTTTGATTGAAGATTAAGGCACATAATGGCTCTCGTAATGAGTCAAAAAAATGTGATCATACACACATGACCTATAGGTGAAGGCACATCTGAAAAAATTCATGTAGAGGGAAAAAAATTTAAATGATGTTAATGAACCCTACATATGATAGTGTAGTTTGGCTTTGTCCAAATATCATGACCTTATCCCAAAATCAAACAGAGCCATGTTCTTGATTCACAAAAACTTAACATAGTCCCACAATTGACTACACAGTCTTTGTTAAAGTCCATTAAGTCTAAGTTTTAGCTAATTTGTATGCCTTTAGTAATTTCCCCTTTTATCTTATTTATATAAATATCAAATTTCAAATCAATCATGTGTATTTAATGCATATATTATACATTCTAATTTTACTTAGCAATTTGTCACAATGAGATTAATACTCTCTTAATCTTTGATTTTGATAAAATAGGTTACCTCATAATTTCTAGATGCTTCAAAAAGTATGCTTATTTTTCTGATCCATCAAATAAATTTGGGTCTTGAACAATACCCAACTTCTTTCCCTACAACCCATTAGTCTTGAGGAAATGCTTGTAACCACCTTTTGGATAAATTAAGTTACATTATTTTTGCTTGGTCATCATGTACATCATACACCTCTATTCCAATACTAGAAAAACTTAAATAGTAAATACCATGTTAGAGTCAAGTGCCTCACTAAAGACCCCAAATTGTTACTTTCACCATGGGTTTACAAATAATACAACCAAATTGTGTACAATGTTGATGATAGTTTGTGAAATAAATAGTCTAACCACACCATGTGACAATATTTATATCTTAGCTCTTTTAGTCACTTAAAAAGGAAAGGTAAAATCCCATTCATAGGAGAAGAAGTGAATGAAAACCTAATATTTTAAAATCTCAATGAGAATTTTGGAGTGTACCACATGTTTTATCAAATTTGGTGAAATAGAATACTAATTACTTAAATGTGACAAACTATTGTGTAAAATAAGAATGTTATTGATATGTAATAAGTGACACAAACTGATTAGGAATTCACTATATTTAGAACTATGTTAAAAGAGAAAATTACAAATAAATACAACTTAGCTAGAAATTTGATAATGTAAGACCAAGATAGAAAATAGAAAATAATTGTGTGGTTATGTCAATTGATTAAAAATTAGGAGCAAGGATTCAATCGCTATCTAGATTAGGTCATTGTAATCAGACATGGGTGTGGAGTTTTATTTTACTTAGGGCACGTTGGCATCCTATATGGTTTTAGTAATATGTGAAACTATTGACTTATGCACCTTTGCATGTTGACTTTGTGTATGTGATCACATATGTGTGATTTCATTTTTAAGCCATTGTATGCCTTCTTCTTCACACACAAATTGTAGCTTAATAGGCAATGATGAATGAATGGAACAAAACATTAAAAAGGGTAAGTGGTCAAAGTTGTGTTAGACCTCAATAGCCCCTGTGTTGACTATTACCTATATACCAATACTCTAAACAGGGATGTAGTTCTAACATGTTACGATGTTGTGTGTGAAATACTGGTGTAATGATAAATGTTTGTGCATTCATTATATGATAAAGTGATTCAACTATAAATTGTGACCTTGGAGGTGTACTTAATATTTATTTTAGGGTTATTAGGTTTGTATGTATTCAATATTGTGAGAAATAGGGAATTTACTCTCAATGTGCAATTAAAATTTTGGTGTTTTTCAATATGGAAGCTTGTCATGTGAAAAATGACTTGAATATATATTTAAATAGTGATCAATAGGGAATTCCTTCAAATATGGCTTATTAAATGTGTATAAAAACCCATTAAATGAATTTAAATTTGATTAATTACTCATTATTTGGTGAGAGGGTGCAGCCAACAAAACTAGATAGCACTAAGGAGTAAGATAGTCCAAATGGAATGATGTTATCTAAGGAACAAAGATAATTGAGATGAAAGTATGGATCAATTATGGGATAAGCTTGAGTTGTTTTTAATGAGGAATAGGGAAATTTTGAGATCATTAGTTACTTATAAGAATAGGTAATTTGCATAAAAAGGAAAAGAAAAGCATTTAAAATACCATAGAATGAGGCATGAGTAAGTGTGTAAAATGGTGATCACAAGTACATTGTTTCAAATTAAATATTAATTTATGTTTCTGTATTTGCTCTTTTTTTCCTAGTAATGTAACAAATTGAAAGTACTAGAGTAAAATGAAAATGTATACCTAAACTTATTTATGAAGTATAGTCTTGAATGTATGCTATAACATTGAACTGTGCTTCAATCAAAAACCTACAATGGAGAATGCTTAAGATTGGTCCTTATTCAAGATAAAAATCAAAAAGTAAAGACAAGAAAAATTATAGATCTAATAACAAAGAACAAATACACCTAGTTAGGTATGCAAATCATTATGTTTTTCTTGTAAAAAAGGGTTATAGGAGAGGGTAATAGCCTTGGAGATATCTTATTTTTTGAAATATCTTGGATTGGACTATGCATGCCCTAGTCCTCATTAATATCTGAGTGTGCTTAATAACTCAAAGTGTGTTTGACTCCATCATTGCATACCCAAAGTGGTGAAGTAGTTCGCAATCCCTGTATGAATTCTAATGGATTATTTTGGTGTAAAAACTAACAAGGGAGGTGGTCATGTGCAGCACACATGCCCCCAATCTTATATCTAGGTGTATTTATATTTTATAAATATTAATTAAAATTTGAAAAAAACTAAGTAAAAACCTATGTGCTAACCTAGAACACATGTTGTGCATGATGCCACCAAATTGAGAAAATATGAGACAAAACTAATTATTTTTTTGAAATTTGATTTTGTATACCTATTTTAAATTGCCTTGTATTGCTTGAGATTTTGATAATTTTTGAAAATTACTATTGCATACCTATTGGGAGAATAGTGCATTATTTTTTACATGGCTGGCCTGCACCCTTATTTAAATGAATCATTGTTCTCTAAAACTACTTTTTGGGTATTAATCCTTACATAAAACTTAGAAAATTATGTGTGTAGTACACTATAGGTATTTTATATCTAAGACAAGCCACTATGTATTCCCCCTATTTTGATGTGATTTATGGAGCCTACATAATAACTTAACTTGAACAAAAAGTTATGTGAGAGATGTGATGAATAGATGTGAATCTAAGTAGTAATGATAACATGGATGAGCATGGCATCATCATATGTAAACTGAGTAAAGTATTAATATAATATGCATGTGGAAACAAGCATATATAATGACATTATCAAGATAGATGTTAGAAATAAAGCACACAAATAAGTGATCAAAATTGAGTCATGAAATTTGAATATAATCACTCAATAAGGGATGAGTGATAGTGAGCATGGCATAAAAAACTAAGAAAACAAGAACAAACAAGTGTCATGACCATGATATGTGCACATAAAGAGTACACACAAAGCACGTAGTAGAAGGCCAATGGGCCACGTATAAGGGACATATTAAAATATCACTCACAAAAACATAGAAACATATAATAGGCTTATATCTACACATAATGACATGTTCAATGTCCATAATCAAAAATATAAAATACATACAAGACATGAAACAAAAGCAAACACACAAATCATGCAAAATTTAATTGATCAACATTTAGCAATTTATAACCTCAATACATTTAGTAACTTAATTATCCAAGAAGATATCATTGTGAATGTAAGTGAGAAATATTTTGTGTAATGTAAAGACCTAAGGTATGAATCATTATGGATAGCCAAAGAATGATATAACTTGTGTAAAATGACTCCCCTGGTGAACTTTTTGAATTATGAAGTAATATCAATATGGGACATGTAAAAATAGAGATAGGCTTTCTAGAATCTATGAGAAATATTTGCTAAAGTGGCCTTTCATGGAGAGATGTCCTTGGAATGGTAAAAATTTTTTCTTAAATTTCTAAGTAGATTGTACCTTTTTAGGTGGTTAAACTAGGATCTATTGTATAAGAATCATATCTATTTATGGTATGGGGTATTCATATGGGATAACCTAAATTAGGATCACCTCATTATCATATATATACTTTAATCACCTATGAACTGTGGAAGGAAATTCATGGATCTATTGAATATATGGGCGCCCCAACAATATATCAAATACCCCTACACTAGGTACTACTATAAACTTAGTGGCCACATGTGTTGGACTAACCTGTAATGGTCATTTAATATCATTAATGGAGATATGAATTTGACCATTTAATCCTTTTATTACCATGGTTATGGGAAGTAAATCCTAATATGTGTATCTAAGATGATTAATAAGTGTGATTGTGCACATATTCATACTTGAACCATTATCGACTATGACAATTTGAATAGGTTGTTGATCAATGTGTGCTCAAATGAAAAAATAGTTTAAATCTAAATCATATTTATTATTTCATGTTTTTTGAAAGTGATGAGAGGCCTAGATGGTAGTAAAGTGTGATAGGGACCAATGATACCATTCAACGGATGTTGTGCCTCTATATGATAATAATAAGAAACTAGTGGAGGGTATGCATTGTATACATAATGCACTCCTGAGTATATGTTATCTCATTAGTTATATGCATAATAAAAGGATCATTGAATATTTTATTTTCTTTACTTTCACTTGGTTGTCCCTTGGAAATATATGTAGGTGTGCCCACATTAACGATGTTTACACATATCAAATCTTGAAACTTGTGCCTTAGACTGATGCACCTATTAGTAGTGTGCCTTACTGATCTATGAAAGTAAAAAAAGGCATTATGGTCAAATCCCTTTGGAAGAGGTTTATTCACATCAACCTCTTTAATGGGAGGGAGGTATATGAGATTGCATTCCAATAGCATCTTGAGTTACTTATATGGAGCTTCTAATAGATTGGTAAATTGTCTCCTTGGAGGAGTTGTTAATACAATACACGGAGATGGGTCTAAAACTGCATGTACTATTACCTTTTTATCATTATTATTATTAGTTTGTCTTACCTTGTATGGTGGATTATTTGAACTCTTTGTATTATAATTTGTATTGGTTACATACTTATGCTTATTCATTCTAATAATTTAACTTATCTTTCCTTTAGTGCGTGACACAAATATTTGAATGAAAGAAACTTCTTAAACATGATGAATTCATGTAGGGGTAGAAGCAAGCACTATCTAAAGGTATCTTATAATTATCTATCTACCATAGCACCTATCATTTTATAGAACATTGTCTTGTACCTTAAGACATATGTTATGATAGGCTCATTATATTTTTGTTTGAGCTGAGAAATCTAAGCATATGAAATATTCTCACTAATATTTATTAAAAAATGTGCTAAAAACATATTGGCGAAAGGATTTAATGCATGGATAAATTGATGTGGTAAGTCATAAAATCATTGTAAAGCATATTCTATTAGACTTATTTTAAATTAAATAGTCAATAACCTATCATTAGATGCATAGTCCAAACACATGGAATGCTTTCAAATGATGTTTGAGGTCACCCTTTCCATCATATAGTGTAAGCTTGGGTGCCATATAGCCTATAGGTAGAGGATCTACTACTATGTGTTGTGCCAACAGAGTGTGTAATAAGGTGTAAGAATCAATTTTCTAATTAGATTTTCAATAACCTTGCTCTAAATGTAACACCTTAGTTTTTAGAGATAGAATCTCATGCATAAGGGATTGCACATTGAGAGAAGAATAATGTGTGTTAACCAAAGATGATGTTCCTAGTGACTAAGTAAGAATCAACATATTAATTTGTTTAATCCCTTGTGTTACCCTCATTAAAAATGGCCTTACAAATATTGTATCCAATGGTTCCAAGAAAGGCAAATAATCCATAAGATTGGAGGTTCCAAAGGATTTACCTTCAGATGCCTTTTTAATTTCTTATCAAATAATATTTATGAATACTTCTTGCATATCTTAATTTTTTTAAATAAATCCTTGTAATTGCTTCTTATATGTATCATAAAATCTATTAACAAATTATGCCATTATGGTATTATTAATTGAAACCTAAAAATATCCAACTTGGGAGCAACTTGGGGTATCACTGTGTCTACGGTAAATAAAAGTAATTTTATTAAACTAAATAAAAGAAAAAAGAAAAAAATTAAATATTTATACAAATAAGGACCTTATCAAATCTAAAAATCCTAAAACAACAATTAGAAATAACACAAATAAGGATAGAAACCCTAGCAACATCTATGGTTAGGGTTTTACAATAATTAATCGGTTGACATGTTCACCAATATGTTTGATAAAATTTGGTAAAATAGACTACTAATTACCTAAATGTGAAAACTATTATGTAAAATTAGAATGCTATAAATATACAATAAATGACACAAACTGATTTGAAATTTAATATATTTATAAATATGCTAAAAGAGGAAATGATAAAGAAATATAATTTAGCTATAAATTCAATAATGCAAGACTGAGACAGAAACTAGAAAATGACTATAGGTTGTGTTGACCAACTCTGAATCAGGAATAGAGTTACAATCACTCTTTGGACAAAGCCATTGGAATTAGATAAGGGCACAAAACATTATTTTCCTTAGGGTACACCAACATCCTATAGGGTTTTAGTAATATGTGAAATTTTTGACCCATGGACCTTCATTTATTGACTTTATGTATGTGATCAAATATGTGCAATTTATTTTTGAAGTCATTGTATGCCTTCTTATTCACATAAAATCCCCTAGCTTGATAGGTAATAATGAATGAATGAAACAAAACAAAAAAATGGGTTAACGGTTGAAGTTGTGCTAGATCTCAATACCCCATATATTAAGTATTGATACCAATAGAATGAAATAAAATAAAAAAATGGGTTAGTAGGTGAAATTGTGATAGATCTCAATACCCCATATATTAAGTATTGATACCAATACTTTAAAGAGGGATCAAACTCCATTTAGTTATCCCATGCTACGATAGTGTGATTGAAAAAGTGGTGTAATGTTAAGTTCCTGTGTAATTCTAGTGTGATTAAGTACTTCAATCATGACTTGTGACATTTTAGGTGTACTCAAAATTTATCTCATGGCTACTATGGTTGCATCTATTCATAATTGGGAGAAATAGGGAATTTACTCTTAATGTGCAATTATAATTATGGTGTTTCTCAATATGTAAGCCTCTTGTGTACAAACTGACTTGAAAAAAAGATTTTATAGTGATCAATGAGGAATTATTTTAAATAGGGCTTATTAAACACAAGGGACAACCTGTTACATGATTTCAAATTTGAGAAACTAGTCATTATTTTTTGGGAGGATACAATCAACAAAATTGGATAGTAATGGGGAATAAAATCGTCTAAATGGCTCATTATTGTTTGATGGGAAAAGACATTTGAGCTAAGAGCATGGATCGGTCATGGGCTAAGATTGAGTTGTTATTAATGAGGGATACAAACATTTCAAGATCATTAGTTGCTTATAGGAATGGTTCATCTACATAGAAAGTGAAGGAAAAGTGGTTGAAAGACCTTGAAATGAGGCATGAACTAAGTGTATAAAATGGCAGCCATTATATATACATAATATTTTTAAAACTTTGTCATTTATTGATGTTTTCCATCTTGTAGGTGTAAACACTCAATTTTGGCCACTTTCATGTCTAAACTAGGCATCAAATTGGTTTCTAGTAAATCATGAAAATTAAGCCTAGAAATCACCAAAATTCCCAAATTCTTCAATGCGTGGGATATAACTACCAAGAAACATGATAAGGCTTTCTTATGTGGGGCATTACCCTATATGCACCCATAACCTATCTTGGATTCAACCCTATTTAAATTGCAACCTAGCAAATTGACATTCTTACCTATTGATCTATTAATGTAAAACATTTAAAACAATTCATAAAATCCAAAAACCCTAATCAAGTTTAATTAAAAAGAAAATCTCAATTAGCTTGCTTAAGTAAAAATTCCAAGTTGAATTAGTGAATTACATTTATCTTAAAAAAGCATTTTTTAGTAAACATGAGGTCAAAGTTAAAGGAGCTAATAAAATGTTTTATTAATTCTTAATATCCAAGAAAAGACGAGTCACAACCTCATAAATATCTTCCATGAGTTGTCATGCCTCATAAATATCTAAAATGAGTTGTCAAGCCTTTATTATTTCTTTGACCCAACCCAAAGTTAACCTAAACTCAACCTAAGTTATTTTAGACTCAACTAAAGTTAGAACTAAACCTAATATCCCTAGGGTTAGAGTTAGTTTTGATACCTATAAATACAAGTGCCCTCACTCTACCCAAACAAGCTTTTGTGTGTAAGGTTATTCTATAAGAATTCCTTCAAGAATCCATCAAATTAATTTTATAATGCCAAATTAATATCAAGCTTCACACTAAACCAATACAAGCAAAGTAAAGCCACATTTGGCTATTGGAGAAGTACTACCAATATGGATAACAACATTGATCAAAGTCTCTAATGCCATAGACCAAGCAAAAACATTTTCTATGCTAACAAGTGGACACCAATTTTGACAAGGGAGGTAAAATTATTATATGTTTGTATCTCTTACTTGTGGTTTTATTCATTGTGTTATGCTCCCCTAGTTCTTAAGAAAGAGATTTTAGTTTCATTGCATCGTTATAATTGGATTTTTACTCGATTCACTAACAAGGAACTAATCAACATTTCTCTACTCTTTGGACTCTTAATGTTACATAATCGCATGCCTAATAGGATCATACATCCCATATAGACCAGATGAATGATGTGGAACCTTTAAAATTCATAAAAATAACACTTAAATCTTCAAGTTTAGAGTTTTATGCCCAAAATTCTCATAATTTTATTTTGTTACTAATCAGTGACTTTGCCCTATGTAACGGTGACTTTGCCTATTTTTTCTTCTATGTACAATCATTTATTTTGTAGAATCAGTGACTTCATTAGAAATAATGACTTTACTGTTAGAGGTAAAATCATTGAGAGGAGGGGTGAATCAATGAGCCTACATATTTCAATTTCAATTCCAATTCTTTAAAACTATTAAATAGTCAACATTTATCAACTTGATCAAGTAACATTAACAAGAGTACTCATTCATTTAATGCATACACAATATCAAACACATAACACAAAGTTCTTGTGGGAAACCCTCATGGGGAATAAAACCCACTCTCAAGGTTATAACACATGGATTAATTATCCTATAAGAGATTACAAATAAGATAAAATTCAAGTCCTTTAGACAATAAACCTTGATCAAGTCCTCTTGACGAAAGGCTTTTAGTGAAACACCCATTTCATAAGGAACAACTGTCCCTATGGAAGATCAAGTCGTTTAGACCCTCTTTTGAAGATCTCCACCTTAGTACTGATGTCTTTAATACCTGATGATGGATTTTTGATTATCTAACCCCTACAAAAACTCCCTTTCTATCTCATATAGACCTCTCCCATATGCATGCCACAATCTCTCTCATTTTTTACTCAAATTGTCCTCATATGCACATTCAGACCTCTTCGCATATCCTCAAATTGTAAGAGCACTATTCTATCATCAAAAATATGACCTACAAGTCATACACATAGTCAAAAAACTATTTTTCTCATCAATTCAACCAACAGGCACACTACATACCCTTCTTTCTTCATTTCAATGCATACTCCTCTCACATACAAGCCTTGCACTCAAGTCATGCACACATATCTTCTCAAAGTCTAGAAACCATCACATTTGGTTTCACTATTTATAGATCATTTATTAATTATCAATTCCAAAATATTTATTTTTTATCCACAACACATTCCTTCACCCTTAAGGCATCTAACATGGGTCACACTTAAACACAACACACTTTCAAATAGGCCTAAGTCACCTTTTAGGTCCTATGATGACCCATTCACCTCTTTGACACTTTTTCGAGAAAACTAAGAACATAGGAACACTTTTCAACTCATGGACCCATTCGACATGATCTATAGGTCCCCCTTTAGTGCCAATAACCATCAAATTACCCTTCTACTTAAGCACAATTTTTTCAAACAACATTATGTACAAACACTCATTATGAATGAAAACATAGTCAAATTCTAACCCTTTGTTCATAATGAATATGATTGTTCAAACCTTCATAATGCACACATATGGTCCTCATGGAGTCTAAAACAATCCAAAATATCTAAGTCATCATGAGACATCTAAACAACATCAACACAAGGTCAAACATCCTTCTTGGGTTCTTAACAGATGAACGTCAAACACACAATCAAATTTTAACCTTCATAACTTTGACTGTACACACTTTTCGATCTTAAAATATATATTTACAAATGAATCTTAGAGTCTTATATAAATTATATTTTTATTCCATGAATAAATTCTACATATATAAAAATATATGGCCTAAAAACCAAACACTAGTATTTCTTTTGTTAAATTCAAATAATTGAATTCAAACGGTCACAGTTAAACTTTCATCACCATGCGATCATCTAATGTCCTTACTGCTTAGATTAAACACACACCATCAATATTATTCTAACTTTAACTCATATTTCATCGATTCCAAAATGTTAAACTTCAAACATTTTACCTCATCTTGTGTAATCTTGCAATCTTGACCACACACACAATCCATCTATCTCTTCAAGATTGTCTTTGCTTTAACAATGCTAGACAACTGTCACTTTGACCTCTTGACTTTAATACACACCATTAATATAGATAAGTACAAACACCCAATCACACCCTTGGGAGAATCTCAATCTTTATCTCTACTCAATGTTAAACAATGAACACTTGTCCTCATCTCACTACTTCTTGACATCTTGAAATAAATACACTCCAATGATCTTTTTATAAGGAGTTTGATATTTAACTCCATTAACCAATTAACACTTTAACACATTTAACTCAACATGCACCATATATATTTATCTGTATGATCACCTGTGAGTTTTTGGATCTCCATTTGGTCTTAGTCTTTACCCTTCACAAATTTGGCTTAGTATGGGGACCATTGCTATCTACCTAGAAGGCCAACTTTGGACCTTAATAACTTTTATTGTGACTATATGAATGATCTAAAATTTGGAATATATGATTTCCTCACATAGGAGAATCCAACCATATATCAATATTCTCTTAAAACTCTCGTGCATGTGAGATATAATTCCATTAATCTGCTCACTCAATTTTTTCTACCACAGAGCCAACTATGTCAAAAATAGCCTAGGAAGCTAACTTTGAACATGCATATCTTCTGTCATGCTTCATCTCATGACCTAAAAATTAGCACATATCAACTAAGTAAAAAATTGAACAAACCAATAAGATTAAATTCTATTTAAACTACCACACATGTAAAATATGACTATATCAATATGCTTACTTAGCTCTTCTTGACACATTGCAAATTTGGCTAGTACGGGAAAACATTATCAAACTGCCTAGGAGCCCAATTTTGCACTAGCATTTCTTATGTTGAAATTTTTTACATGACCTAAAATTTATAACATATTAACTAGGCATAAATTTTATCACAATCATATGACCAACTCCCCTTGACTCATCCACACGTGGAAATGGTGATGTTAGCAAACTGCCTACTCAGATTTTCTGCCACTAGACATAAAATGTCTAGATAAAAACAATGATCAACTAGATGAAATAAATTCATGCACACAAGAAATCAAATCATTATTAACTTATGTAATATCCCCTGTTTCCCTTGAATTCTGAAATTGAATATTTTGAATTGCTTTTCTGTGTATTCTAATTTTTTTTGGTGTTTTATGCATGTAATAAGAAAAATTATGAGTTTTGCAAAATAATTCCAGAGAAATAAATAAACCATAGTATAATCTTTCAACTGGCAAATCAAAGATCTTATTACTTTTCCAGATGATTACAATTAAAGTCCTCTATCATGCATATAAAAGAAAATTAAAATATAGTCTTAAAAACCTGATTATCTTCCAGCAATCTGAAAAATACCCTAGATCTGTGCAGCTCGGGTTACTGTGTAAAAAACAAAGTCATCGACATCGGTTATTATGCCGCCATCAGTTGATATACTATCGACATCAGTCTTTATCAGCTGGCTACTCTGCCAACGTCGGTATGAAGTCGGCCGATGTCGGTCACTGGGCTGCTAATGTCGGTCTCTGAGTCCCCTGCGGCACTGTTCGGCCTGTGGCAGAATGGTACGGATTTGCACGGATATGTACATATTCCATATAGGAGCAAATATAATCTAGTGTGGCCTAAATGCTAAACACCTAATCTAAAGATCTCTATCTGTATAATTTTCTAAATCAAAAACTAATGAAATAAATACCTGTAAATCTCAATAACAACTTTTGTATGAAGTTATCCCTCGAACTGGCAATAGATCAGCTGATATCTCACAACCTCTAAATTTCACACACTGAAGAGTGGATGTTCTCCAATGCAACCAAAATACTGGAAACCCTTGGCTCCTTCTTCTCAAAAAAAACTTAGCAAAATTCTTCAATATCAATAATCCATAATCCTTCCAACTCTCTCCCATGAGAAACCCTTATACCCTCAAAAAGGTATGCTTGCCCTAATTAGGGTTTCTTAAATTAGAATTAGGGTTTCTTAATTAAAATATGCTAAATAATTAATGTTTAATTAAATCAATCAAATATTAATATCTCCCTCAATATATGTTCGATCCTTGAACCAACTGAAGCTGGTGAATCAAGAAGTGATTCTGCACATGACCATACCAAAATAAGGGTGATCCACTACATGTCAAATACCCCTAAAAAATAGGAACCCATGCAAATAGTGTCTTAAAGAACCTGAATGAAAGCCAACTGGAAAAATTCTGCTAGTTAAAGCTAAGCCAAGCTCCATCATGACCCTTTATCCATCCTATCAGCCTACGAAGGTCGCATAATAGGTTAATCATCAACTCTGAAGATGTCAACTGAAAAGGGGACATGACAATCTGCCCCTCCTAAAATTGCTTGTCCTCAAGCAATCGCTGAATGATAAACCAATCAATCCACCTAGATCCCAAATGTAGTTATGACCTACACCGTTGTCAATCAACACAAACTCCATGCCATGTCTATCACAACTCTCATCCAATGGCGTCACATCATCCCAAGTACCAAAATAAGAATCCCAACATCCAATCCATGAATGGAAATCAACTGACAACTCAAGTAAACTCCTCACCTGAATAATGTGAACAATACCAACTGACTCCATGCACCTGTCTCCTGTACCCACTACAATATCTGAATCTGGAGTGTGAATGCTAGACATACTCATATCATCATCAACATGTGACCCGACTGTAAATGAAAGCTGAGTCCCTACCACATGTGATACCTCCTAAACTGAACTCACCTCAAGACAAAGCTCATCCACATGTCTCTCCTGTATTGGTGCCATTGTGCACTCGGCAGCGCACTCTCCCATATCATGTGGTATGAGTCTCTCCATCTGATGAAAAAACATATTTTTGATGTTGTTGCCCCATATTGCCTTAAGAATATGTGTCTTCCCACCAACATCAAAACGAACCTCCATGTCCTTGAGACAAAGAGTGACTTCCTCAAGGGAATGAAGCCACTTCATACCCAAGACTAAATCTATATCCCCCATGTTCACCACATAATAATCAGCCTTGAACTCATAGTTGTTCAAGCGCAATGGGAGGTCTCTAATCATCCGCTCACACCTAAGAGTGTGACCGTCAGCCACCTTAACTCTAATGCCCTCAAAGTATTTGATATTGAGTCCACGCTTCTCCACAAATCTAGCATCTATAAAATTATGTGTGGCTCCTGTATCAAGAAGGGTGATGACCCTTTGTCTTGCCAAAACTCCCCAGAGTCTGAATGATTCATCTGACTGAATGCTAGATAGGCGTGCCTCTTGTATGTGAAGCTCTAAATCTGCTTCTACCTTAGGCTCTCAAGCCTCTACCTTAGACTCCTCAGAACTCTCCTACTATTCAAAATCTTTTGGTTCTAAATCCTCATAAAAAGCCCACATCACACGATTTGCCTTGCCCTTAGGCCTCATAGAATAATCATGATTGGCATCATAGGGACCTTTGTAGTAGAAGCAAAGCTTCTTCCTACGTAGATCATTAAGATCCTCTCGATCCAAAGGTGGTGCTGCTAGATTGGCCTTTGAATCATTCTTAACACCTAATTTATCTATGTTAAAATCCGGTCTCTCTCTATTACTGTTGAAGCCCTTATTATCCCTGCATGAAGAAGTACCTCCAGAGTTAACTTTACTAGATGGGGCTACCATCTCCATATTACGTGCCTTCTTCATAGCTTCCTGTAATGAAGGAGGATCAAAGGCTTTGATCCAACCTCTCAATGGTTTTGTCAATCCCTCCATGAAGAGAACTACCAACCTACGCTCTGAAATGTTTGGCACCATGAGTGCCAATCTCTGAAAATCACCAATGAAGGACTCCAAGTTGCTTGTTTGTTTCAACTGTACCAAATCTCAAAAGTAAACTTCAGGATCTTTCCTGTCAAACCTCTCAACCAACCTATCCATGAAGTCCTGGTACTCAGTCACCTGGTTATGCTGAAGTGTTACCATACCATGGTACCACCAATCATGTGCTACTCCATCCAAGTGCAAAGTGGCATATTTGATGGCCTCTATCTCTATCATTAGCCTCAATGCCAAGAATGTGTCAAGCTTATGAACCCAAGCTTACACTATCATCTTACCGCTACCGTCAAAAGTAGTCAAAGAAAGCTTGCCAGTAGCCTTCTTCAGCTCACTGAGTTGACCTCTAGGCCTCCTGTCCTGTCTAACTGCTATGTAGTGCTCTCTCCTCTGATTAACAAAATGGTCAAAGGACATCCTCTCTTGAACTTGAGGAGCTAATAAGTCCCACTCATCATTTGTAGCCATGAGAGCATCTGCAAATAGGGAATCTCCTGTCGCCTCCTCTGCTGGAACCTTTGGGTCCTCCTGAACAAACGTAGGACATGTAGGCCTATCAACTATTCTAGAATGTGTCAGTTGTGGTCTCTGATTAACAGTAGCACTCCTATTATCACCTTGTTCCCCATTCTATCTAATAGGTGGGTTCATCCTCCCTACCATAGTAGTCAGTGCCTGTAGTGCCTGTGTCATCTCACGGAAGAATTCTTTGGTGTCTTGATCATCATTATCTCTATGGCCCCTGGGTGAGCTACCCTCACGCCTATCACTCATGTTGATTGGTTGTTCTAACACCTAGGCACCTTTGAGTAAGGCTCTACTGCATGTGTTGTACCTGTGTGGTCCCAACTCTTGTGGCTGCATGAGATTGCTAAACCCTCAGGATGGCAGGATTTAGCTCTGATAACACTGTAATATCCCCTGTTTCCCTTAAATTCTAAAACTGAATATTTTGAATTGCATTTCTGTGTATTCTAATTTTTTTTGGTGTTTTATGCATGTAATAAGAAAAATTGCGAGTTTTGCAAAATAATTCTAGAGAAATAAATAAACCACAGTATAATCTTTCAACTGGCAAATCAAATATATTATTACTTGTCCAGATGATTACAATTAAAGTCCTCTATCATGCATATAAAAGAATATTAAAATATAGTCTTAAAAACCTGATTATCTTCCAGCAATCTAAAAAATACCCTAGATCTATGCAGCTCGGGTTACTGTGTAAAAAACACAGTCACCGACATCAGTTATTATGCCACCATCGATCGATATACTGCCGATGTCGGTCTCTGTCGGCTGGCTACTCTGTCGATGTCGGTATGAAGTCGGTCGATGTTGGTCACTAGGCTACCGATGTTAGTCTTTAAGTCCCCTGTGGTGCTGTCTAGCCTATGGTAAAATGGTATGGATTTGCACAGATCTATATAGATTCTGTACAAGAGCAAATAGAATCTAGTACGGCCTGAATGCTGAACACCTGATCTGAAGATTTCTATCTGTATAATTTTCTAAATGAAAAACTAATGAAATAAATACCTATAAATCTCAATGACAACTTCTGTATGAAGCTATCCCTCAAACTGGCAATAGATCAGCTGATATCTCACAACCTCTAAATTGCACACATTAAAGAGTGGATGTTCTCTAATGCAACTAGAATACTAGAAACCCTTGGCTCCTTCTTCTCAAAAAAAACTTAGCAAAATTCTTCAATATCAATAATCCATAATCCTTCCAACTCTCTCCCATGAGAAACCCTTATACCCTCAAAAAGTTATGCTTGCCCTAATTAGGGTTTTTTAAATTAGAATTAGGGTTTCTTAAATTAAAATATGCTAAATAATTAATATTCAATTAAATCAATCAAATATTAATATCTCCCTCAATATATGTCTGATCCTTGAACTAACTGAAGCTGGTGAATCAAGAAGTGATTCTGCACATGACCATACCAAAATAAGGGTGCTCCACTACATGTCAAATACCCCTACAAAATAGGAACCCATGCAAATGGTGTTCGAAAGAACCTGAATGAAAGCCAACTGGAAAAAATCTGCTAGTCGAAGCCAAGCCAAGCTCCATCATGACCCTCTATCCATCCTATCAGCCTACGAAGGTCGCATAATAGGCTAATCATCAACTCTGAAGATGTCAACTGAAAAGGGGACATGAGAACTTCTAAAAGGACCCCTTTCATAGGCTCAAATCACCATACTCATCCCTAAACATCTCTAACCATACCAAAATTGAAGATCAACCAAGCCTCTTTCAAACATACTAGGATAAGCACATTGCACACCTTGTCACTGTCACTTAGACTATCAAGGAACTTCATCTACTCACCAAGACACCTCCATGACATCATCATGACATAATTTTACAAATTTTCAATAATCTCCCCCTTTGTCATTGATGTCAACAACCATCATATAGTAATATACAACTCACCTTCCTTCTCTCTCTTCAAGCACTCCATAATAAGAACTTTCTCCCCCTTTGACACAATGACAAAGTCCATACCAACTAATCCTAAAGACCTAAAAATACTACCAATATGATAATACCATCTTATAAATATAGTACAAACTCCCCCTTACCTTGACCTTCCCTCTTCTTGTATTGACAACTTCCTCTTGCTCCATGCCGACACTCTCTTCAACCAAGCACTACAATCAATGAAGAAACACATAAAAGTAATAAAATATAATGGAACTCACCAATAAACATTAGACAAGGATTCCCCCTAAGATTTTTGAGCCATTGCATCACTTGAGCATCTTTAGATCTCCATACACTATGAAGATCCACCATACAAGCTTACTAACCTTCTCCCTCAAACCATCTCAAGGACAACCAATAGAACTTCATGCCACTTAAAAAATAGGAAACATGTACTAAACCAACATGAGAAATCACCTTTAAATACTCATGCCTTTCTCTTTTGGACAAACTGAACAAAAATCACTCTCATTCTCACTAGGCATGTCTAGTCTCCTTATAACCCTACTTGAAACTTGAAAAGCCCACAACATTAAGTAGACACACCATCAAGACATGAAACTTAATATATAAATCACTCTCATATTCCCCCTTAATCACACCAATTTTAAACACCTAGCTCATCATCTAAAACATACTTCCTTCATAAACCAACTTACTATTTAGGCCTTCATCTTGACAAAAACATGAATAATTTGAAAACCACAAACCTTCAAATCTTTGTGAAGCATATTTGACAACCCATTTGGCCCATTCAACCTATTAATAAACCTCAGATCTCAAATTGTAAGGTAGACCACTATTATAGCATATCCCAAAACCCTAGAAACTTAAAACAAACAAGGTCAACATACTTCCTTCTGGTCGATATACACCTTTGAAACTTATTGCACACCTAGAGACACCCATCACACACTTCTAAACCAATATTTGAGATTCCACACCTTTGGGAACCCATACATCCTATAACCCATTTTAGGCTTGCTTGCCCTTAAGCTAAAACTAAGAAAACTGAGAGCACTCAAAAATCTCCAATTTGACTTCAACATACCTTCAGACCACAAAACCACCTAGAGCATGCTAGAATAAGGTCAACAAAAAATTTTATGAAAAAATGTCATCTTGAAAAATCACAAATCCTCTTTTTCCACTTGAAAACTTTCAATCTAACCTTGCAGACTGACCATATATAGTTATGACATCACTCTGACATCACCACAACATATATTCCACTTGGACAAACCTACTCCAACTAAAAATTGTCATCTATAGCCTTATAGGACCATATGAAGAACACTATATAAACACTTAATATTCCACTAAAATTAGTCTCTTAACAAGCATAGACAAAGACATCCTCTGCACCATAATGATCTAAAACAAAGTGAAGCCAGGAGTGGCCCACATCTCCTTAGTAACCACTGGAATCCTCTTATAGCTATAATATTTCTTGATTTTATTGTTCTTCTTCTCAATATAAACTATGACAACTGGTTCCTTTTCTAAATCACTCTCCTTTTCTTCTAAGATTGGATTGACAATACATGGAGACAACATAGATTCATGACATACCTTTTCATCTAAAGAATCCACCTTATCATTAAGAACCTTATCACTAGGCACTGATTGATGTTCTTTCAATGATACATTCCCCAAAATGGTAAGATGTTCACTTGGATCCATACACATCTCATAACTAGCCTCAACAGTACCTTGGTCTTCTCCTTGAGCTTGGTATCTTCATTCACAACATGAGTAGACAACGAAAGCCATTGGCACTCTTCACCTTCTATGGCATTCTTCACCATAGAAAATAGATTTATTGGTCCTACAATCTCATCATGACTCATGCTTACCACCTTTGGCTTCCATGAGTTGACTTGCCTTCTTCTTTTCACTTTAAAAGCCTGATTAAACCTATTCTAACTTGTAGACCTTTGCTTGTAGAATCTAACAATGTGACCTCTCTATTCACAGTTGTAACAAACCATTCTTCTTAAAGTGAACTCAACTTTCCTTAATTTAGATGGACAATGTTTTGCAAAGAGTCCCACAACATCATAATTGAAACACCCAACCTTGCTCACACTACTTGACTGATGATACCCATCATAGTTCCATGCAGACTCATTTCTAATAGGTCTTCTACATTCTCTAACTCTATGCCCAAATTGATTACATGTGTAACAGTAACCATTAAAACTTAATTTATGGTATTATTTTATCTGGTCTGATTTGTATTCATTTTACTATCACCTTCATTCCTTATTTGATGATTTGTCTTCAAAGCATTATTGTCCTTATTCACATTAGTCGTCATCTTGTCTTGAGTTGCATTCTCTGGTTCTTCTTTATATCCAAGACTAGTTCTATCACATGCATGCTTTTGACCACTCAAAATATTGTCTAGATCACTTGAGCTCTTTTAAAATATCATAAATGACTTCACCTTACTAGATGCCTTTTCTAACTTAGGTTTTAATGACTCATTTTCAATTACATACCTTGAACATTCATCTTCTTTATCTTTTAGGCTTGTAGACAAGATTTCCATTTGATAACTAAGATGCTCAACTATATCTTCATGTTCTTTGGTGTCTTCATTCATTCTTGCCTCAAATACATTGAATTTCTCCTCATATTCCATGAGTTTAGACTTCATCTTCTTATTGATCTTCTTCTTAATCTTCGGCTCTTCAAGAGCATTTGTCAATGCAGTCTCAGAGTCCACCTCATCTTGATCATCATCTGAATCACTCCAATTAAACTCCTTTTGATGTGAGCAACTACCTTCCTTATCCATGAAGAGGGCTTCATCTTCAATAGGACCATCATCTTCATGATCATACTCTGATTCACTGACTTCACTCTCATCTGATGAGCTACAATCTTCTTTGGTGTAGTGACTCTTCTTGTCCTTAAAGCACTTCTTCTTCTTGTCAGACCTTATGAATCCCTTTTTGATTTTATAATACTTAAATGATCTCTTGCCATCATCATGACCTTGATAATTCTCTTTATCATCATCCTTATTATACTTATGAGGGCAGTTATTAGCAAAATATCCTACCTCTCCATAATTGAAGTATATCAGGGGTAGTTTACCCTTATACTTACCTGAACCTATTTTTAATTTCCTTGAAATCAAAGCAATTAGTTCATCTTTATCAATATCATATGTGTCATCCTCTTTGGGTTTCTTACCTTGGAATTTCTTCTTTGGCTTCATTTCTATCTTGATTGCTTCCTTATTTGGTGGTATATCATCATTCTTCCTCATCTCATAGGTAGTAAGGGTGTCATGCAATGTATCCATCTTCAACTGAGTAAGATCATGACTTTCTTCTACAGTAGATACTTTTGGATTAAAATTGAGGGATAGAGACCTTAATACTTTTTGAACTATATTATCCTCTTCAAGGTTCTCTCTAAGACCTCTGATGATGTTCACAATCTCATCAACTCTCTGCAGAAAAGATGTCATAGAATCTTCTTCCTTCATCTTGAGACTTTCAAATTATCTTTTGTGAGTCTATAACTTAGCAAGCTTTACCTTTGAATCTCATTCATAAGTGATCTAGATTTTTTCCCATATATATCTAGAATATTTATAATGGATTATCTTGGTCAACTCAGTCTAGTAAGACCACAAGTGATGGCACTCATTACCTTAGAATTATTCTCAAATAGCTTCTTGTCTACAACATCTAGGGACATAATTTATGTCCTCATCCTTATACTCCAAAAATTATAATTGGATCCATTGAACATCAGTTCTTGATTAGTAGATAATCTTCTTTGATGACTACCCATATTATACCTTGGATCACCTTCAAGTTGTCAAGCCTTTACCAAAGGACCTAATCTGATACCAATTGTTAAATGTATAATCACTAAGGGGGGGTAAATAAGTGACCCTAAATATTTCAATTTCAATTCCAATCCTTTCAAACTATTAAATAGTCATCATATATCAACTTGATCAAGTAACATTAAGAGTGTTCATTCATTCAATGCATACACAAGATCAAACACACAACACAAAATTCTTATGTAAAACCCTTATGGGGAATAAAACCCACTCTCAATCCTATAATACATGGACTACTTGTCCTATAATATATTATAAACAAGAGACTATTCAAGTCCTTTAGACCAAAAACCTTGATCAAGTCCTCCTGACCAAAGGCCTTTAGTGAAACACCTGTTTCACAAGGAACAAATACCTCTAGAGAAGATCAAGTCCTTTAGACCCTCCTTTGAACATCTCCACCTTATTACTAATGTCATCAACACCTGATAATAGATCTCTAATTATCTAACCCCTGCACATACTCCCTTTCTATCTCATAAAGGCCTCTCCCATAGGCATGCCACAATCTCTCTCCTTTACTCCAGTTGTCCTCATATTCACACTCAGACCTCTTCACATATCCTCAAACTACAAGATCATTATTCTATCATCAAAAATATGACCTAAAGTTCATACACGTAGTCAAAAAATTGTTCTACTCATCATTTCAACCAATAGGCACACTACCTATCCTTCCTTCTTCGCTTCAATGCATACTCCTCTCACATACAAGCCTTTCACTCAATTCATGCACACATATCTTCTCAAAGTACAAAAACCATCACATTTGGTTTCACTATTTATAGAGCATTCATGAATTATCAAGTCCATAATCTTTCTTTATTAGCCACAACATATGCCTTGACCCTTAAGGCATCTAACATGGGTGACACTTAAGCACCACACACTTTCAAATAGGCCTAAGTCACCTTTTAGGTCCTATGATTACCCATTCACCTCTTTGACAATTCTCTAAGAAAACTAATAAAATAAGAACACTTTTCAATTCATGGACCCATGCCACATGATCTAAAGGTCCCCCTTTAGTCCCAATAACCATCACAGTACCCTTCTACTTAAGCACAATTTTCTCAAACAACATTTTGAACACATAATCATCATGAATGAAAACAAAATTGAATTATAACCCTTTTTTCATACTAAATATGATTGGTCAAACCTTTATAATGCACACATATAGACCTCATAGAGTCTACAACACTCCCATATAGCTAATTCATCATGAGACATCAAAACAGCATGAACACAAGCTCAAACATCCCTCCCAGGTTCTTAACAAATGAACGTTGAACACATAGTCAACTTTGAACCTTCATAAATTTGATTTTACACACTTTTAGATCTTAAAATATATATTTTCAAATGCACCTTGGAGTCCTCTATAAATTTTATTTTTAAACCATGAATTAATTTTTTATAGATCAAAATATATGGCCCAAAAACTAGACACTAGTCTTTCTTTTGCTAAATTCAAATATTTTAATTCAAATGGTCATAGTTAAACTTCAGTCACCTTGTTATCATCTCATGTCCTCACTAATCAGATTAAACATGCACCATCGATCTTATTCAAAATTTAACTCATAGTGTGCTAATTCCCAAATGTTAAAATTTGAATAGTTGACCTCATCTTGTGCAATCTTTCAATCTTAACCACACACGCTCCATCTATCTCTTTGAGATTGTCCTTGCTTTAACAGTGGTAGAAAATTATCACTTTGACCTCTTGACTTTGATACACACCATTGATCTTGATCAGCATAAACACTTAATCACTATTGATCTTTGGAATAATCTCAATCTTTATCTCGTCTCAATGTTAAATAAGAAACACTTGTCCTCATCTTGTTGCTTCCTTATATCTTGGAATAAATACACTTCATTGATCCTTTTTTAAGGAGCTCAATCTTTAACCTCATTATCCAACGAACACTTTGACACGTTCAACTCAACATGCACCATAGATATTTATTTATACAAATTCTTATGAGCTATTGGATCTCCATTTGGTCCTGGTCTTTATCCTTCGTAAATTTGGCTAAGTATGGGGACCATTGTTATCTGCCTGGAAGGCCAACTTTAAACCTTAATAACTTTTGTTGCACTTATACGCATGATCTAAAATTTGTACCATATGATCTCCTCACATTGGATAATCCAACCATATATGAATATACTCTTGGAACCCTCATGTGTGTGAGATATAATTCTATTAATTTTCTCACTCAAATTTTTTTGCCATAGAGCTAACTATGTCAAAAATTGTCTGGGAGGCTAACTTTGAACATGCATATCTTTTATTTCACTTCATTACATGACTTAAAAATTAGTGCATATAAACTAGATATAAAATTGAACAAACCCATATGATTAACTTCTCTTTAAAATACCACATGTGCAAAATATAACTATATCAATATGATTACTCAACTCTTCTTGCCACATTGCAAATTTGGCTAAGTATGGGAAAACACTGTCAAACTGCTTGGAAGCCCAATTTTTCATTATAATATATTATGTTACACTTCATTGCATGACCTAATATTTAGTGTATAGTAACTAGGCCCAAATTTGATCACAACCATATGACCAACTCTCATTAACTCATCCATACGGGATAATGGTGATGTCAGCAAACTACCTACTCATATTTTCTACCACTAGACCCAAAATGTCTAGATGAAAACAATGATCAACTAAATGAAAGCCACCAATACACACAAGCACTCAAATCATTCTTGAATTCTGATAGGACCCATTTCACATGCTCCAATCACCATACTCATCCTTGAACATCTCTAACCATGTCAAAACTAAAGATCAACCAAGCCCCCTTCAAGCATACTAGGACAAACACATTACACATTTTGTCATTGTCACTTAGACTATCAAGGCACTTTATCCACTCACTAGGACACCTCCATGACATTATCACGACATAATTTGACAACTCTCCAACATTTACATCAATGACTTCAATAGAAATAGTGACATTGTTTTATGGTGAAATCGATGACTTCGCTAGAAATGGTGACATTACTTTATGGTGAAATCGGTGAATTTTCTAGAAATGATGACCTCATCCCTACAAAAACTACCCAATTTCAAGAGGCTCATTTGGGGTCATCTAAACTCAATTTTTGTTGATTTTTTTTAAAAACCATGTGTTTCATCATGAATTTTTATAGTATGTAGTTAGTTTGACTTCATATTGCATGTATTTTTCATAAAATGGAATATACAAGAATACTAATTTATTTTCCAATCTAACTTGTTTAAGGTAGGTTTCACTTGACAAAGAACACATTTGAAAATTCTAACAAGTTCTTGTAGGTTTAAGCTAGGAAAAACCATTTTGTATCCCAAAAGGCCATTTTCACACTTTTATTTTAGTGCTTAAAATTGACCTTACACAACTTGTCTTTTTTGCATTTCAATTTTACAAGAGCAAACAAGGCCAAGGGGTCAAAAATTCATTCACATCTGATTTGGTGCTTTAAAAATGAACATTCACTTTAGCTTATAGCTCTTAAGAGATTTTTCTTTTTTGTTTGTTCTTTATTTTTTAGTTAGTTTCAAAGTTCTTAGATTAAATTATTTATGGCAAACCAAATGTTGCATGTATACTCTCCCACATCCCCTTTAGGGAACTTAGGTGATCAAAAGTGCCTTGTTTATTGACTTATTTGTTTAGCCTAGAATGCAATAAATGTCATGTATGCCCTCCCCAAGATTTGAGTAACTGGGGTGACCCAAAGATGACCTCTAAAGTTATTCCCAATTTTTATTTGTTTATTTTCCTGCATTGACTTGGAGGTAGGAGTTCATCACCTCCTCACAAGTTCTTTAGGGGTGCATTGACCTAGGGTTTCATCTCCTAGTATTGTACCAACCCCACTTCATCCTGGGATATATAAATTGGGCATGTGATACTAGGATAGAATAGTGGTTGAATGGTTAGCCTATCAATTCTAAGGAAAACCCAGATCAGTCCATGCTAAACATTAGACTTCACTAAATAGTACATGGCTGAAGTAATTGTGTAAAGGACTAGACCTTTACATAACAAGTTAATGAGTTTTAATCTAATTGACATGATTATCCCTTGTGTTAGCTACACTTGGAACCATTTTTATCATTTTGAAACTTGTAGGTTTTAATCAACCCCACTTTACCATGAAATATATTGTCAAATGTTGAGTGCTTCACACTCTAAGTTTGTGCCACATACCAATGCCTGAGAGACAGCGGGGGCTTAAAAACTCTACCTACATATGCTCTTTAATTTTTGGATTAACACTTAATTCCTTTTGAGCATTGGTATCTTAGTAAAATCTTTGGCAGAAGATATACACACCTTATTAGTTTTAGAGATAGGATGTGAACTTAGTGATTTTTCAATTTTCTTTTATTAGCATGTGTGTTTGGGTTTAAGATTATTTTTTTGTATTCCAAAATTAAAATGAGTCAAAACCTTCACATGTTTTCACACCACTTTAAACCAAGAGGTGTTATTCTACCTATTTTATTTCAAATATTTGCCTTGGATTTTATTTCAAAACCATTTGTGTGTCACTTGTTTAACAGAATATCATTATGCTAAAAAATTTGTTTCAAAAAAAATGCCTTGGAGTTTCTCTAAAAAACCATTTTTTTGTACTCATTATTTGAAAGAGCATTGTTACACTACCAAATTATTCTAAAACACTTGCCTTGTTTGAAACCATTCATACCTTTTGTTTCAAAATGCACAGTTATACTCCCCATTTGAGTCTAGGCCATTATTTATTTAAAACTTCATGTCTTTCAAAAATCTCATTTAGAATCTATCTTTCAAAGTTCAAATCGAAAACAATTTTTTTACGCTTGAGTCTTGTCTACAACTTGGGCTTGAGTGATTCACCTTTCTATCTTTAAATTATGTAACTTGGATGGATTTTTAGTTTTATTTTTAAAAAGACTTCTTTTGTCTCAAGACCAGATGTACTATTTGTTTGAAATGAAGATCTGTAGACTTGAGAGTGTTTCAAAATTCAAATGCCTATCCCAAGTTTTTTTGTGTCAAGACCTATTTTTCATGCCTTAATTGAGTTGGTTTTCAAATGCCTAGCCTAAGTTTATTTGTGTCAAGACCTATTTTTCATGCCTCAATCAAGTTTCTTTTCAAATGCCTAGCCTAATTTTATTTGTGTCAAGACCTATTTTGCATGCCTCGATCAAGTTTGTTTTAAAATTCTTAGCCCAAGTTTATTTATGTCAAGATTTATTTCATGTGCTTTGATCAATTTTATTTTTAAGTGCCTAGCCCATATTTATTTTCAAGACTAATTTCACTTTGCTTAGATCAATGACATGATCCATGTCTAAATATACCACGTTAAAATCTAGGCCTTTTCCAAACATCAATTATTTCAACTAACTTATACCATCATACAAAATTAGGGTTTGTTTTTGAACCCACATTCTAATCTAATCAAGGTCATTTTTTACCACTATTAGACCATTTCAATCAAGCCAAATCCAACCTAGACTAATTTCAAGTCCATGTTAATTCAAATCATTTTTAACCACAACCAAATACCTATTTAAATTCTTATTTTGTTTCAAACTAAGACCTATTCCTAAACCAATGTTGCTTTCAAACCTTGACCTAGAAAAAGTTAATTTCATAACCAAGATAAAGTTCAAGACCATTTTCATAAACCAAGACCACCCTCTTTGGGCTAGTTTCCAAATGAGGCCATGACAATTATCATATGCTGAGATCACCCTTATTTGGGCCAATTAAAGTACCAAGTTTTCCCTTTCGGGGTTAATTTCTCTTCCAATTCCATGTTAATTCAAACCATTTCAAACCACAACAAATACTTATTCTAAGTCCCATTTCGTTTCAAACCAAGACCTATTCCTAGACTAATGTTGCTTTCAAACCTTGACCTAGACCAAGTTCTTTTCATAACCAAGACAAAGTTCAAGACCATTTTCATAGACCAAGACTGCCCTCTTTAGGCTAGTTTCCAAAAGAGGCCATGCCAATTATCATAGGTCAAGATTGCCCTTATTTGTGCCAATTAAAGTACCAAGTTTTCCATTTTGGGGATAATTTCTTTGATAAAGGTACTTGATCCCCTAATTACACTGATAATCCTCCTTTGGCTTACATTAGCAACCAATATATATAGCACCCAAAGATTACCATTTATGCCCTCCTTTTTTGGCCTACATTAGCAACCAATCTCCACAATGCCCAAGGATTACTATTATAAGCCCTCCTCCTTTAGCCTATATTAAATACCAAGCTCTGTAGCACCAAAGGATTACCATTTTAGGGCCCCCTCCTTTAGCCTATATTAACAACCAAGCTCTGTAGCACTAAAGTATTACCATTCTAGGCCTTCTTCCTTTGGCATGCATTAACAACCAAGCTCTGTAGTGCCAAGGATTACCATTCCAGGCCCTTCCCTTTTTTCTTCCAAATTTAGTAGTTTATTATCTCAACAAGGTTGTGTAATTGCCACTAGATGTATCATAGTTACGATCCTAGACCTCCAACCACTATTTTTTTATCCCATCTTAGATGAACTTATTTATAAAGAGATCATTATTAAACCATAGGTCTTTATTCATCCATTGTCAGACTTACCCCACTTTAGAAAATCCAAGCCAGTCTTCGAGCCATAACAAAGCCAATCATTACCTCTCCAAGAGCCATCATTTAAACACCAAAATGTGTCCATATCTAAGATTTTGTAACCAATTGTAAGAAAAATCCAAGACAACCAACTAATATGTGATGTTTTTATTGAATCACCTATTTATGACAAGTTAACCTATGTTGAATCACCCTTTGACCATTTCCCTAATTTTAAGGAGCCTCACTTTGACAACCTCGTCTCTATAGAGTTGCCTAATGACCATTTACCTTTTATTTAGGAGTCTCGCTTTAACAATCCAATATTTATTGATTCACCCCTAATGATTATGGCCATATTTTGGAAAATTATTACTTTGACCATTGCCCTATTTTTGAGGAGCCTCACTTTGACAAGCCAGTCTCTATGGAGTTGCATGTTGACCATTTACCTTTTGTTGAGGAGTCTCACTTTAACAAGCTAGTCTTTGTTGAGTCACCTGATAATGATTATAATTTCCTTTATGAAAATTATTATTTTTACCATTTTCATGTTTTTGAGGAGCCTCGCTTTCATAATACATTCTCTATGGAGTTATATGTTGACCATTTCCCTTTTGTTGAGAAGTTGTACTTTGACAAGCCAGTATTTGTGGAGTCCTTAACTAAGCCTATTTTTTAAGAGCCCATTATTCAACCATAATCTAGTACTCATCTGATACATAATATTAAACATAGAATCTTTATCTCAGCACCAGAGGAAGAATCAGCATTAAAGTTAGGTTTTATTTTTGAATCGATGTCATATTTAGAATCAAAAGCAAAATTAACGTCAGTATCAACATTGGATTCAAAATCCCTTAAGTTAGAATCAAATTTAGAATCATAATATATTATTATATATTATGACATTGGTTATACATGATTTACTTATCAATTTTAATATATTTACGATCCTTACACAGTTTTTTAGGATGATTACTTAAGCATCAACATAAGTTTTCTTAGTATCTTCTACAAGGATTGTGTTGCCTCTTGTCATTCCATTACCATTCTACTTTCCATTAATACCAACTAACCTAGCCATTATTTTGACATTATACCTCCCACAAATGTCGATTGAGACCAACAAAATCACACATTTTTTAATTGCATCCTTGGTGACATATTAGTTGCAGAATATTAGGGGACCAAGACCACATTCATGTCGAATAAGAATAATCTCCTACTGAAACCTTTTTAGAGGCACTGGGAGGTAATCAAATTCCAAACTCAAAATCTTCTAGTGAAACCTTATTTAAGGTGATAGAAGATAATCAAAGTCAAATGTCATCATTCCTTAGTGAAACCTTCTCGAAGACATTATAGGACAATCAAGGTAACTTTATTGGTGAAAACTTTTTTGAAGTGCCAATAGTTGAGCAAAACATTTCTTCACTACTTGATGAAGACATTATCAAAGATAACATTAGTATATCTTCCATTCTACAACATAATTAAATGGTAACATCTCTTTAGCCCAAATAATAGAAAAATATGGTGGTTCTATCGAGAGCATATTTAGAAGTATTTGACCCTACCACAACCAAAATTATGTTGAATATATAATCAACAATAATGTGTGTGCTTGAAAATCCTAATATTCATTTGTTACCCAACCATTATATATTCCATTATGATCCATTCCTCCATTCCAAACCTATATTACATTTAAAAATTAGACCTTTTATCTAATGCTTATCCTTATTTACCATCCCTAGATGCATTTTCCTTTACAGAGGCTATGAATACATCTTGTCTATAAGTTAGGAGGAAATAAAATCAATGACCATCAAATATCATAATGCCATTATTGGAGTCCAAATCAGTAACAAGTTATTGATATAATAGTTATTCAAATGGGGTATGGGATAGCAATTTAAATAATTAATTATTCTAGTTATATCATATGCTAACCAAGATGAGCCTCTTTGCATTAACTGGAATAAAAAAATCATGCCTTGACATTTACTTTTTCCATTTACCTTGCCTTTTCCATTTACCTTACCTTGTCAGTTACCCTTATTATTTATCTTGCCTTGCAATTTGCTTTGTCTTGCCATTTACCTTACCTTGTCATTTACCTTGCCTTTATATTTACCTTTCCTTGCCATTTATCTTGCCTTGCCATTTGCCTTGCCTTTCCTTGCCTTGCCCTTTTCTTGCCTTACTTTCATTTCATAGTTTTCCATAAGTTTGAACTACATTGACTTAAGGTCCTTTGGGACTATGTAGGAAGTGATCAATTTACATTGAGGTCAACTCAATTGCCCTTTTATCCATGCTTTCATCATTTTTTGAGCACCTTAAGCCATCTACTCTAATATTTTTATGATTTTGACCATTTTGTATCTCATAATACTCTATTGAGTTGAGATATCAAAAAATCCCAAAACTTTGGGAGCATTTCCAAACATTCTCCACTGTAAAGTGGAACTATAGTGACTTGAGGTCCTTAGATACAATGTAGTTAGTGCTCAATTTACATTGAGGTTATTTTGGTCACCTTCTTTGCCACACTCTCATCATTTTATGAGTAATTTAAGTATCACTCTTATCATTTTATGATCAACCAAATCCACACTCTCATTATTTTGTGATTTAGCCCATTATGTGTCTCAAAATTCTCCATTGAGTTGAGATGCCTAAAAAATCTAAAAACATTCAAAACATTTGAAAAACCTAAACATTGGAAATAACTTACAATCTCCTAGAGAGATATAAAGCCCCAAAATCCAAAAACATTTATCCTATTTTGAACTTAGTCAACAATCCTTGGTCCACCTTACTAGGGAAAATCCATTATTGTTTCTAATTCATTATGTTTCCATTCAGGGTGTGACCTTAAATTTGCATGTATCTTTTCTTAGGGGCACCATATAATTCACACTTTTAGGCCAAACTCATAGCTTTCACCCTACTCAGGCAAAACCAAATTATGTAGCTTATACCAGGATATCTTATCCTTACATTTCATTCCCTTTCATAAAGCCTTACTTGGGGACACCATATGTTTATCATTTCATTGAGCCTTCACACATAGATATTGACTTGTTTAATGATAAGATGTTTTTTGTTGCTTTTATTTTCAACCTTTGTGTGTGTTTGTTTGCTTAGTTGTTTATTTATTTGTTTGTATTTTTATTTGTTTTCATTATTGTGCCTTGACTTAGTTAATTGCATTAATTAGGAGATAATTTATGCATTATACTTGAGCCCATCCATATTCATACGTTAACACTATCATCATGGTTTTTATCATTGGTGCATTGTTTTCAATTATTTATTAGATCGGGAGTCATTCCTTATACACTTTGTGGCTAGGTCATCATGGTGTTTTATATCATGGTGCATATCATCATGTGTTAAAAAAAAATTAGGTCAATGGACCTATCGATCAATGCAATGGGTAGTACTTATTTAAGATCAAAAATTTGGCATATCTCAAACATCACCAAATGCAGAGTAATTAAATCACAAATGAATAGTAATCCTTGCTAATTAGGACGTGTATATTTGTACTAATAGGTAGCCTAAATCCATACCTATCCTATATACCATTTCACTATCAATCCATGATTACAAAGTAATTACATGAGATTTTTTGGCTCCATTGTGGCAAACTTATAGGTATCCCTTGTTCCTTAATGAAATTAACATATTGACCATTTTAGTTATATCAATACTAATAAGGACAAGCATCTCCGCATTAGCAGGTATAATCAAATCTTTCACATTGATCAATTATTATTCTTTTATTCTATCCCTAATTCTATTTTCTCCCAAATCTTGGGTGAAATACATTGGATTTAGGTCTATTTGGACTATGTAGAGAGTACTTGGATACATGACGTATCTCAGGTCAGCTCAGCTACCATCATCACCACCATTATTTCTTCCAATCATCTCTTTCATCTCTTTGTGAATCCTCATGTGTCTGATTGTTTTTGGCTTCTTTAATCTTTGAGAAGTAATTCTAGACCATCATACCTATGTTTGCATCCGCTTATCTTTAATTTGTGTAACAAGTTATATCCTTGAGATATGCTTGCTAATCTACCCTATTAGGACACAACCAATTTATCATGATGAAATGTTCCCTAGTGGGGAGAAATCATTATTCAATCTAGATAGTTAAAATGATTATAACCACCTTTGGGCAAATTATTATTTTGACCCATCTGCCCTACTGGGGCACATACCTATGCCACTAATTATAACTGCCTTTGGGTAAATCAGTGTGTCAAACCATTACTGATTATAACCACCTTTGGGAAAATTATTATTTTAATCAATGCATGAAAGCATTATCTTAATTAGATTAATCTCACCCATGGGTTAATTCCATTATTCTTATTGCTTCTTTTTTAGGGACCGTCCATCAATCGTATGTGTCAACCACTCCCTCGAGGGGGCATCATAGGCCTCCCAAAATTTCTTTGGAGCATCATTATCTTCTTTTTATTATTAATGGATTTTTAATTCTTTGAAAATATGTTAATGTGCATATGTCTTCAAATTCCTTCTCAAATAGGGAAAAATTATAGACACTCAAATTTTGCCACTTTCGTATCTAAATTGGTCTTCAGATTGGTTTCTAACAAATCATGAAAATTAAGACTACAAATCATTAAAACACCCAAATTCTTTCATGTGTTGGATATAACTACACAAAAACATGTTGAGGCTTACTAATTTGGGGAATTACCTTGTATGTACCCATAACCTAGCTTAGATTCAACTCTAATCAAATTATGACCTAGTAAATTGACATTCATTTCTTATCAATCTATTAATACAAAACAATTATAATAATTCATAAAACCCAAAAACCCTAAGCACTATTAATTAAAACAAATCTCAATTATCTTGCTTAAGTAAAAATTTCAAGTTGAATTAGTGAATTGCATTTATCTAAAAAAGGAATTTTCAATAAACATGAGGTCAAAGTCAAGGAAACTAATAAAAAAATTTATTGATTCCTAATATTTAAGAAAATGTTAGTTACAACCTCATAAATATCTAAAATGAGTTGCCAAGCTTTCATGATTTATTTGACCCAACCCATGGCTAACCTAAACTCAACCTAAATTATTTTAGACTCAACCAAAGTTAGAATTAAACCTAACCTCCCTAGGGTTAGAGTTAGTTTTGAGACCTATAAATAAAAGTGCCCTCACTCTACCCAAACAAGCTTTTGTGTGTAAGGTTATTCTATAGGAATGCCTTCAAGAAGCCATGAAATTAATGCTATAATGCCAAATTGATATCAAGCTTCACACCAAACCAAGCCAAGCAAATCCACATGTGGTCATTAGAGAATTTCTACCAAGATAGAGAAAAGCATTGATCAAAGTCTCTAATGCCATAAACCAAGCAAGAACATCTTCTATGACAACAAGTGGGCACCGATTTTGAAAAGGGAGGTAAAATTATTGTATGTTTTTATCTTTTATTTGTGGTCATGTTCATTATGTTATCCTCCCCTTAGTTCTTAGGCATGAGTGTTTAGTTTCATTGCATTTTTATACTTAGAGTTTTACTTGATTCACTAACAAGGAACTAATCAACATGTGTGTGCTCTTCAAACTCTTAAGATACAATAGGAACCTATTAAGTTTCAATCTCTCTAAGTGTATGCCTTAAAGGGTGCACCAAAAAATATATGGGTAAACCATTAATGCTTTGCAATATTGTTGATTAATTATATCATACATGTTGTTGCCAAATCTTCCACCCTAGAAGAGAGTGTTCAAGTCTCTTCTAGATTTGGGCAATGTTAGAACATTTCCAAGTATGTGGGTATACCTATAGAGGAAAATAACCTCTATATTTAGAGGGATAGCTCCTTGAATGTATCTATGTAAAACAAATTATATCTAAACCAGTTTGTTTTAAGGGAAAAGAGTTAGAAATTGTATAAAAAGAAAGTTACTCTAAGAGTGGTGATGCACTGAGATTATCTTCCATGTGAATATCATATTCTAGTGCATAATACAATAAAATGCATAGACCATCTTCAATATCTAAGGATTCTAACACAAGTATTTTAGTATAGAGGTGAGAAGTATAAAATAATATAAGGCAAATGAACTGAAAGGCAAGTTGCACATTCCAAGAATAGTTATACACTTACAATAATTTAACACACTTGATCGCACTATATATGACCTGTTAGATTAAGAACTTTTGCTTAGGTGTGAGGGATAAAGGATGAAAGGATGGAAAATCATCACTTGTTGTCACTATATGTCACACACTCAAACAATTGTTCGTAACTTGAAATAAAAAAAGACTTGTACTAATGCTTAAAGGCAAAATATGACATCAATCCAACAGGGTTCACCATAAATTATGTGGTACCTCTTTTCACTAGCCTAAGGGTTGTATTTATAGCAAAAAATAAGTGAGAGGGGAGGCTTTTTGGCATTGAAAAGAGGAATTAATAAGTTAGAAGCCTCTAACCACAGTTGAAACTGTCTCTATAAATGATGCTCATTCAGGCCATTCAATTGATCCATGTCACCTCAAGTGGTTACATAGTTAGCTTGCTCTCTCAAAGATGATCCCCAATGCTTGCACCAGTAGAATTAAGATATTCTAAGCTAAGTAATGGCATCAATGCAGTTATTACAAATGAGTCCACCTATTGTAGATTTGTCTTGATGTTAACAGCTTCTCATCAGCTCATTGAGGTATGTAATGGCATAAGGGAGAATCCTTTTCATTATGTTGGCCTTGGATATGAAACCAGCTAAATCCTATGTGTATGCCCTCATGGCATTTGTCAGGATGCTAGCTCCATGTGTATGTCTATAAATGTCCCTTGGAGGCTTGTTCCAGCTTGACCTTAGTCAAATATTTTATTCCTATAGAGTCCCTCAGCCTCTTGCCTTTTGATTTGCCATTAAAAATGACTCAAATCTTGATCAAAATGCTCAAAGTGATGTGAGCCCTCTGATCTACTTTATCGCAAGTGAGGACCATTGATCTACCAGAGACCTACTATTTAAATGCCAATGGCTAACCCATCACCATGAAGTTTATGTTCGTGTAACTATCACTCTACTCAAACCATTCTTTTGAGGTATTTTCCTTGGAGCTATTTTCACATAGACCCTTTTCTTTGAAATAATTAACCTTTTGAGCCCCTTCTCTTTTCAAACTATTTGCCTTAGTGCCTTTTCTCGAGAGAGAAAGTCTTAGAGATTTTGCCAATTACCCTTCAGCTTTTGTAAAGGACCACTTTTCTCTTAAGTAATTCCTTCAGAAAAAAGGTTGAAGGGATTATGCCTTAGTTTCTTTTTCTTTGGAAACACTTCCTTCGAAGGAAAAAAAACCTTTGGAAAAATTTCATAGGCACCGTACTTGAAAATTCCTTCAAAATTTTTGTTGAAGATGCCCCTTCAAAAATTTGGAAGATGCCTTTATAAAAAATTAAACTGTACCCTTCGAAAATCTTGAAAAGGACACTTTCCTAAGAAAAGACCCTTCGAGAAAGTGTGTAGGGCACCTGCATGAGAAATTTTCTTTCAAACTTTTTGCAAAGGACCAATTCCTTCAAAAATCTTGTAAAGGACCAATTCCTTCAAAAATCTTGCAAAGGACCAATTCCTTCAAAAATCTTGCAAAGGACCAATTCCTTCAGGGTTTTTGAAAGTGCATTTGCCTGTATAACAATTCATTTCAAAATATTATTTCAAATAAAATGTCTAAAATAATTCCTTTGGAAAGATTGTTTCGAACAAAATGTCTGAAACAATGCCTTCGAAAAGATTGTTTCAGATAAAATGTCTAAAACAATTCTTTTGTCTTGAACAAACACCTAAAACAAAAAATTTGTTGAAAGAAATAACACTTGTGCAAAAGGACCGAACAAAATATTCCAAATGAAATAACACTTGACACTTTGTTGTGGGCATAGTGTGAAACGCTTCCTCCGATAGACAAATTCCAAATGTTGCACTTAGCCAAAATGAAAGATACAAAACTTGGGAGTGAAAAATGGCTAACAGTATTGGCAATTCTTAGGGGTGGCATGCCCGATATGCCTAAGAATAGTTGCTTAAATCCTTCCATTGGGCATGGAGACGTGCATATAAGCACCCAAAATGACTTGAACAGACCTTTGGCTCAGAAAAACACAAGCTAGTTGATTCACACACATAAAGGTAAAGACACACACTAGATAAAAGGAAGGAAATACACCTATGCTACAAAGCACTTAGGGAACATAGTCATAAACCAAACTAAACATACATGTGTTTAACTAGAACACTTGTGGAAGACAACCAAACTAAAAAAAAACTAGACTAAACACACACACCTATGCTCCTTTTTACCAAATAGACTTGTAAGGACTAATAGTAGAACTTTAGATGTATCCCATTCACAGGGATAGGCAATTATTCTCTATTCATCTTGGTTAGTTGAAAGGATTTTCTTTTCTTGAACTTGTTAATGATGTAAGGGCCACTCTACAAAGCATCAAACTTTATATGTCTACTTAGTCTTGCTCTATCCTCATCCCATTTCAGAACCAAGTAAGTTTCCTTAGACACTCTTGTACTTGCTCTTTTGTCAAAGGATTTCTTCATGAATACTTGGTGGTATTCCATGGACTTGTGTGCATTATCTCTTACTTCTTGCAACTACATTATTTATGTCAATCTGACTTCCATTAGAGTATTTTCAAGTAGTTTTAGCTGATGTGCAAGCTCTATAGTAGGGAGTTCTTGAGATATGGACAACCTAGCCTCTCTCCCATAAAAAGCACAAAGGGAGAGTTACCAATTGGTCTCTTAAGAATAATCCTATTGGCCCATAGTGTTGTCTTCAACTTGATGTGTCATGCTCTTTGATTATTCTCCAATGTCCTCTTAATGATCTTGATGAGATTCTTGCTAGTAGACTCAACCAATCCGTTACCTTGGGGGTAATAGTTGGATGAGGTACTCAAGTAAACTCCATTCCTATTTTCCCAATCAAAAAGCAAGTGCATTATCATAAATGATAACATGGAGAACTCTAAACCTTGTTATATTATTCTCATGGAACTCCAAGATAGCATTTTCACTTGTCTCCTTCAATACAATAGCCTCTACCCACCTTGTGAAGTAGTCAGTAGTAGTCAATATCCATTTATGTCCAGCACTTGATGGAGGGTTGATCACACCAATGAAATCAAGGCCCCATTACATGAAAGGTTGATTTTCTTGGATAGGATTCAATGGAAGGGCTGCAAGTGTATGTTTGCTTACATAGAAAGCACATTGAGGACACATTTTAGCCCAATGGTAATAGTCCTTAAAAAGACTAGGCCAATAGTAACCAGCCCTCATTATCTTTGTAGTCATCATCTTAGGAGAGAAGTGATCTCCATCTACACCATTGTGAAACTTTTCCAATAGCATACCAAACTGATCATTTTTAACACACCTCAAGAGCACACCATTCACATCTTTCTAAAGAGAACACCATCTACAAGATATTAAGGAATGGTCTACAATCTTTAATACCTCTTTTGAGACTTGTTCAAGCCATTTGGGCACCCACCATTTTGAAGAAAACTAATGATGTCTTGTGTCTAAATTTTAACTTGTATGTGATCAACTGATTGGGGATCAACTTGGTTGATCAAGACTTCTTGATTTGGCTCTTGAAAATCTGAAGCTAAATGCTCACATAACCCTTTTCATCTTACCAAGTTTGTCACCTTAATATCCACATCATACTCCATTACCTTTGTAATCCACCTAGCTCTCTTTTCATTAAGGTCTTTGCTTAGGAGAAACTCCTTGGTGCGAGGATGAGAAACCATGACATGTATCTTATTATTTGAAACCATGTGTCTAAATTTTTTAAATCTTCTTATCACAGCTAGAGATTGTTTCTCAACAAATGTATACTTGACCTCATAATCTTTCAATCATTTGCTAAAGAATGTAATTAGTTTCTCTACATCTTCATCATTCTTTTGTATAAGCATAGCTGAGATTGTATCAAGATTAGAAAAGGTATAGAGTATGAAATCTTTGGCAAAGTTTGGGTTCAAGAGAGTAGGAGATTTTGCAATTTCTTGTTTGATTTCCTCAAATCTACTCTTACCTTCCTTTGTCCAAGCAAAAGCTTGGTTCTTCATGAGCATGGTCGTGATAGGCTTTACCAAAGTTATAAATCCTAGAATAAACCTTCTTACAAATTTTATATTCCCTAAGAATATTTGAATTCCTTTCTTGTGTTGAGGCAAAGACAAGCCTAGAATAGCCTCAATCCTTTTGGGTTCAATAGACAAGCCTTCTTCTAAAACAATATGACCCAATAACTTACCTTCATGGACAACAAAGATCCATTTTTTTGGATTAAGGGATATTCCATACTCCCTAAACTTCTCAAACAATTGCCTTAGATGTTACATATGATCATCCACATCTTTCAAAAAAATAGTTATATCATCAAGGTACACAAGCAAAAACTCATTAATCAAACCTTTAAAAGCCATGTCCATTGCCCTTTGAAATGTAGCTCCAGCATTGGACAAACCAAATGGCATCTTCCTATAGGCAAAGTTCCCCCATTTTGTATTGAGGGTGGTCTTGAACTGATCTTGTTCATTCACCAATATCTAATTGTAGCTTGAATAGCCATCAAGGAGTGAAAAGTGTTGAGAACCTGAAACAACTTGTAGAATTTTTTCCATGGAAGGTAGTGGATAATGATCCTTGAAAAACACCCTATTAAAGTCTCAAAAATCCACACAATGTATGATATCTCCATTCTTCTTTTGAACAGGTATAATATTATCCACCCAAATTTAATGTTTGATAGGAAAGATGATCCTAGACTCAATCAACTTGGTCAGCTCCTTCATGAATTCCTCTATCTTGCGGTTGATAGACCTCTATTTCTACCTGAATGGTTTAGCTCCAGGTTCTAAATCAATGGTGTGATGAGATAGACTTGGATAAAACCCATTCAAATCTTTATATTCCCAAGAAAAAATGTCATGAAACTCTTTACATAATTCAATAAAGGCCTGCCTCTCGGATAGAGAACATGTCTTACCAATTTTTAGAAGCTTGTCCTTGTAAATCATGACTCTCTCATAGTTCTATTATTTCATGGAAATGATCACTCTTTCTTTCTTATTTTGATCATATTAATTTAAAACACTCTCCAAAATAATTATCCCTTTAGGTATCTTGTTTATCTTCAGTTGAATAACTTGTTCTTCATAGTTATCATGCAGTCTCTTTTGGTTCCTTGAGGAGAATTCTGCCTCATTTTGTAAGAAGTGTGCAATGTGCTCATCACTTTCAAACACTTGACATGATAATTCATTATCTATAATAGAAGGCCTCATAATTACCTTGATATGATACTGATCTTTCTCCTTCCCTATATCAGTAACTACATCAAATTGTGCTCCTACGGCAGCCAATCTATCAGCATGTTTATTTGAATCCCTTGGTATAGGTTATATGTTGAAGGCATCAAAGTCTTCAAGTAGGTCCCATACCCTATGATTGTAGGATCTAAGAAATGGATTCTTGATTTTACCTTGATTTCTCACTTGATGGATGACCAATTCACTATCCCCATAAACCTTCAAATTCTTGATCCCTCTCTTCTTTTCCCATTGGAGGCCGTGAACCAGGCCTTCATATTCTACCACATTATAAGTGCAGTTGAAGTGGAATCTATATGAAGAGTAGTATTGATTCTTTGATGGAGAAACTAACATAACAATAGCTCCTGCACCTACTCTAATTTTTGAGCCATCAAAAAACATTTCCCATATCCCTTCAAGTTCATGATCTTCATTAGTGAGTGAAGGAATGGGAGCATATTTTTCATGCATAAAATAAACTCCCAAATCAGTCTCTTTTATGAATGTATATGAATAAATTCCATGCATTTCAGTGTTTTACTTATCAAGGAAAAGATCAAAAATACCTTCAAGGGGGGAGGATGCTTCACCATCCATGACACCTTCTTCTTCTTTACTAATTAGACAATTTTGATTTGAAATTGTCTCCATGTATAGCTCAATATGAAACCTAGATAAGGGTTGTGTCCTTATAGTCACCTTGGTTCCATATCTTGTTTTAAAATATATAAAATACCAATTAGTAGAATGGTGCCCTCTTATCTTAGCCGTGAAGTCCCTTGACAAGCAGATAGCAAAATGAGCTAGAAGGTCTACCACCACAATGTCTTGTATAATGGGGAAACTTGGGAAATCATGTAGAAAGACTTTTAAACCTCTAACTAATCCCACTATCTTGGTTGGAGTCCCATCAAGTTGTAACACACCTTTACTATGTGGTTCATACTTCAATCCCAACTTATCAGCCACCACCTTAGGCATGACAGTGGTACTAGCTCCACTATCTATAATACAATTGCGAACCAACCTGTCTCCCACAATGAGTGTGAGGTAGAAAGGTGGAGGATTTTCAGATATAGTGGAGGGATATAAGACATAATTTGGAGTATTGGTAAAGGCTACACTATTATGTTTTGAAGTTTGAGTGGCTACATGAATGTTCGTAAGTTGTTCTTGTAAGAGCTCCTTTTGACCAAGGATATGCAAGACTTCCCAAAGAGATATGCTTGTCTTGGTATTCTTCAAAGAATCAAAAATGCTTAGAGGGGAAGTATTCACCTTTTATTCTATTCTTAAAGGTAATGAGGGAGATTGAACTTGTTGCATTGTAGTCTTGACAACCCTACTTGCATTCTAACTTTGTTGAGGAGCATGAATGGTAATAGGTATTGCACTAGGATTCACTCTTTATCACTTTAGAGAGGCATTGTTTGGAGTCACATGTACTCCCAGAACATCTCCCAGAGCTCTATTTTTGGCTCTTGTGTTGACTGTAATTGATGTGTTTTGATTCAACACATAATCATCTTTCACTTGAAAGTTCATCATACCTACACTTTGGTTGCTACCTTCTCCATGAATATCCCTTTATATGAGATTCACTTTTTCTGATGTCACATAAGTAATAGATTTTTATTGTGCCACTAAATCTTGGATATCTTCTCCATCATCATACATAAACTAACCTTGAGCTTGTCCCCATTGGTCCAAATGATCCTCTCCTTGGACCAGATTAGAATGTACTGGAACAACACCCTTCATGGAAGGAGTGAAATTAGGATTATAGGCATTGGGTTACTTATTGAAACCTTTTTGACCTTGTCCTCTTCCTTGGTAGTTATATTGGGGTAGAGCTTTATAATCATGTTGAGGATAGTATTGAGGATTAGGTGGAGCACTTACCTAAAATTGAGCTTGCTTGAGCTGAGCTCGTAATGACTAGATCTCTTCATCTTTGTCCACAACATTATCCATCTTCTTAAGAGTGGTTCTTGGCTTGGTATTGGTGTTAAGAACTTGTGTTATGCTTGGATCCTCAACCGAACTATGAGACAAAAAAGGCATAGAAACTCTTGGAGGTAACTTTCCAACATGTATCAAGTTATTCTCAACTTTAATATCTATCTCATATGCATCTGGAAAAGTAAATCCTCCCATCAACTGCAACATTACTACCATATTAGTACCAATATCCTTGAGATAAGTGGGAAACACAAAGCTCGAAGGAGGTCTCATGACAGGTGGCAACCTATGTCATGTCCTTTGAAATCTTTCATTAAAATCTTCCATGGATTCATTAGGACCTCTCTTTATCACATTCAGCAAGTGGATTAGTGAAGTATGGTCACTCTTATTCTCAAGTCTATTTACCAACAATTCCCCAAAGCCATCCCAATGTGTAATGCAACCACCTTCCAAAGTTCTATACCAGTCAAGTGCCTTACCTTTTAGAGACATGGCAAGCAATCTAATGGCTATGTTATCTCAAGTGATATTATGGAAGTTACAGAAGTTTGAAATGTCCCTAATATGCTCAGATTGGGTAATAGGACCCTCTTCATTGAAACTAGGGAGATTTTTGGTAGCATTGGGAGGAATTGGGTCATATGCAAGAAGGTTGATTAGATTTTGGGTGTTGAAGGTCAAAAAAGGTTGTTGCCTATCCATTTATCCTCTTTCCTTTTGATCTCCTATCTCTTCAATCTCCTTGACTTCTTCTTCCTCTTCAAAACCTCATTTCCCAAGATCTTTAAGCGTTTGTAATGGTTCAGGGTGTTATTCTTCAAGAAGAGCTTCAGCTAGAGGGGCTTGATCGAATATCCTAGATGACCTAGTGAGGACCATGAAGTATAATGTGGGAAACTTGATCTACAACAAATATTCTCACCTTTTGGAGTCATCAAATTTTGGATTAATAATATTTATAAAACTTTGGGCTTGTTAAGATTAACATTTACCTTGACACGTAAATAATTAGGACCAACGATCCCACTGAGAGTGCCAGAACTATTGTCACCAAATCTTGCACCCTAGAAGAGAGTGTTCAAGTCTCTTATAGATTTGGGAAATATTAGAAAATTTTCAGGCATGTGGGTATACCTATAGAGGAAATGAACCTCTATATTTGAAGGGCTAGCTCCTTGAGTGTATCTCTATAAAACAACTTTGATCTAAACCAATTTGATTGAAGGGAAAAGAGTTAAAAATTACATAAAAGGAAACCTAATCTAAGAGTGGTGATGCATTGAGATTATCTTCCACATGAATATTATATTCTAGTGCACAATACATCAAAATGCATAAACGGTCTTCAAGCTCTAAGGATTCTAACACAAGTATTTCAGTATAGAGGTGAGATGTATAAAATAACACAAGACAAATAAACTGAAAGGCAAGTTGTACATTCTAAGAATAATTATACACTTATAGTAATTTATCACACTTGAACGCACTCTATATGACCTGTTAGACTAAGAACTTTTTTTCAAAAATGAAGGATAAAGGATGAAAGGATGGAAGATCATCACTTGATGTCACTATACGTCACTTACACGCTCAGCCAATTATTCAAAACTAAAAATAAAAAAGTCTTGTAATAATGCTTAAAGGCAAAATATGACATCAATCTAGTAGGACTTCACCATACATTATGTGGTACCCCCTTTTCACTAGCCTAAGGGTTGTATTTATAGCAGAAAGGAAGTGAGAGGGGAGGTTTTTTGGCACTAAAAAGAGGAATTAATCTATTAAAAGCATCCAATCATGACTATGAATGATGCTCATTCGGGCCACTTGATTGATCCATGTCACCTCAATTAGTTATAGAGTTAGCTTTCTCTCTAAAATATGCTTCCCTAATGGTTACACCAATAGAATCAAGATATTCTGAGCTGAGTAATGGCATCAATGTAGTTATTGTAAATGAGTCCACCTATTGTAGATTTGTCTTGATTCTAACAGCTTCTCACCAACTCATTGAGGTGTGTAACAGTATAGGGGAGAGTCATTTTCATTTTTTTGGCCTTGGAGATGAAACCACCTGAAGCCTATGTGTATGCCTTCATGGCATTTATCAGGATGTTGGCTCCATGTGTATGTCTAAAAATGTCCCTTGGAGGCTTGTTTTAACTCAACCTTAGTCTAATGTTCCATTATTACAAAGTCTATCAGCCTCTTGTCTTTTTATTTTCCATCAAAAATGAATTGAATCTTGATCAAAATGCTCAAAGTGATGTGATCCCTCTGATCTACTTTATCTCGAACGAGGACCATCAATTTGCCTAAGACCCATTATTTAAACACTAATGACTAACCCATCACCATAAAGTTGATGTATGTGCAACTAATGTTAGGTTGTGGAGCTAAAAGCTTCACTAGGATGCAAACAGGAGGTTGCTAAGAGGTTACTGAGTTGTAAATCAATCGACATCAGTCTGATCAATCGATGTCAGTCATATCTAGTGAGCAAAGCAACTAACATCAGTCAGGATTGGCTGATGTTAGTCATCTCCAGCTAGATAGGGACCGACGTCGATCACCTGTGCAGTTCCAAAACTGCTAGTTGATGAACAGTTAGTTTAACAAACTGGTTGTTTGCATGTTAAAGGCTAATTTTAGTCTCGAGTTGTGGATCTAATTATTGTAATTAGATGTCTAATTATTGTTTGCATGGGATCTATATAATAGAATCATGGGCTGTATTGTAAAGTGTGAGGTATCAAAGCAGGGATTCCCTGGGTGCTAGATAGAGAGAGCAAGTTTGGCTCCCCATAGTGCCATAGTGCCAAGTGTGTATGATCAGGTAGATCTGTGAGAGAGCAAGGTCTGGTAGAAGATCCACAGGGTGCTAGTTTGGAGGACAAGTGTTCTTCATGGTATGTAAGATCATGTTGGTCTGCAGGTGTGCAAGATCAGGAAGGAGATCTACATGTGTAAGTAAGGTCGATTGATTTGCAAGTGTGTGTGTGTGTGTAAGGTCTAGGTTTGCAGGTGTACAAAACTAGGTTGATTTTCAAGTGTGCAAGATCAGGGAGGTCATCAACACAACAAGTAGCAAGATCAGGTGAGATCTACTAGGAGTATGTTGAGTACTTGGAGCATGTTGTGTACTCAGACTTGGAGTACGTGGAGTACTTAGTACTGGCAGTATTGTTACTGGCTAGTGGAGGTGAACAACAACTTTGTGTTTGAGTTGATTGTTGGGACTGTAGTTGAGAGAGTGAGCTCTTGAAGAGATTTGTTGTTTATGCCCTAGAGGTGTGGGAGCCCTAAAGGAGTGTAAGGAAGAAGACTGTGGCATCTTCTTTGTTGTATTTCCTTCTGGAAGAGTATTAATACGATTGTGTATTGTCTCTCAAATTTTGTGTTGTTTCTGGTTTCTAGTTACTTATTGCTTTTAGTTTAATTTTGTGGTTAGTTGCTTGTATATGGTAATCAGTTGTGCTTCCTAGATTCCTAACAACTGGTATCAGAGCTAAGGTTGTAGGGAGCAGGTTTGTGTTTGATTACAGGTCACTCTCAGGGGTTTTTGATTGAGTGGGAGTATAGCAATGGCAGAAGAAAGTACACTAAGAATGGAGGAATTCAAAAGCAAGAATGATCAATTACGGTGTTATGGAAAGAAAGAGTAGGTAAAGAAAGATTGTTGGTTGGTAGCAGATCAGCATGAAAGAAATAAAGAAGCAGGTATTGTTGCATGGATTGTTGCACTGGTTGCTCTTATATGTTCCTTGGATAAAATAGAATCTTGGTTTATAGATTCTGTTGCCTCTTTCCATGCAGCCCCAAATAGAGTATTTTTCCATGTTAAGGTCCATGGAGACTTTGGAAAGATTTATTTAGGGTTTGGTGAGCCTTGTCAAAGTATTGGCAAAAGGGAAGTGCGGCTAAAATTACAGGCCAACACATGGGTGTTGAAGGAGGTCATGTAGGTCCCAGTCCTAAAGATGCGGCTAATTTATATAGGAAAGTTGGGTGATGAGAGATGCACAGGAACTCTCACAGCGGATGCACTTGAATTAGTTGGTGGTAAGAAAGTAGGTATCCTTTATCTATCTACTTATATTACTGATTCTTCTTCTGTTGCAAAGACGTGGCTTTGTAGGCTTGGTCACATGACCAAGAAGGAGATGCATGTTCTTAAGAGGAAGTCAGATGTGTTTGATAGACTTAAGAACTGGAAAACCTTGGTGTTTATGGAGGAGATGATGGACAGAGATCAGTGGAGAAGGCTGAATAACTCTTAGCAGGGCAGTTTGGACAGGGTTTTGATCCAAAGAGAGCTCGTAGGTAAAAAGTCATCACTCACAAGAGAACATAGTTACCGGCATCAGTCAGGTGGAACTGACATCAAATAGATAGGTATCGACGTCGATCATGTGTAGACAGGCAAATTCATTGGTGTCAGGCAGGTGGTGACTGACGTCGATTGGAGAACCGGTGTCAGCAGTCAGGTCAATCGCATGGAATCGACATCGTTCAGATGTAAACTGGGTGGTGACCGACATCGGTCACTAGAACGAATTTTGGGCAGACAGCAAGCTGTCAAGGAGTCTCAAATGCCCATGTGGAGGATTGAAAGTGTAAGTAAGCCTCAAATTCATTATTCCCCTTCTTTACACTACTTGTTGCTCACTGATGGTCAAGAACCAAGAATTTTTAAAGAAGCAGAGCATGTAGGATCCAGGAAATAGTGGGAGCATGGCATGGATGAGGAAGTTGATTCTTTGGGAGAGAACCAAATGGGAGGTTTGGTAGAGTTGCCAATCGGGTTAAAGAAGAGAGAGAATGGACACATGAGATGGAAGGCCAGGGTATATGGTCTTGAGCAGGCTGCAAGACAATGGAGGTTTGACAGGTGGATGACAAAGCAGGGCTTTAGTCAATGTCATGGGTCACACATGCAGGGATTGTCTGAGCTAAAGGTAAAGTTAGTTCAGAGGTGTGTCATGAAGAATCTGGGAGCAGCAAGATTCTTTGGCATGAGTATTCCTAGAGACAGGGAAGATCATAGGTTGATGTTGTCTCAGGATGATTGTGTGAATAAGGTAGTGGCGAGGTTCAGGATGTAAGATGCAGAACCAGTTAGCACACCTATGGATGGATGGTTAACAGAGCAGTGTCCCCAATCACATGATGAGGTTAAGTACATGTGTACTAGACCTAAGTTTTCTCAAGCAGTGGGAGTTGTCAGTGAGTTTGTGGTCAATCCAAGAAAGAAGCACTGGAAAGCAGTTCAGTGAATTCTCAGGTATCTGAGAGGGACTAGCAGTAGGTATACATGTGATGCAGGGTCAAGCACTTCTCTACATGGATATGTAGAATCAGATATGGTAGGTTACTTGGTTGACAGGTGTTGCACCATAGGATGTGTGGTGGTTGGTCTTCAAGATTGAGCTTGAAGAGGGATACAAGCCAGGAAACAAAATTAGATGATGTATACGTACAGGTACAAGTGCAGCTATTTATCTCTAAGTGGAAGATTGTTAGGTTGTGGAGCTAAAAGCTTCATCAGGATGCAAACAAGAGGTTGTTGAGAGGTTGCTAAGTTGCAGAGCAACTGACGTCAGTCTGATCGACTAACGTCAATCATATCTAGTGAGTAGAGTAACCGACATCGGTCAGGATTGGTCGATGTCGATCATCTCCAGCCAGACAAGGACCGACGTCGGTCGCCTGTGTAGTTCTAGAACTGCTAGTTGACAAATAGTTAGTTTAACAAACTAGTTGTTTGCATGTTAAAGGCTAATTTTAGTCTTGAGCTGTGGATCTAATTATTGTAATTAGATGTCTAATTATTGTTTGCATGGGATCTATATAATAGACTCATGGGTTGTATTGTAAAGTGTGAGGGATCAAAGCAGGGATTCCCCAGGTGCTAAATAGAGAGAGCAAGTTTGGCTCCTCATAGTGCCATAGTGCCAAGTGTGTATGATCAGGTAGATCTGCGGGAGAGCAAGGTCTGGTAGAAGATCCACAGGGGTGCTGGTTTGGAGGACAAGCGTTCTTCATGGTATGTAAGATCAGGTTGGTCTGCAAGTGTGCAAGATCAGGAAGGAGATCTACATGTGTAAGGTCGATTGATCTGCAAGTGTGTGTGTGCAAGGTCTAGGTTTATAGGTGTGTAAAACTAGGTTGATTTGTAGGTGTGCAAGATCAGGGAGGTCAGCAACACAACAGGTAGCAAGATCAGGTGAGATCTACTTGGAGTACATTGAGTACTTGGAGTATGTGTGTGTACTCAGACTTGGAGTATGTGGAGTACTTGGTACTGGCATTATTGTTACTAACTGGTAGAGGTGAACAACAACTCTATGTTTGAGTTGATTGTTGGGACCGTAGTTGAGAGAGTGAGCTCTTGAAGAGATTTACTGTTTATGCCCTAGAGGTGTGGGAGCCCTAGAGGAGTGTAAGGAAGAAGACTGTGGCATCTTCTTTGTTGTATTTCCTTCTGGAAGAGTATTAATACGATTGTGTATTGTCTCTCAAATTCTGTGTTGTTTCTGGTTTCTAGTTACTTATTGCTTCTGGTTTAATTTTGTGGTTAGTTGCTTGTATATGGTAATCAGTTGTGCTTCCTAGATTCCTAACAACTGACACTCTACTAGAACCATTATTTTGGGGTATTTTCCTTAGACCTATTTTACCATAGACCCTTTTCTCCAAAATAATTAACCTTTTGGGCCCCTTCTCTTTTCAGACTATTTGCCTCGACCCCTTTTCTCAAGAGAGAAAGTATTCAAGATTTTGCCAAGTACCCTTTGGCTTTTGTAAAGGACCAATTTTCTCTTAATTAATTATTTCAAACAAAAGTCTAAATGGATTATGCCTTAGTTTCTTTTGCTTTGGAAACACTCCCTTCAAAGGAAAAAAAACCTTTGGGAAAACTGCATAGGCACCTTACTTGAAAATTCCTTCAAACTTTTTGTTGAAGATGCCCCTTCAAAAATTTGGAAGGTGCCTTTTGGAAAAATTGAACTGTACCCTTCAAAAATATTGAAAAGGACACTTTCCTAAGAAAAGACCCTTTGAGAAAGTGTGTAGGGCACCTGCATGAGAAATGATCTTTCAGACTTTTTGCAAAGGACCAATTCCTTCAAAAATCTTGTAAAGGACCAATTCCTTCAAAATTCTTGCAAAGGATCAATTTCTTCATAAATATTGTAAAGGACCAATTCCTTTAGGCTTTCTAAAAGTGCCTTTTCCTGTAGAACAATTCTTTTAGAAAGATTGTTTCAGACAAAATGTCTAAAATAGTTCCTTCAAAAATATTATTTCAGACAAAATGTCTGAAACAATTCCTTTGTCTTTAACAAAAAACTTGAAACAAAAACTTTGTCGAAATATATAAAACTTGTGAAAAATACAAAACAAAAGCTTTCAAAGGAAATAAAACTTAACACATTGATGTGGGCATAGTGTGAAACGCTTCCTCTGATAGATAAATTCTGAATGTTGCACTTAGCCAAAATGAAAGATACAAAACTTGGTAGTGAAAAAGGGCTAACAATGCCTAAACCCACTAAAAATCCCACTTTTCTAAATTCATAGGTAATTCTCCTCTCAATATCCATTGACTAAGTAAAAACCCATATTTCCTACTAGGTCAGCCGTGGTTGACCTAGTTGTGAAAGTTATGGCCCACATTACACAACTAGGTTTGGCCTAGGTCAACCTAGTCCAAGGTCGAACAATAACTTTTTAAAATTGGGTCAAAGTGGGGCAACTTTGTCAACTAAAATTTTGAAAGGGATTAAGACCTACCCATTTTTATAAATACAACCTTCACTTCAATCTGACAGAGAGGAACATTCATTTTTGCATTATTACAACTCACAATTATGCTACATTTGCATTTGAAGGAGCCATTACTTAGGTTTTCCTTAAAGGAAAAATAACTTATCTTGTGGGAAGTCTTGGATGCAAGTAGGAATATTTTATCTTAGGGTTGATTTCAATTATAGTGTGATCCTTATAAAGCCACAACAATCTCTTACAAATCACCACTGGCCAAACAAGAGATTAAGACTCAACAAAATGTATAACTCCTTTCTTATATTACCTCTACACTTAAACTTAGTGAAGCTATAGAGTTTTATAGTTTTGTCATCTTCCACCTTAGGAGATCTAGGCCCCTATTTTCCTACCATGATCCTTTGTTTTATTTTTTTTAAACCATCCTATTTATGTTATAATCTTTGATAACACTAGATTCAATTTAATTTTATGCATTAGAAGACCTAGCTAGGGTTATTACATAGTATTATTTTTCCTAGAGGCTTTAGAACCCTCTCCTTTAGTGTTTTGTGATAAGTTTCCTCCTTAGTTATGTTTAGCATATCCAATTTGGTCATGTTATTGATATAAAAAGTATTGTAATAGATCTTAGTTAATTACCTTCTCCAAGATTGGATTTATTAAGTAGGATAAGTTATAGATCTATCATAATTTTTTGCTTACATTTTGGTGAACCTGATGTGAAATTAACCCTTGAATTACAAATTTTCATCTACAGGCAACTAGGTCGATGCAAGTCAACCCAATTTTATTATTGCTTCCTAATTTTCATCTACAACCAACTAGGTCAACACAAGTTGATCTAGTTCATTTTCTACAATTTTTAGTTTTTAATTTTAGTCAACTAGGTTAATTTAGGTCCACCTGATCTTATTTCATTACTTTAAATTTTTAACTTTCTATGAGCTAAGTCAACCATTGTAAACCTTGTTTACTCTTTGTGTTTTTTAGGTTTTTACCTTTGTAGGACTAAATTGGTCTTAGACAACCTAGTGTTAACTATGTTTTTATATCAAGTTTCATTATGTAGGATGACATAGTTTTAACATTCCGATCTAAAATAATAATAGTCAACCACGTCAACCATAGTCACCCTAGTCATATTGCTCAGGTTCTTTCTAACCAACTAGATCGGCCTAAACCAACCTAGTCTACATTTTATTTTTTTTGTTAGATTAATAAAATTGCTATTAAAAATTTTTTGAAATTTTATTGTCTAGCTAAACAAACCAATATTTTATTTTTCACTCCTATTTTCTAGTTTTTTAATTATGTCAAAATTTTACTACACAGTCAACTAATTCAACCCTGGCTGACTTAGTTTTGTCTCTACTTTTCTTACCAATAACTTAAGTTAAGAGTGGCTAACCTGGTTTATTTCGGCTTGTTTTCAGAATAGACTATGTTGACTAATGTCAACCTTGTTTTATTTTGTCTATCTAGTTAAATCAACCCTAACTAACCTAATTTTGTGTGTTTCTACTTTCTGCACAAGCAAGGTAATTCACTTTCTTTTTGGTAGTATTTAATCTCGCTTTTGCTTTAAAAAGAGTTGGCTCCCTATTTATTTACATTCAAAAATTTAAAAAATGGTTTTGTCTATTTTAATTTCACCTTTTTTTTCACTTTGTCTTGATTTCCATAGAAACTATGTGCTAACAGGTTTAAAACTACCCAATTAATGTCATGAATAGCTACGCAATGCTCTATTTATGGTCCTAGTCTATCATTTACATATATCATGACATGAGAGACTTGTCCCAATACTAATAGCCACAATACAGAGCTAAACATGGACTTTAGTTTCCACACACCTCATGGTAATTAGGAAACACCTAAGATTCCCTTTTTTTATTAAACATTAGGAAGTTATCCATCCATCTAATTATGTAGTGCATTAGTTAGCAGTTAACACAAATAATTTACTCTTAGCTTACCCTTAAAATTGGGTGTAATGGGCTACAAAAATAGTACTTTTTTTATAGTTAGTGCTCTAAAATATCATGCTGACACTATATAATAGACAAGTATCTTTGAAATCCTAAAAAAATTCAATTCCTTTTATTACATCTTCTTAATCTTATTTTTGCTTAATTGTTTAACAATACTAGTTACAAACTTTCATTTTTACTTGCGACTATATCATCCAATGTTGATATAGTTATGTGTTATGTGTTTTAATTAGATCGACTATGGTCAACCTAGTTAACTATGTGTGAATATACTAAGTCACCCAAGCTCGACTTAATCTTTTGTACATTGTCTTATTTACCATTGTTTACTGTTAAGAATTTTCCAGAACCAAGTCGACCATGCTTGGCTTAGTCTTATGTTGTCTTTACCTACTTGTCTAACTAGATTGACCAAGGTCAACCTAGTAGACTCCTAGATTATGATCAAAAAAATTCCAGATATAACTAAGTCAACCACACTCAACCGAGCCTTATATTGTCTTTACCTACTTGTCTCACTAGATCAACCTAAGTCGACCCAAAAACTCCTAGATTATTGTCTTTACCTTCCTGTCTAACTAGATCAACCACAGTCCACCTAGTAGGCTTTCAGACAATTGTTTTAACCTTCATGTGTAACTATATAGACCGAGGTTGACCTAGTAGAGTTTCAAACCATTGTTCCTACCTTCTTATTTCTTGTATTTTGAACTACATTAACCCTGGTCAACCTAGTTTAGTAGGTGGATGACATAGTTTCCTTTATCTTATATTGATATTTCTCTCATTGGCATATAAGTTGTCATTTTGTTCACTTTTGACATCTATTACAAATTTTATATATTTTAAATTTTTGTTTTCACATTTTTCATTTTCTTTACTTACAAATTATATGATTATCATTATTTTTTACCATGCATCTATTCACATTTGCTATTAAATAATAACACACACCATACATTTTCCCATAGAATATATAACAATCAACACATGCTACAAAGAAAATAAATGCATCGATAACATCCATTAATCATCCATAACATCTCTATATATATCATGTAAAAGTTTGATATATTACAAAATGATATAATCATAGTATAAAATAAAACTCTAAGGTTGAGGTCCATCACAAGGATGTGTTAAACTACCCATAGAGGCCTAAGACTTCCCTCTCTAAAAAATCCACTATAGTGAGTGTGTCTGTGATATTATACCCTCTACCTATTCCTATAGAAAGGCCACCTAGCCTCACACATGTGCTAGTTTTCTAGCTATATCCAAGTGTGTGACTTATTCCTCAACCATTGACTATTATGCTCATAACTCCCCATTACCCACTCCTAGTGGTACTACTACCTCAGCTACATATGATAGTATCTACAAATCTCAAGCTACCTCATCGACCAATCAAAACTCACTCGCATAAGTAGGTGTTAAATGCACCACATGATCAACCATCTATGTAATATCATGTTGAGGTAGCACACCATCTAATATATCATGATGGGCCATATCCACCATGGTCACCCATCGGTTCTCCTTTATTGTAGCATCTGTAAAATTAAAACCAAAAATTACATCAATTCTCACATATATATCACCAAAAACATACATATGTATAGCATGTATTTCTATCTAAAAATAATATAATCACAAGACACCATAACTTACTTACCAATAATCACTCCATATGCTTGACCACCAAACATCCCCTATGATGCATGGATCTACAATGGCATGAGACCTCTATACTAACCAAGTTGAATGACACAAGCATTATGTACTCCACTATGAATCTGCCTCATAATAAACTAACTCAATGTAAGTTATGCGACTAAGTCTCCCTATGGCTATGGATTTGCCTATGGCTATACTAGAGACTGTCTCTATCTATGTGCTTGTGGTGGTGGTTGTGGTATATACTATTGTGCTACAATATTTAGTCCTTTATCTCCTCTTTGTTATCAGCATCACCATATAAAAACCCTCACCTAATGATGCCATATAATAGGAACATTTATTAGCATTCTCACACCTCTTAATCCACATTGCTCCCTCGCATGTCAAGCCCATAAATGTTGGGACTACTATAGGAGCCATTGGATGTGTAAATACAAATAACCCTAATACATGAGCTACTTAGTGTATAACCACCCACCATGGATAATGTCTAGTAATTTGTAATTGACCATGCACATGAAAATTACTTTCCCATGATTGCCAAGTATTTGTTGTGCCCTGATATAACTACTAAATAATCTACCTTCTTAAGATAATATATAATGTTGGGGCATGTGGTAAAACATGTACCACATGATCTTATGTTCACCTCTACATATGCAACAAGCTATCATCCACTGCATATGGTAATCATGCAAGTCGATACATAGGGAATCTCTCATAAATCTAGTTACTCAATAATACAATGGGGCCCATCATCATCTGCCCCCATGATAGAATATTTTAAAATTTATGTACTAAATACACCTAAATCACAGACCCCAATTCATATAACATGCCCTACTCCAGCATGGACCAACACATCGTAATGATATACAATGGGACTTTCCCATATGACTTATGACAAATCACATGAGATGTAAAAGTGTTAGTCAATCATTCTCATGTTCCTAAGAACATGGAAAACAACTCAAAACTCATCAGAATCTATCACATTTCCATAATCCCATTAAATCCCAAAGAAATCAGTTGTGATTAGTCTACTATAAGAAATCTATCTAGCAGATCTAGTAGCCACACTACATCTACTTATTTCCACAACCTCCTCTATAAAATATCAAACAATAAAGAAATTGTTAGATCTCTATCCATATAATAATAAAATATAATTATAAACTAAAAACACACACAAATAATACAAATAAATACTTCATCATCCCTATTTCCCCATTTGTCCATCTTTCTTAACTTGGCCAACCATGTATTTAACTACATCAGCCTTCTTTTATATCATAATACATTAGCCTTGTATCCTACTACATCAAGTCCTATTTCATTTTAAGTTAACTAAGTATAACATTGTTAGCCACTTACCTTACCTATGTCAACCAAATGGTATGTCATTGGTCACTTTTCTACATAATCAACCAATTTTTAGATTATGTCAATCATCTTCCTTTCTAAAATATCTAGCCCTAAGGTACTAAGTTGACCACCTCCTTATTTCTAATATAGTTAACCAATTCGTACAATGTAGGCCAACCTTCTATTTAACTGGGTTGGTCAACTCTTACATAGTCGACCACTTTTCTAAACCCAACCTATTTAACTAAGTCAGCTAGGCCATCTTCATTCAAAATCATTAGCAATTTTTAACTAGCTTATAATTAATGGCCTAGACCTAATTTTTCACTTTTTGAATCATACCTATTTTTTGTAGTAATTTCTACTCTATCATTAAATTTCTTGGGGCAAATTCTACTACATGGATTTGCCCCAACGTCTAATTTTCCTCAACTGGTCCACTTTACTCCCAAAAATGCTAATTTTTTTTCAAATACATTCCATATCTGAACTACAACGGTAACATCCATGATCTATCCTCCAACTCATATCTCTCTACTAATTTAGGACTCTTAGAGCTTTGATATTCAATAAAAGAAAATGAACAAATGAATAATAATTTATCCCTTTTATAGTAAAATTTCAAAATTTCTAAAGATTCAATTATTTAATGAGAAATTTGGTATTTTTTCATAACTTTTTTTCATGCACTCTTTTTATAAACTGAAAGAAGTTCTCAAATCCTGACAAATTAGAGAATTTTTTAGTGTTAACCACATAATTTTGAAAAAAATCAAAATTTATATTATTTTTCATGTTCATTTCTTGTTTCACACATTGGACATCATTTTCATCTACTTCTCATCTAGCACTTATTCAACAACAAGGTAAGATAAGGTACATATTTACAAGTTTACTTTCATTTATTTTCCATTTTTTACTTCAATGTGTTAGCTCAGTTTTATATGTTGTTATGTTCTTAAAGCACCATCCCATGTTAAATTTTGTGATGCATGATGAGATTCGAGTGGGGCATATGTATTCACATAATATTTTTAAAACATTATCATTTACCGATGTTTTCTCTCTTGCAAGAACCATTCGAGTTTCAATCTCTCTGAGTGCACACCTTAAAGGGTACACTAAGAAAGGGGTGGGCATACCATTAGTGCTTCAAAATATTGTTGGTTAATTTAATCATACCTAAACCCACTACAAATCCTACTTATTTATCTTCCTAGGTAATTCTCCTCTCAATAGCTCCTAACTAAATAAAAACCCATTTTTCCTACTAGGTCAGCGTTGGTCAATCCAGTTGTGAAAGTTATAACCCACATTACACAAATAGGTTGGCCTATGTCAAATTAGTTTCATACCAAATGGTAACTTTATATAATTAGGTCATGGAAAGATGACCTTGTGGACTAAAATTTTGAAAGGGGTTATAACCTATCCATTGTTATGAATAAAGCCTTCACTTCAATCCAATAGAGAGGAACATTCATTTTTGCATTATTACAACTTGCAATTCTACTACATTTATATTTTAAGGAGCTATTAGAAGAAAAATTATTGAGGGGGAGGTGAATCAATCTTCAAAACATTCATTCAATTCCACTTACCATTCATGAGCTATTCATACAAAAATATAGATCTAGCAAGCATAAGCAACTATCCACATAAGTACAAAACATAAGAATACATCACATATGTGGGAAACCCTCAAGAAAAAGAAAACCCACTGATCTATGTAAATGGACTATATTACTATAAGACAAAAACTAAATTTAGTGAAGCACCAACTCCACAAGGAGTACCAACCCTAACTAGCCAAGCACCCACTTGACTAGGCTTTAACAAACACCTACTTGCAAGGAGGTACCATCCCCCTAGATGACTTAGCACCAACTTAACCACTTGATTTATTTGATCACATTCAAAACACTATGTTTCTCAACCAATATATGATTACCACCTCTTCAACTCTTCACACTCTTATCCCTTTCAAACTGCCTTCAAGGCCTCTTCACTCAACTAGGTCTCTTCAAGACTAATTAGGTCATATGACCTTGATTATCAAACACAAATATCTTGTTAGATATTCATGAGAATTTATCTACACCCTTATTATGTTCTACAAGACCTCCTTATACCTAACAATGTGATATTCCATTCGCTTCCTCTTTGCTTACACAAATAGCCCTAAAATTACCTTGTATATATACCATTCCTTGTTCATATGCCATGTAATCAGTCACACACTCTTAACCTCTTAGTTAAGCCATGGAATAGGTATTAGGACATATTTTTGACATTAATCAAATGATATTTGAGTCCTTTTTGGTCTGACATGACTCAATTAGGCCTCATTTCTCTTTTAGGTCTCATGGAGACCTATGTGCATTACGTCTATCTCTTAATGCCAAAACTTTATTCTCTTAGACCTAAATGTCTTTATCCAACACTTGAAAATAATTAAATCACTTATTCAAGGAAATATTTTGACTTATTCCATGATTGTTTAGATCTGCATCCTTCTTTCATACCTTGAAGCCTTTTTTAGGACAAATTGCCCTATTATGCCTATGTGCCTCAAAAGACTAGCTTGCAAGAATGAACCTCAAATATACTTAATCCACTAAAATATAATCAAAAAATCACTTATACATAACCTAAAATACCTAAAAAATATCACCATATGAATTAGACACTTCAACTCAAAGCATTGATCCTCAAACTCATCACTATAACTTGCTTACTCGAAACTGCCAAGACTGTCAAAAACATAATCATGAAATATTAACCTTCAACACCTATATAATCACTTTAAAAGACTTATAATGCATGAAAATTATCATTTGACATCTCTATACCATATTAAAATATAAACATCATATGTCTAGTGGAAACTATTGGTCTTACAGACCAATTTATTGACCTCACTACACACAGACCTCACTAAGTCAGACTAGCCATTTTGGCTTCATCATTTTCACCACTATATCTAACTTAAAATATCTATACCAATCATGAATAATAAATACTTAAAATACATCTCCATGCACTTGGTTTCACCATTCTATCATGAAAACATATTCCAATTCATCTTCTCATTGTTGCTTAGGTTTTTCACTGTTTGTACCATTTGGCTTGTTAGCAATTAGCTAACTTGGATGATAAGTTTAGCACAATTAAGGGATATAACCTATCCATAAACCTTTTTTTAAATGAAACATGAGTTTCTACCTTCTTCCTCCATCTATTTTATTACTATGTCTAATGCAACTTTTGATTTCTACAATAACTTCTTTAGAAACAACTTTGTAACTCAACATTTTCTCTCTACTCTCTCTAACCAATACCACCTGTAGGGACTTGGGAGATTCCACTATAATATCCAATAACTTATCTAATAAATTTAATCAATATTGATTACTTTTGAGCAACATCTTCAATATCAGGTCTTTATTAGGGTTCTAAGAGAGTTTAAACCAGTTTCTATTCTTAACAATCATTCATAAAGCATATCCCCTCAAAAAAACTAATGCCTAGAATTTTGAGATAGGACCCTTACCCATATACCATGAACTTATTAGGTTCCCATGAAAAGTTTTGATGAGCTAATGATCATAATAAAATCCTTTTCAGATTGAGAACCCTTCATTATGAGCACTCGAGAGACCTCGAAACAACTTTTCATGCCTCATCCTTCAAACTAAAACCTAAACTACATGAACAAACTTGAAACAACATACATCAGCTCTAAAAATTATTACATGAGATCAAAAACCTTGAAATATGATCATGACCCTTCATTAGGCCACTCTCTCTCTCTTTACTCTCTAGATCTTAACTTGCAAACCACATTAGGCCTTAAAAATGTCCTTCATGCCTCTTTATATGCTATTAACACCTCATTGTCATGTTCAACATATCAATCTCATGCCATATAACCTATTTCATTCTTAAACACTTCCATACATCCTTCATATGCCTTGACAATAGATTATGATACCTTATTAGGCTAGGTAGGGTCTAAGCATAGACAAATACTGAAGGTCCTACCCCTGTAGGCTCACCTTGAAACTCTCATGAGTGTTCCAATGCCTCATGTACATTATCAAACAACCTCATACAACCACTCATGCCTATGTGCACTCATATCACCAAGCCACCATGCTCAAACCTTCTCATAAGTTCTCTTCATTTCATGACTAGGCTTAGGCTACTTAAGCACTTGATGCCTTGACCTGTTCCTTCCATATCATGACCTCAAAAAAATATCAACCAAGCATATATAAGACATCACACCTCACTCATATCACTACACCATTCTCTTTATGATGACTACAATCTTTTACAGCCTCATATAGACCTGAAACTATATGACCAAGCATCATATGACTTGACATCTCTTTTCCATGCATCTAAACACCTTTGACATCATCCTTGACATTAACCTTGACTTTCATGCAACCATAATACATTGTTTTCCTTCAAATTATCTCTTTCCCACACTCTTCTCAATCCATCTTGTCTCATCCCATACTATCAACTAGGCTTAGTCACATTTGTTCATTCATTTCACTATGCTTTCTTTACATGGCTCACCCTTCCATGATTTGTACCTTCCATGCTCATAAAATTCATGACAATATCAATCTTGATCACTCATCACCTTTGACAACATCATGCTACCAATTAAGAACACACTCTTAATAGGTTACTACCATGCTCAATAGATCTTTGACATCAATTACCATTATGCCTTTCATTGGTGCACCCTTTTGACATCAATGACAACAACATGCCAACAAACTCCCCCTTTGTTATTTATGACAAACACATTGATGGAAATCACACTAAACAAATGAAATCACTTCAAAATGATACTTTTCCCATCTATTCATTCTTCCCCTTTTGACATGAATGACAAAGGGTCTTTTACAAACTACCATATGATCCTTAGACCTAAATTTCAATTAACACAGAGCTACAAAGCTCCCCGTAACTCCATGCTCTCTTTAGATGAATTCAAATACATAGGAATACTCACCTTGTCTTTGATATGACTAATATAGATCAAAATCTTGATCACTGACTAGGCCATCATATTTGTTCTTGAAGATAATGAATCATCTAATTAGCTCTCCCTTTGTCTTCATAGCTTATACTCATCATATGAGTCATTAGGACTCACAGACCATTCTAAACAATCTTCAAGCATCTAATGCCAATACTACTTCTCAACATAAATCAAGCTCTCAATTGTTAGAAACACAAAACAACTTGTTGCTTACCTCTCATATACCAATCAACTACACAAGTTTTTATCACACTTCCAAATCTATCAACAACATCTAACTTATCTCTTATGGCCATATTGGTCTTGAAAACCAATTGATATTCCATATGTCTCTAGACACAATCCTTGTAACATAGATAACATGTAGTTCTCTCAAGATAAATCACCTTTTTAACTACAACCTCATGTTTCTACAGATAGAGGAGTGTCTTTATGAGGCTTAATGGAGTCACCCCTTTCCATAGGGCTCTCAAAATTCCATGAACTCAGGAGATTCCCAAATCTCCAAGCCACTTTCCTCAGCTATCTTGTACTCATGAGATTAGTAGTCCCTCTTAAGAATACACTTAGGCTTGACTAAAGCATTTAACTCATCAACCTTGTAATCCTTCTTCTTCTCTTTGACTACCTTGTCAACAAATGTAGATAACAAATGTTCTTGACATTCCTTTACTTTTGATCCTTGTTCTATCTTAGAAAATAATCCATTTTGACCATTGGGCTCAATATGATCAGTCTTGACTTTATTTGGCTTCCATACCAATGTATGACCTTTCTCATGCACTTTAGGAGCTCCATATACCTTGTTATGTCTTAAGGGCCTTCTAAGTCCATTAGGATAGAATCTTGCAATGTGTCCCATATTATGACAACTGTAGCAAACAAAAATTTTGTATATACCTCTTAACTGATCACTCATCCCATAATCCCATGATAACTCATTCCTTGAGACCATTCTACAATAACTTGCTCTACAACCAAAGTTATGACAAGCAAAACAATAACCATTTAAAGAATTGAAATACCTCATTGCATTGGGTTGCTTGATTGGTCTCTTCATGTTGACTTTCATGTTGGTATTCTTTACTTGTTTATGATCATTATGAGTCTTAGGTTTGAGAGTTTCTACATAGGTCTTTGAGGTCTGATTCTTATTGTTCTCCTTTTGATATTCTTTATACCCAAGACCTGTCTTATCATGTAGAGACCTTTGACTACTCAAAATATCACCAAGAAATTTAGTACTCTTCTCAAATTTCTAATGTGTCTTCAAATTTACTGATGCCTGATCCAATTTTGCCTTTAAATATTCCATTTTTGATTCAAACCTGGTGCATTCTTCTTCTTTAGCCTTTAGGCTAGTATTATTATCTCCATCTAAGATTCAACTTGATTGATGATCTCATCATGATCCTTAGATGTGTTACTCAGTATCTTCTTAAATACACTAATCTAATCTTCATAGTCCTTAACTAATGACTTCAATTTATGATTATTCTTCTTTACAAGTTTTAATTCTTCTAAGGCACTTATTAGTTCTACCTCAAAATTCATCTCAGCTTCTTCATCTGATTCATCAACCATATCTCCAAAAATCATACAATTATTTTCTTAGGAGAAACCTTCTTCTTTGGCCATGAAAATAAGTTCATTGTTACCCTGATCAACACCATCATCACTTTTATAACCACTCCTTTCACTCTCATCAAAGGAACTACTATCTTCTTTGGTATACACGCTTTTCTTGTACTTGAAAGACTTATTCTTGCCTTCATGCTTTTTGAAAATCTTCTTGTTTTTGTCCTCATCATGAGGTTCATCAACTTCTTCATCATTCTCATCCTTATGATTATGATGACATTTTCTATCAAAATGTCCAATCTCACCATAGTTGAAACATTTGAAAGGCAACTTACCCTTGTACTTACCAAATCCAAACTTTAATTTCTTAGCAAACATGGCTATCAATTCATCATCATCAATATCTAAACATACCTCATCCTTAACCTTCATGGATTTTGACTTCTCAGCTTTGAATATTGCTTCCTTCTTGGGAGGTCTTCCTTCATTTGTTCTCATCTCATAGGCAGTCAAGATGCCATGAAGCCCATCCATCTGAAGTGTGTGTAGATCTTGCATTTCTTCTATTGCAGATACCTTTGAATCAAATTTAGAAGTTAGGTATCTCAATACCTTTTGTACAACTATAGACTCTTTCACTTCTTCTTTGAGACCTCTAATTACATTGACAACTTCATCAACCCTTAACAGGTAGGATGCAATGCTCTCAGCTTCCTTCATATTCAGACTTTCAAAATGCCTTTTATGGGTCTATACTTTAGCCATCTTCACCTTGGTGTCTCCTTCATAAATATTCTTAAACTTGTCTCATATCACCTTAGCTAACTCACAGTGAATCACCTTCACAAACTCTACCTCTGATAGTCCACATATAATGGCATTCATTGCCTTGGAATTGCTCTCACTTTCCTTCTTGTCTGTTGTATTAGTTGGTGGTGTAGGAGGTGGAGTATATCCATCCACAAATTAATTACATATGTCATGGCCCATTAACATTAGATATGTCCTAATTTTGATGCTCCAAAAGGCATAATTAGTCCCAATGAATAATGAAGCCTTACTGGTAGAGAAACCTCCTTGAATTTAACTACTAGCCATCCTTACTTCTAGGATCTCCTTTAGGCTATTTAGTCCTGATTCAAAGGACCTGATCTGGTACCAAATTTTGGAAGCATAATTAATGATATATTTTGAATCAATCTTTAAAACATTCATTCAATTATACTTACCATTTATTAGCCATTCATACAAACATATAGATCTAGCAAGCATAAGGAATAATCCATGTAAGCATGAAACCAAAAAACACATCATATATATGGGAAACCCTAAAGGGGAATAAAACCCAATAATATATACAAATTGACTATAGTATTTTAAGATAAAAACCAAATTTATTAAAGTACCAACTCCACATGGAGCACCAACCCCAACTAGCCAAGCACCCACTTGACTAGGCTTTAGCAAACACCTACTTGCAAGGAGGCACCAACCCCCTAGATGACTCAGCACCAAATTATCCATTATATTTATTTTATCACCTTTATATCACTATGTTTCTCAACCAATAGATTATGATCATATCTTCACACTCTTATCCCTCTTAAAATGCCTTCTTCACTCAACTAGGTCTCTTAAAGACTAATTGGTCATATGACCTTGATTATCAAATACATAACTCCTATTAGATATTCATGAAAGCTTATCTACACCCTTTTTATGATTTTAAAGACCTCCTTCTTCTTAATAATGTGTTATTTCATTTGTTTCCTCTTTGTTTACACGAATAGGCCTAAAATTGCCTTATATATATAACAATCCTTGTTCATATACCACTTAGTCAAACACACACCCTTAACCTCTTAGGTATGACATATAATATGTCTTATGACATCTTTTGGACATGAATAAAATTATATTTGAGTCCCTTTTATTATAACATGACTCAATTAGGCCTCATTTCTCTTTTAGGTCTCATGGAGACCTAATTGCATTAGGTCTATCTCTTAACACTAAAACTTGATTCTCTTGGGTCGATATGGATTTATCCAACACTTTAAAACCATTAAAACACATATTAAATTAACTCTTATAACCTCTTTCATGATTTTTTAGATGTTCATCCTTTGTTCATACCTTAAAACCTTCTTTAGGACAAATTGCCCTATTAGACTTATGTGCCTCAAAAAACTATCTTTCAAGAATGAATCTCAAATACAATTAAAACACTAAAATATGATAAATAAATCACTTATACATAACCTAAAATACCTAAAAAATATCACCATATTCATTAGACACTTCAACTCAAGGCATGGGACCTCAAACTCATCACTACAACTTGCTTATTTAGAACTACTAAGATTGTCAAAAACATGGTCATGAAATATTGAAATTCAACACCTATATGACCAATTTAAAAGACTTCCAATGAATTAAAATTATCCTCTGATATCTCTATACTATCTTCAAATATAAACATCATATGGTCTAGTTGTAACTATTGGTCGTACAGACCAATTTATTGACCTCACTACACACAGACCTCACTAAGTTAGACAAGCCATTTTGGCTTCATCATTTTCACCATTATACCTAACTTCAAATCTCTCTACCAAGCATGAATAATACATACTAATCTCAAAAAACATATCCATGCACTTGGTTTCATCATTCTATCATGAAAACATATTCCAATTCATCTTCTCACTGTTGCCTAGGTTTTTCACTGTTTGCACCATTTGGCCTGTTAGTGACTGGCTAAATTATATGACCAATTTATCACACTTTATGGATATAACCTATCCAAAAACCTTAATGTACATGAAACATGAGTCTCTAACTTCTTCCTCCATCCATTTTCTTACTATGTCCAGTACAACTTTTGACTTTTACTATAACTTCTTCAAAAATAAGCATGTAACTCGATAGTTTCTCTCTCCTTTCTCTAACCAATACCACCTAGAGGTACCTAGGAGAGTCTAATACAAAATCAAATATCCTATCTAATTAATTTAATCCATTCTAAGCAATTTTGAGTAACATCTTCAATATTAGGTCTTTATTAGGGTTCTAAGAGGGTTTAAACCAGTTTCCACATTTAACAATCATTCATAAAGCATAGCCCCTCAATCCAAAAACTAATGCCTGGAATTTTTAGATAGGAACCTTCTCAATCTACCCTGAACTACTTAGTTTCCCATGAAAATATTTTATGAGCTAATGAGCATAATAAAATACTTCTCGGGTTGAGAACCCTTCATTATGAGCACTTGAGAGAACTCCAAAAAACTTTTCATGCCTTGTCTTTTAAAACAGCACCTCAAACTACATGAAAAAATTGAAACAACATACCTCACCTCTAAAAATTATTACATGATTTCAAACACCTTGAAATCTGATCATGACCCTTCATTAGGCCACACTCCCTCTTTGCTCTCTAGACCTTGACCTACAAACCACATTAGGCCTTAAAATTGTCCTTCATGCCTCTTTATATGATCTCAACACCTCATTTTCATGATCAACATCTCAATATCATGATATAAAACCTATTTCATGCTTAAACACTATCATACATCCTTAATATGCCTTGATAACAGATCATGATACCTCATTAGGCCAGGCAGGGTCCAACTACAAATAAAGACTAAAGTTCCTACCCCTATAGGCTTACCCTAAAATTGTCATGAGTGATCTAATGCCTCACATACATACTCAATAAATCTCATACAAAAACTCATGCTTGTGTGCACTCATTGCACTAAGCCACCATACTCAAACCTTCTCACAAGGTCTCTTCATGCCATGACAAGGCTTAGGCTACTTAAACACTTGATGCCTTGACATGTTCCTTCCATGTCATGACCTCAACAAAACATCAACTAAGAAGATATAATACATTACACCTCAGTCACATCACTTCACCATTCTCTTTTTGATGACAACAATCTTCCACAACCTCATACAGACGTAAAACCACATGACCAAGCTTCATACGACTTGACATCTCTCTTCCATGTATCTGAACACCTTTGAAATCATCCTTGACATCAACTTTGGCTTTCATGCAACCATAATACATTAGTTTCCTTCAAATTCTCTCTTTCCCACACTCTTCTTAATGCATTTTGTCTCATCACATATTTTCAACTAGGCTTAGTCACCTTTGTTCATTCATTTCACCATGCTTCCTTTACATGGCTCACCCTTTCATGATTTTTACCTTCCATGCTTAAAACATTCATGAAAATATTAATCTTGATCACTGATCACCTTTGATAACATCATGCTACCAATTAAGAACACACTCTTAACAAGTTACTACCATGCTCAACAGATCTTTGACATTAATGACCATTATGCCTTTGCATGATACACCCTTTTGATATTAATGACAAAAACATGCCAACAGGAACCATTGCTTATGGTTTGCCTTGGAGAAAATATATAACTTATTATGAGAATTTTTGGATGGAAGTGGGAATATTTCAGCCTAGAGTTGATTTCAACTATAGTGTGATCCTTACAAAGCCACAACAATCTCTTACAAAACACCATTGGCCAAAGGAGAGATTAAGGCTTGATAGGTTCATCCAAAGGTAAGTATCTCTAAACTTTGTTATTTCCTTTGATAAACATATATTACACAAATTAATAGGTTTAAATGTATAACTCCTTGTTTATATTACCTCTACACTTAAACTTAGTGTAGCTATAGGGTTTTCTAGGCTTTCCATCTTCCAACTTATGTGATCTAGGCCCCCATTTGTCTACCATGATCCTTTGTTTATTTAATTTGTTTTAAACCATCGCCATTTATGTTATAAGCTTTGATAACACTATATTATATTTAATTTTTTCCATTATAAGACCTAGATAGTGTTATTGCATAGTGTTACTTGTTTAGAGGCTTTAAAATCCTCTCCTTTAGTATTGTGTGATAGTGCCCCCCTTAGTTAGGTTTAGTGGACCCAATTTCATCATTCTCTTGATATCCAAAGTATCACAATAGATGTTAGTTGATTGCCTTCTCTGATCTTGGATTTACTAAGTAGGATAAGTTGTAGATCTATCTTAATTTGTTGCATATAGTCATAAACACATTGTTTCAACTTAAATGTTAATTTATGTGTCTACACCACGGTGTGGAGAAAATTATAAATTTATTTTAGAAAAAAAAAATGTTTAAAGGTTGTGTAATCACTAAGCATTTTAAGAGATTAACAAAGAGAAACCACAAAATTAAACATAATAATTATTCAATTGAGAGGATACTTGCGAGCACTAGATTTTTAGAACAAAATATTTGCATATGATTTATTAGCATTATTTGGGCTCCACTCAATATTGACAAAAACCCACAAATGTTATATTATAAATAAATGGATAAGATTTTATTTACTTTTTGACTAACACAATTTATTATTGCTATGAATCCCTTCTCCCAACACTGCCTAATTAAATAATTAGTGCCACTCAAAATGTCTATAGTCTATTATTTTTTGGATGCTTATGTATGTATACATTTCAAGTTCTAACTTTTTAATTGCGTTTGGATTTGCAAGATTATTGTCATGCCAAAATGTGTTTAGCTCACAGGTGTGAATTATACTTCCCTAACGCTACCCATTACAATGAGGGACTTAATCCCTACTTTTACCCATGTATTATATATTATTTTCACATATAATGTTTAGTCAACAGTACACTTTACTCGTGATTATGTTTTATTGATGTATATACTTCTATTCTTCAGTCTTGCAATGGAAGATATTTTGGGTTTTCATATATTTAAAACATCTAATTGTTTTGTATAACATGCTTATAAAGAATATACCATTGTCAATTATTTCCATCACCTCCACATTAGCAACTATATAATCAATTATTTTCACCTCTCTTGTTGAGCATGATTTAACTATTTGGAGTTTGAATTGGGACACTAATGTTATAATCATTTCATAATTAGTAAGAATAAAAACTTTTTAACATTCTCCTCATGTTGTAGTTACAACTAGGAATGATAATACATTCACAGTCAAGAAAATTATCCCTTCCTTGTAGGCAATTATTGGTATACTTATGCCATGCAAATTTAATGTAATCACAAGAAATAACCTCTATTTGTGGGAAATTTTAATCCAATTGATATAGTGATTATGGCTATAACATCAACCTAGTTTACTTATTTTAGATTAAATTAATCTAAATAAGTAAAATTAAGGCTAATTCAAATTGTGTAAGATATAAAATAATACCATAATTTGAGTTGATAAATGGTAAGATAGATATTTTACTTAGCAAATTTGAACTTGAAAAAACACTAAGAGAAAGATGCACTTAGTTTGTTTCAACATTTTTTTACTAATAAAAATCATCATTGATCCTAAAAAATATTATATGTATGCTTCATCACTACTTAAATCAATAAACTTTAGCTCAAACCCTGTCTAGATGTTATCAATGAAACAATGACCCTTATGAAAATTGGTATTAGCTTATCTCTTCCAGTAATGTCCCTATAGTCTGTGTAGGTTTATGACACCTCAAACCACTACATCTATCCCTATAAATGCTTCTTTGTATGTGATTGTCTTCAGTTTGATCTATGTTTTCCTTCTCCTTCCTTTGAAATCTCAATCTTGATTTCAACCACAAGATGACCCTTGAAAAGGGATTATTATGTTGGATTAGACAACCCCAATTGATTCCCAATATGTGAGTGATTGTTGCCTACATTATAATACTCTTAAGAGGACTCAAACCACACATAGGTCTCCCACCATAGTGTGTGTGTGTGTGCAATATCATGATTAATCTAGAATGCAATGTAATGTTTGTCTTTTAACACTCGATACCATGAAAATGTAACATGTGTGTGTATTCAAAATTGGTCATGTAACCATAGTTAGGGATCTCAATTAAGAGATGCCTTATATTGTGTAACACATAATGACACAATAGAAATATAACAATATTTTTATTGATTCAAAAATAGATTACATAACATTAGACTGGTCGCTAATGATACATAATTACAATGATCAAACACATAAATGAGAACTTGATTTATAAGATTACAAACATCAACCCAACATCACTGTGTGGTTCTAGATGAATTAGTTCCACTAATCCTTCTTAGATTTCTACATAGACCCACTTACATACTCCTTGCAACCACACTTTAAACTACCTCTCCATTATAGAATCAAATGCCTTTTTAAATAACAAGGATGTGTTTATATAGATACATAGTCCACTAAAATTACACTAATGATCAACAACCTAATGAAAATGATTGAATGAACACATGTTCGATGGTAATACATGACTAGATAACATATTGTATTACAACATTACTTGATGTACCATAACACATCACATGCCCCTTCACCAATCCTAAATATAATCACAAGCCTTATCCAACTGAAAAACTTACCATTTGTCATCACAAAGTGTCCAAATTACCAACTTGAGTTCTATGAGGTGTGAAATAGGAATCTCAAGAACCAAGGTCTAAAAATAAGTATGTTGAAGTTGCACAACTAACTAAAGCTAACACTAGAGAAAAACTAACTACATATTACTATAGAGAATTTTTTGTAAGCAAAAAAATCATGTGAATAACCCTTCAATCATGTTTAACCCTAATCAAATGCATAAAAGAACAAAACATGTGATGACTCAAATAAGAATCATGATTATTTTAAACAAACTGTAAAACATCATAATAACAAAGGACTTCATCGTAATTTATTATTAGTTAACCACTCATATTTTTGGTTGATTTAAGAATACACATGAACTCAGATGTTCCTACATCACTTTTTTCTAGGTTTTCTCCTTTGAGGGGTTTTCAGGTGTGCATGCCTCTATGATAATGTAACTCTTAGAAGGTCTAGTTCATAACATCCTTATTTCAAATTAAGCAAACTTTTAGTTTTTGAAACTACATGAATACCAGTGGAAAACTACTACATCCTTAACCGCTAGTGTGTATTGGGATATTTGTGGTGGACTTGTGGCTAGCATAATTATATGGATCTATAAATCCACATAAAATCAATATCATGATGGTTTATAAATCTACATGAATTTTGACTAAAATAACCCCCACCAAAGAAGCCACAAATTTGGCCAATGAAGATAATTAAAAAAATTTGAATGGAAATTACAAAATCATATGTTCTAACCAAATTTTATTAACAAATTAGGCCTTCAAATAAAATCTAAAATGATAGCTAATGATCCTAAAAACTCAAAATTGTGTCTTATCTCCTTGTTGAGAATTATGATGTGAGAAGGGAAAATGGGAAATCATCCATAATGAATAGGGGAAAGACATCCCTAAAAAAAAATTAACCACACTTATCTTAATAACTATGATAAAAACTAAGCAATAAATATTGACATGTATTTTTTAATGGATGAAAAACATATGGACAAATGAAGACTAAAGGATATGTGATTATTCTAAGTGCCCCTAAACATCCTTATTTTTTCTCCCCATAATATTAGTTTTGGCCTCCAAAGCATATAATAAATGAAGAAGCCAAAGAGTAATGAAAATACCCAACAAAACCTTGTCAGTGAAGTGCCAGCCTATTTAAAAAGATAACTTGATCAACAATAGAAACCACAAAATGGAAGGTTTGTCACCAAAATAGTTGAAAAATAAAGATTATAATAAGTCAGAGGTCTACACAATGGTGTGTGACTTGATAATATCTACAAGAAATAAGATACAAATACTAACAAATGAAGTATGACAATAATTAAGTGTAGTCAAGTTGCCAAAAGAGTATGAAAAAGTGCACAAGAAGCAACTACGATTGGCTAGTGATATTGATTAACATAGTGGCACACTATGTGGTACAACATGTAGAGAATGATATAGTACATGTTGGAAGTAGTTAAACTCTAAGAGATTCTTTTGCATATACTAAAAACAAACCTAATTCATGCCAATGATTAAGAAGGAACTTGAAAAGGCTAGTCTAGGAAGATTGGGTGTGTTGTGATGTTAAAGTACCAATAATATCTAATGACAACTCTACACTATGAACTAAAGGAATGGTGAAAATGTGATCATTGTAAGGACATTGAAAGGAGCATGAAAGGTGGCCCATAAATAGAAAATAAATGCTATCTTTTCCATAAATGATGAAGGGAATTTACATGAAGTACAGTAATAGTCTCCCTACTAGAAAATCCATGAACATGGATGAATAATAAAATGCATAAAATGAGAGTTCTAACCAAATTGTATACACATGAAGTGCCTTTAAATAGTTTTACAATTGCTAACAACTAGTCATAAAAACTAGGAGATCAAATGTATCCTCTTGTTGGAAAATTCCAATGTTAGAATAGAGAGTGGAAGTGCATCCCTAACGAATAGGGGAAATCCAATAAACACTCCATCTAATCCAATCCCATTCTAACCACCTAATGATTGGGAGTAAATATAATTATGCATGTCTTTACAATGAGAAATATAAGATACAAAACTATATAATATGGCATTAACCTATGTATCCTATACTAATATGGATCCTCATTATTCCTCCCCAAAATATTAGCTTTCTATGAACTTGAGAAACTTTGAGATATAGTTTATACTTCTCACAAAATAAACATCTACTCATACTGAAATGACTGCTCTGGATGCATTGGTTGCATCAGAATTTGCCCGTGAGTATTCTAAAATAATTTTGTTTAATGAGCCCCATACTCCTGATTCTAACTATATGATAAAGGAATCCAAACTTGAACTAGATCAGAGACAAGTGTTGCAAAGAAACTTATCAGCCTTGGTAGTGAGGTGCACCTCTCAAATTTAGAGTACTCAAGATTTTGACATATCTCAGAGTGGAACTGGTCTCCTAAAAGTGATATGGATCTAGAGATCCACACAAAACAAATATCATGACATTTAGGGAGTCTACATTAAGTGTGGATCAAAGATCCCCTACTAAAGAAGCCACAAATTTAGCAAATGAAGCAAATGCACAAAATGTGAGTGAAAATTGAGAATTTGTAAGTTTTAACCAATTTTTATTCACAAATGAGGCATTTAAATAAGTTTTACAATGATAAAAAACTATCCTAAAAAATAGGAATTATATATTATCTCCTGGTTGGGAATTCTAATCTAAGAAGAAGAAATGGGAGAATCTTCCCTAATGAATAGGTTAAATACATCCATAAGAATGTGCCAACTACAACTATCCTAACAACTAGGAAAATAACTAGCAGATTATTATTTATGTATGCATTTTAAAAATGATGAAATACATAGATTTAATCTAAGACTATAAGATATGTGACTACCCTAAGTACCCATATATAGCCTTATCACATAAGTTTTTCCTTAGTCTTGTGATAATGTACTTATCTTCATATTGGTAGTAGTGTCAGCCTCTAGAGTATCTATAGCCTGAGTAGGATATATATAGGATATAGTGGTTTCAATATCATAGTAAAAATTATGTTCTTATTACAAGGTTGTGGAGGTTTAGGCCTCAAAGTAGCTTGATCATATATTTTCAGTATTATGCTCTATTATCAATCATTTTGTGTGGATTTTTTTTATTATATTCTTATTATTGTGATTCACTATTATTTCTCCACTATTGATATTTGCATTTCCATCCATTATTATGATTGTATTATCTATCTAAGTAATCTCATTACAAGTGCTATCAGAGCTTCAATTTGGGTAAGATTTGCGATGTATTTGATCAATTCTTATTTTATTGGTGGGTAAAAAAAATAACTTTAGATTACGAGGGAATTTAAGGTTTTCTTCTGAAACACACAAATTCATGATGTTTTTATAAGAAAATTTTAGGAATTTTTTTTCACCCATGTGTAACATATCAATCATTGGATTCATTTTGACAAGATGATCACAATGGTAATCCAATGGTATAAGCATATGTCAGTCTTAATTTTCAATATTTTTTACCCTTGTACACTGAACTCATCTTAGTGATATGACTATAATTGTACAATCCTCTAGTAACATTTTTGGGACCCCTAATCAAACGTACTCCCTAAAATGTAAACCCTAAATGCTAAAACCTAAACCTTGAATCTCAAACCTTAAATCTTAAACCTTAAAACCTAAACCCTGGTAATAAATCCTAAATCTTTAACCCTAATCCATAAAGTATTTACATGGTAGGATAATACACTAGTAGTCAAGGTAAGGGTTTGCATCACTCTAAATAAATCTCTTGAAAAAGAAGAGATGGACTTAAAAACAAGAATCAATGAAGAATTTGTTACTAGGTTTTCTTCATTAGATCATAGAGTGATCCAACTAGATTACATACAATATAAAATGGCCAATAAAGGAGTTTCATAAAAAAATTAATTATTGATTGGAGTAGCTTGGATAAATATTATATCAACTTACGTCATTGTAATAAACTCTATAAAACCAACCATGGTTCACCAATGCACAACCCAACCATGGTGGATTTTTTACCAGACCAACCAAATCCAAATACAATACAACCTCTAGACTTGGTTGGTTCCAATTCAGGGCCTTAGAACACATTTTAAAAGTGGAATTGTGGAAGTTTAATGGGAAGGATCTTGTCATTTATATCAGCTATTTTTTTTTATGTGCATCGGATCCCATGTGGACAGAAGGTTACAATGGCATCCTTATATTTGGAACCTAAGAAATTCATATGGTATCTATGGTTATGTGCCCAAAAGAAGAAGAAGAATCTTAATGTCACTTGGTCAATTCATCCAATGAATTATAGATGCACCATAACAATAGTGTGATGAAGAACTATTTCAGTCAGTTAATAGAATTGTGACAAATAAGTTCAGTCAAGGATTCTAATTTCCATCCCTACAAGTGGAGATGATCACAGAGAAGAACTTGAATGATTTATCTATCAGGGTACTAAAAGATCACATCTAACATGTTCAATCAAATTACTATATCTAATTTTATTATCATGGCACATAGGGCTAAGGCAATAGTAATGGGAAATAAAAGGTAGGCCTTCATGAGCATAAGAGATTAGAGCACTTCAACACTATCATCCTCTCAACCTACCAAATTGTCTCCTCAACAAATTGAAAAGAAAAATGAAAATGAGGTGTTTTTTAACTACGATAATAAATACATTTGAGGATATAAATGTGTTGAAAATATTTTTTTCTACATTGAAGGTACCAACGAAGAAGAGGAGGATGAAGAAGTAGAATTATAGGTTATGGATGAGCCAAATGAGGAGTTAGTATATACCTAAACAAATATTTCTTTCCATTTAATTTCATAAATTAGCACCCCACAAACCCTCAAAGTAGTGGGGGTTTCCTAAAAAAATAAAGGGTGACAATATTGATGATTTAGGAAGTACTCATAACTTTATCAACTATAAGTTGAATGTTCACTTGAACTATTTTGTTTATCGAACTCCATAATTTTAGGTCATGATTGTAGATGGTAGTAATATCATCTATACATGTAAATGTCATAGTATTAAATTCATCACAAGATACTACTATTAATATTTCCCTATGCTCTCCATTCCCATAACCATAGTAAACAATGTGTTGGGACTTTAATGATTCACTACATTGGGAATGGTTGAGTTAAATTTCTAAGAGTTGTTCATGTGTTTTCATTCAAAGGGAAGCAAATTTGAACTACATTGGATACATCCAAAGTAAACACAATTTATTAGATCTCATCTGATGTATAAAATTATCAAAAAAGGAGCATTTGGTTCTATGGCATAGTTTTTTTCATTAGAGGCACAACCAACAGAGGTGCCTACACCATTAGATCTACACGTAATTGTTGATGGAACTCAATAGTATTTTGAGACATTTTAATAATAACACTTCCTAAAAGGGATAACAATCATGTCATTCAACTGGTACTAGGGATCCAACCACCCAATGTTAGACATTAAAGGTATGCATATGTGAAAAAGCATGAGATTGAGAAGATGGTGCAGGAGATGCTCAAGGCATGTATTATATACACACAAAAAATTGTTAGAAAATCACCAATGTTAGAAATAAAATAAAAATAAAACTTTTGTGCTAAAAAAAATTATAATGAATACTTCCAATGAGCAAGAGGGGGTAGAAGCAATACCTTCACCTACCAATGGAAAAGATGACCCTCTTAATGTTTGGAGGTTGTGCAATTGATTCATGAATGGAATTACTTATTGTGGAGACTATGTGATCAAACATGCAGTACCTCCCCTTGTCAACTAGATGATTGGCTTGATGCTTGATGACTTGGATGCTTAATGCATGCACAAATAATCATAGTGTTGATAGGCTAAGTGGCTTGTTAAAAGTGGAGGGGTGAGCTCCAATTTATAAATTTTAAGGGTGATTGTGAGCGATTGATCTTGATCCAAGATTAAGGGTGGAGAATGAGTCCTCTTCCTTATTGAATGAGGGAGGTTGAGGAATAAATATGTGAAGTTGAGTATATAAGGAAGTGGATTTAATAAGAGTGGCTAAATTACACTTCTTGTCCCTTGTCTTGGACTTTGTAGATTACCTAGGAATTTGTTGATTGACATAGAGATTTGAGTTGATTTGACGATGTCACTTTGAGATAAATTATTTATTTTTGATTTTGTATAATTATGTAAGTTATAATTCCATAGAATTTTTGATTAATACTAATTAGCTAAATTCACATGATTTGTTAACTAATTAATCTTCATTTGGCATTTGTGGGATTTTTCAAGGTTCAATTCTGCAATTGGATAATTTGATTAATTGGCTTTGGGTGATATAGGATAATGACAAATTGATGTGTTATATTAAATTAAGGTTATGTTATGATGTGACAAAGTGATTAGGGAATTATTTTCAAGTTTCAAGATGAAAAGGGTTAATCATATTGATGATTCAAGATGGTGCAAGAAATTAGGGTTTTACAGGTGGATTAGTGTATAGTGATGATAATAAGTAGTTTCAAAATTAGAATGACAAAGTTGAGGTGTCTACATGTATTATAAAAAATAACTAAAGTTCTTATTCATCTCTAGTAGTGATGGTGCATAAAAAGGATGATGTTTGGTGTACATGTGCCTAAACTACAAGGAACTCAACAAGTACACCATCAAAGATAAGTTTACAATTCTAGTGATTAATGATTTTATATATGAGTTACATGGTGTTGTATATTTTAATAAACTTTATCTTCACTTAAGTTATCATCAAATCATAATCATAGATTAGGATATACATAAGACAAATTTAAAAACCCATGAGGACCACTATGAATTTTTAGTGATGACCTTTGACCTCACAAATGCACCATCTACATTTCAAAGTTTGATGGGCTTTGTCTTTTGACTCTTGGTGTCTTTTGATGACATCTCAATATACAATATAATATGGGGCACACATTTTTGATATGCAAATAAGGTTTTAGAAACTTTTGAACAATATCAACGTTGTGTTGAGCCTTCCAAGTGTGCTTTTGGAGTCAAGGAGGTGGAGTACTTAGGTCACATTATTTATAATGAAGTTATAAAGGTGGAAACTCACAATATCAAGGCCATGTTTGAATGGAAAGGGACTAGAACCCTCAGTAACCTATAAGGCTTCTTAGGACTCATTGGTTACCATTTCTAGTTTGTAAAAAAATACAATAGCATTACAACATCAATCACAACTTTATTGAAGATTGGCTCCTTTCATTGGAATGAGGCAACCACTATGACATTTAAGAAGTTTAAGCAGGACATGTGTACCACTCTAGTTTTAGATACCCCATATTTTCCAAAACTTTCATTGTTGAAAGTGATCTTTCAAGGTACTCTTCCAAGAAGGATGATTTGTTATATTTAAAAGTCACCAACTCAAGGGTAAAATTTTGTCAAAACCCATTTATAAGAAGGAAATGATTTTTATCCTTCATGTTGTCAAATAATGGAAACCATATTTGATGGGAGGACACTTTTAGGTGAAGACAAATTATGATAGTCTAAAATACTTCTTAGAACAAAGGTTATAATCAGAAGAACAACAAAAATGGGTCATGGAGATGTTGGGATATGACTTTGAGATAATCGACAAGAAATAAAAGGAGAATATAATGGTTGATGTGCTATCCAAGAGGGATGAGTCCACATAATAAATATCATGTGTTATGTCCACATTACAAGCAGATTGGGTGGATAAGGTAATATTGGAATGGGAAAATGACACATACACATAATGTCATTTGAAAGCTCTAATAGGATCTAAAAATATTAGCCAAATTTGTATGGAAAGGGGATGCTCTATGGTACAAGGATTGGTTATTCCTATGAAAGAACTCAACCCTTATGCATAATGTTTTTTTAGAGCTCCATGATTTGTTAATAGTTGGGCACTCAAGTTTCTCGAAGACTTATCATATAATCAAGAAATAATTATTTTGGGAAGGGATCAACGGGGAAGTTTGTATGTTTGAGTCAAAATGCATGGTGGGTTATTAAAATAAGAGTGAGACAATTAAGACCCAAAGTCTTTTATAAACACTATTTATTCCTATCCAGAGGTGGGAAGAGGTTTTAATGGATTATATCATAGGTTTTCCCAAGTCTGAAGGGGAAAATGTCATCATGGTTGTCATGGATAGACTCAAAAAATATGCCCATTTTTTTTGCCTTGTCAAATATATTTGTAGCAAGTTGCACTAATGCCAAATTTTAAGGATATATTTCAAAAATGACATGGGACCCCGAATATCATAGTAAGTGATCATGATCCTATATTTACTCATAATTTTTGGATTGAGTTATTCTCATGCTTCGGTACTTAGTTGGCTTGTTGCTTGTCATATAATGCCCAATTTGATGGATAGATAGAGATGGTCAATATCTGCTTGGAGGGATATCTCTAATGTTTTGCTTTAGATAAGCATGATAGGTGCCTTTAATAATTACCACTAGCAAAATGATGGTATATCACTTCTTTTTGTACTTCATACAAAATGTATCCATTTTTTGGATTATAGGGTACCATCTACCATCCATCACCTTATCCAAGAGGGATTAACAAAAGGTTTAGGTGGTCAAAGAATGCATTCAACACTAGTGGGAGGTATTTTATAGTCTCAGAGAGAACATGTCAATGAATTTGAACTCAATGAAGCAACAAGTTGACCAATACGATACTAAAAGAAATTTTGAAGTAGGTGTTTGAGTTTTTGTGCAATTATAACCATATAAGTAAATGTCCTTAAAATAACATAAGAAGGATAAGGAGCTTTCACCTAAGTATTGTGGGCCCTATCATGTCTTGAAGAAAATAGGCAATGTATCAAACAAAATAGAGTTAACTCTATCAACAAATATACATCTAGTCTTCCTTATTTCCTACTTGAAGAAGGGCATTAAACAAATATTTTCAACATAGATAGAGTTACCAAAACTTGATGAGGAGGGAATAATCATTTTGGAACCTAAGAAAATATTTTAGACACACTCAAAGAGGTGGTAAATAAGGGTGATTACAAAGTACACTATCAAGTGGAAGAATTTGGGTAATGAGGATGTGACATGGGAAGATGAAGCATTCTTACAAAAGCATACATTGATCATCAATGTTGAGGACATTATTGGTTTGAAGGGGAGGGTTATGTTATTCCATTAAATGCTAGTATGTATTGGGATACATGTATCCAATTTATGGCTATCATAGACTTTTACTTAGTCATATGATGATTTTTATATCTTTGTATTGGTAGTAGAGTTGGCCTATGGAGTACACATAGCCTAAGTAGGATATATATAGGAGGCAATTATTAGTATTAGAATATTATATTACAAATTACAAGGTTGTGGAGGTTTCCCCCTCGAAATGGCTCAATCATATATTTCCAATATTCTGTTGTTATCAATCATTTATGCAAATATGTTCTATTTTGATCTTATTATTATGATTCAACATTGTTTCTTTGCTCTTGATATTTACATTTTCATCAATTATTGTGTCTATGTTTTATCTATCTAAGTAAATTTATTATAAAAATAAATCACCATAATTCATAAAAACAACTGGACTAATCAAAACCATGCAAAATAAATTAGTTCTTGCCTAGGAATTGCCATGTAAAGATGAAAATGTTTATTAACATCATTATATATTTTTAACATATTTAAGCTAGTAGGTCTAAATTACTCTCAATGTACAATATGAAGAATAACACATGGTGGATATAATCATAAATTATTTTTTACCACACATACATGTTAGTAATTATTATGTTAATTTTCACATTTGTGAGTAGATATATTTATTTAGGTGGAAATAATGTTGTGAGTAAATATATTAAACAACTCACATAGGATATAGAGAGATATTTTGCTATGCCCTTAACTTATGGCATGTCTAGGGATATGTGTGGCCAAGTTATAGATTACATACCTCTTATATTATCTTCTCGCATCTCTCCATGTTCTTAGTAAGGTCATCCTATAGAATAACCATGGCTGAGAAGAGTATATATAGGAAGTAGTGGTTAGTATTTGATCATCATATTGTGAATTTTGCTCTTATTGCATTATTTGGAGGTTTCCTCCTCAAAGTGGCTTAGTGATATTTATCAATCATTCTACTCTTTTGTCAATTATTATTGTGGATCTACATATTATATGCTTCTTTTTGAGATATAATATTCTATTGTGCAAACATATAAGTAATTTTATTACATATTCTAGGAGAGAGAATAAAGGTTGTTGAAAAAACACCTAGTTTAGTGTTATATGTTTGTGGAGACAAAGGTCTCTTATTTTATTAGGGTTAAAAAGGTTTATTTCTTTGTAACTTTCCTTATTGAATAGTATTTAATTGATGATTGACTGAAATTGATGTGTTTGAGATTTGAATCTACCACAATTTCAAAGATTTCTTACATTTGGTATCAAATCAGGTTTTATAATAGGCCTCTCTAATCATATGTTTGTCCTCTTTCATTGTTTATGTCAACATAACATAGAGAATGACTATGAAGTGCAAACTATGTGCAAACCTCAGTTTTCATTTTCATCCATCATTCTTGAATTTTATGTCAATGATTATGCAATGCAAACCATGTGAAACCCCTATTGATGTTCATCATTCACCTACATTCCTTTCACTTTCCACTATGTTCATTTTGTCTATAGTTTTCATTCCATTTGTTCATAGTCTTAATTCATAGAACTCATATATATATATATATATATATATATATATATATATATATATATATATATATATATATATATATATAGGGTTTGCATCTTATTTAATCATTGCATTATTAGGTTTTCAGATCTACCCTGGTCATACCATGTAAGGGTTTGTCTATTAGGCTGTGCATTTGAAACATTTATGAAGTTATGCTTTGTATGTAATGATTCAGAAGATGTTAAGATCCCTTCTTTAGATATTTCATTCTACCTTCATCTTCGTGTGTGCGTCTAATATATTTATATTTTTTTACAAGTTGACACCATCATTTACATGCTTGAACTCTACATAGTTCAATAATGAAGACCTATGAATCTACCAAGCATTTATGTTATTTCGTGCATGTGGAGGAATGTTCAAAAGTTTATACAAATTCATGCTTACAACTCTTCTAGCCTACTCCATCCAAGGAGTCATATTATCAATTCATTGGCCTATAAACATCAATCTCAACCAATCGATAAGACCACATTCCTTCAAATTTATATAAGATCATACCATTGACTCTTGGTTAAGACCCACACCCTGCTCCTTGTGAGATCATGTCTTTGTGTATTCTATAAATACCGATCTTCCACTGATTTTAATGTTCCTCTCAAACTTCTCTTGATGTAATCTCCTCTACTGAAGGACCATGACCTAAACTAACAAGTGGCAAAATGAGATAATTTATAGGATCATCTCAATAAAATGTTTATGTCGTTTATGTTTTTTTTTTTTTTTTTTTTTAAGTCTAAATAATAGTCTCAAATTATTTATTCGAGTCAAATTTTAGGAGGTCATTATCTTTATAGTGTTGTAGTTTTTTAATGTTGTTAAATATATTTGTGTTCAGGTTTAAGTTTTTTGTTTTTAGATTAGTTTATAATGTTCTTTATTGTCATAGTTTTTAGATTAAGTTTTTTGTTTCAAATCAAATAATTTGTTAGGTTTTTAAGTTATTTTGTCATAGTTTGTTAGAGTTCTTGAGTTATAATTGTATTTTTTAGTTAAATATACTATATAATGTTTTTTATTGTTTCAATGTTGTCATTATTTGTTGTCAATCAATATTTTGTGTGATAGTCAATTTTATGTCTATAGTCTATTTATATTGTAATATGTGATTAAATTCCATATTTTTATGTTGACGTCTTCTCTATGTTTATTTTATTGAAAGTAATAAATAAATTTATGTTCTAAGGAATATATTAATAAATCATGTAGAATGATGTTCAATGTAATAATCTCCCTTCCTTTGTATGGATGTATTATTTGGTGAACTCGACATCTATTTTATAGGGGATTTTGTATTCATCTATGTAAATACTAAGGGAGAATGTTAAGAATTATTACTACTTACTATGCAAGTTACTATAGGAATCACTTTAAGTAACAAATTTGTATTGGATAATGTGAAGTCAATAAAATTATAATATTTTTCTATAATTTTAGCTTTTGACATTGGTTTTGTAATATCCATGTTGTGTGTGTGTGTGTGTCTATATATATATATAATTAGTAAAAGGGTTTTTTTGAAAGGGACATGACCTTTTTACACACTAAAAACAATGTTGGCCAATAAAACTAGAAAATACAAGATATAAATCCCACAAAAACTAAGAGAAAGACAAAAATAGCTATAAAATGATAATTCGGTAGCCACTAAACAACAATCCAAAATAGAAAGAATGAAGTGAAGCAAACTATCATGAAAATACCATGCAACAAAAAAGATATAACACCAAAATAATTCCAATAAAATATCTGAGAAGGGAGATAAGAGCCTTCTATTGTCACACCCTCTAGATGGCAAAAGAGGAGCATAAGAACAATAGAGAAAACCACATAAAGAAAGCCTAGAAGGACAAAGTGATATTAATCCCCAAAGGACAAAAATCCCCAAATATTTATGCATAGGTTGCAGCTATGCTTATACCTCATCGAGATAGAAAATCCTCTATTGTCCTTTACATGCCGTTGATCACCAAAGACTCTGCTTTTGCTCCCCACAACTCAACGTCGGTCCTATGGCTTTTCTTTTTGGAAGTAGCTCCCACATTGGTAGAAATTCTCAAGAAAGCATGCATAGGAAGAGAAGAAACAACTTCACCCAATTAAAGAGGATTTGTAAAAGGACCTAGAGTCGACATAATCTTGGGAACACCCTCCAACAAAACCACCTAAGTTTGAGAAATCAGAATAGGAGGAGGATGATGATAGAATTTTTTATGATTGCACCACAAGAAGACCCGATCCAAAATCCCATCTTTCTTTTTTCAAACCTAGTGACCATGAGAATGATAGATCCCATAAAATCTAGAAAGACATCCAACAAATCGATAATTAGAATGGTTACAATAAAAACATAAAAAAAGAGACCTTCATATTTCAAAAACTACTTCAAATAAAATAAATTAATTTACTAACTTTCTATTTAAGTCAGAGGCTTATACAGTGGGCCAAGGCCCTGTAGATTCATCTCACAAAGAGACAAAATGACATATTCCATTGTAAACATCATGGTTTTGAATAATGGCGGTTTGGGGGAAGTGGTGGTGTAGAGAGATTTGGTGTCACATGATGCCATTTATGTCAACCAACAATTAGGAGTTTCATTGACCATGTTGTTATTGTTGTTTCATCAAATTGCCCATCATAAATGAAGGATTTTGCCTCTTTATAGATGCTTTGCAAGGGATGGCCGCCATAGGGATAAATATTATGTGACATTAAGCACCTAAACCTGCCATCCTCCTCAAAACCTCCAAACATACTAGTAAGATGATTATTATTAGTATTACTGTTACTACTAACCCCTTTGGTGGCCATGAAAGGTGGATGATCCTCTGTGTTGCAAAACTGGTATTTATGAAGTAGCGAAGCATAAGAAGATTATAATTGAGCCATAGTCTTGGCACTTAAAATGCTTCTCCCATGATTCAAACAAGTGACCTATTGCAAACCAAACATATTTCTATTGGATGAACATGCAAACAACTATTTAGATTGATGATGATGATGATGATGCCTATTGATAATTTTGACCCCACATGTCAAATTACAATTCTTATCATTTGAAACTTTACATATCATGTCAGTTTATCTTGTGAGTCAATAACTGGTCATGAAAAGTCTTTGAAGAATCCATGGTTAACAAGTCTTGAGGTCGTTTAGACGATTTAGGGACTTTTCTTTCACTCATCTTGTTCTTTATAGGAAGGTATTTATGTTTATTAGAGCAGTTTAAAAGAGGACAAGTGGAAAACTTTGGGTTTTCACAAGCGAAAGATATACTTCGGGCTTTCATGGAAGGAAGGCTTCAGGAACAATTTCACCAAAAGGTTCTTTTCTTGATAAATGGTCCTATTTCATAAGTTTCAAAGAGTTATTTTGGTTTCAAAGTCCATTACAATAGTTCCAAGGACCTTTTCAAAAGTCTGAAGGGTCACTATTCTTTCGGGAAAGTCATTTCAAATAAATCTAAAGAAACAATTTCCTTCAGACAAATTATTCGAAGAAAAGTGTCAAACTATAAGCCGAAGGGCAAGTGGATTTTTGCAATTTCTCTGAAAGGGTCTTTTCTAGAGCAAGAGGAACCTTACAACTTTTTCAAAGCGTTGTTTTTGGCAAACAGGGACACTTTCAATTTTGCGAAGAGGACACTTGCAAAAACGTTGAGAGGTTCATTTTTTGAAAACCCGAAGGGCACTTTCCTTTTGGGAAAGTCCATTGTCAAAGTCCAAAGGGATGCACAGAAAGTCCGAAGGGACATTTTTGAAAACCCGAAGGGGTATTTCAAAATATCAGGGACCATATCAAGAAATATGAGGACATGAATTCCTTTAGACCATTTGTCTAAAGGAATAGTCGATTGAAAAAACTCTGAAGGAAATGAATGAAGGAAAGGTTTAAAAAGAATTCCTTCAGACTTTTTGTCTAAAGGAAATAAATAAGGAGATAAGCCTAAAGGGAAAGAACCCAAATAAATTATCTGAGAGGAAAATCCTGAAGACCAATTCCAGTGGAAAATTTCATTGCAGAAATGCCAAAGAAAGGTCTGAAAGATAAGCCAAAAGAAAATGTCCATAAGAAAGTGCACAAGGGAAAGGGCCTCAAGCCTAAGCGAAGCAAGGACAAATAGTTGAAAACAAATGACACCTACAGCCAACCCAGATATCATCCTATAGTCACTACCTAAAGAGCTTCTAGTCTAAAGGTTTCATGGCTTCTATTACAAGTTTCATGGTGTCCAAGTTTACAAACTAGACCTTTTTGGCTTAACTAGTCTAGTTGACCTAATTGCTCAAAAGGGCTAAGTTGGGTTTGGCATTGGAATAAGCTAACAAAGAATTCAATCTAAGTTTCTACACCATGTATATGTTGTTATTCTAAAGTTTTCATGCACCTCTCACTCATCAAGGTCCTTTTCCATGCAAATAAAGGCTATCTATAGTTGATTGGTCAAAGCTTCAATTGACTGTTTGTTGAAGTCATGCTTATCTCTTAGTCATCTCATACATTCAAAGGTCCAACTCAGCTTCAAGTTCAATCAAGAGGCATATTTCTTTGAAGATTATGGTGTGGCTTTCCATGCAAGAGTTTGACTTGTCAAATTTGGGTCCACCTCATCCCTTCTATGCCAACATGGAATTTCATGCATGCTTCTGTTTTGGAGTTGACTAGTCTTGCACTTTGTTTAGTTGACAAGTCTTGCATGTGCTCTTGTTTATCTTATTGAAGGCTTTCAACATTTTCAGCAGTTCAAGTGGAGTTCTAAATTCAGTTTTGGCATTGATTTCATGCAAAGGAAATTGTTCTCTTATTTCAGGCAGTTCAGGTTGAGTTTATATTTGGAGATTGGCATAGCATCATGCATGATGAAGGTTTTGACTCAAACTTGAGCTCACCATTCTTTTCAAATGCCAAAGAGCTTTTCATGCAAAACAAAAGACAAAAAAGTTATTTATTAGAAGGTTGTGTTATCTTTGGATAGCCCAAGTTGGACTTGGTTGATATCCTCTTCTATTTTCAACGCCAATTTCTCGGTTGTTATATACTTTTTCTATATAAGTTGGTTTTTTAGCCTTGAAATGTATCCCTCTTTTGGCAAGACCAAATTCTGCCAAAGATTGAGTTTTGTAACCTTTTTAGATTAATAAAAGGATAGTTTTCAAACTCTAAGGTGCTAGTATAGTGTATTTATGTCAGTGATTTGCATATGTGATAAAAATTTCTTCCTTGTCAAGCCCTGATTCTTACCTAGTTATTAGTTGATCAGATTATGCAAGTCATGTTCTATATTTTATATATTTTAGTTGAAGTTACAATGGATATAAGTGGTTGGTTGTGCTTTGAATCAGACATATTCCATCATTTCCCTCGAGCTTTGATCACAAGATAGAACCTTTTCATGAAATACTGATGCATGGGGGTCATTTGGAGTTAAAAATTTAGTGTTTTTTTATTGTCTGATCAGTGTTTTTAGAAGCTGAAATTGAGTGGATCAATCAAAATTTAGGTGTATCACCATCATTAGATAGGATTTTTCCTTCAGTTTTCTTTCTTCCCTTTCCCCGAAAGTTTGTAGCATAGAGTAGAGATCCTAATTGATACACCAAAGAGAGCTAGCCCTTAGAATCTAGAGACTCAATCCGCTAATTAGGCCACCCACAGCCTAGGATTGTTTACATGTTTCAACAAACTATAAACACCTAAAACTACCTTCACAAGGATGCGAGTCTAATTGACAACAATGGTCAAGAAAAGAATACACCTCAGACGACCTTTCATATCCATACAATGATACATACGCCATACGATTAGTTGTAGATGCACCGACTGTTACCATTACTGTATCTTCCTGTAGTCGCTTTTTCTGCTTTTGCAATCTCAGCCTTTCAAGCTATGCCACGCCAAGCCCTCTCTACAACTGCCTCTTTTGCGTAGTGTCATTAACCTTCGCCTTCTTCATTGCCTTCACGCAATCCTTGTTATCACCACGTTCAGGGTTCAAACCTTCTGAAACAACCTTTTTGTCCAACAACATTAACATTGTTGCCATATCAAGTTTTGCTCTTTTTTTCTTTAACTTAGCCCAAGAGCAACACCGCCACCATTATTTTTATCTCAACTGTTTCAACTCAAGTAGAACCGCATTCCATTTTAGTCAAGGATTTCAACGAACTCAGAAATCCCCTCTCCACTTTCAACAGACTACAAATATGTGTTTATCTACATGTTTGGGCATGACATATATAATGTATATGTATTGTGGTCATGTTTCTTTCTGAGAGTGTGAGCCACTTCATGTCATGTCTGTTTCCTGCGTTTAACAATTATATCGTGAAAGTAACTTTCTTCGATTTCGTCACGAGTTTCATTATACATTGGCCGACGCATATTTGATTTTACATTATTGTGAATTGACGGGAAGGGCAGAGGGAGACCCACATTTAGTTGGTTAGTACAAATTATCATTGATTTTGGGGGCTCTATTTGGGAATTAAATCGCAGAGTTAAAATCCTCAAAAGAAGCGACAGACGACAACATTTGGGTTGTTTCGTTGGGATCTTTACAATCATGTTTGGTCTTTGTTTATTGATCTAATCAATTTCCCATTAGCTTTTAGTTAGGATACATTAGAATTTCAGGAGGATTTTGTTTTGGTTGAAAATATTTATTCTTATTTTGAAATTAAAATTTTGCTAATTGTTATGAGTGTTAATTATTGTTACATAGATTTATATAATTTGAATATTTATTCTTCTATAATGTAAATATGTAATAAATTTTTCTTTGTAATGTTTTTTATTAACTAATTGATAATAACAAAATTGATATTAGATCAGACCAAAAAAGTTAACAAATATTATATGAACAACTCAATATTTATAAAATCATTATCATTCATACAATTTATATAAGATAATATTTATCTATTTGATATATTATATATTAATACATATTAAATATAATCATCATAAAAATAAAAATAAATTAAAAAAAAAAAAAAAAAAAAAAAACCAATTCCTCCTGCGGTGTTTGCACCTTCGGGGCAATTGCTAGTCGATAAATTCATTTGAGGTGACTATTTATTTGGAGAAGCTCAAATATTTGTTGGGCTGAAAAAAAATTCTACACGGAAAAAAGCAATGAAACATTTTTTGAAAAAAAATCGGGGAAAAAAGCCGTGAAACATTACAAAAATTATGTTTTAATGCCTGCACCGCTCAGCAAAGAGGACGACTTTCTTTGAGGTGGTTGAGATTTGTGAGATCTTGTCCCTGTAAACAGAGTAACCCATTGCTGCATTGAATGTGTCAACTGCAATTGATTTGTTCTTATAGAAAGTGGCGGAATTGAAGGTGTCAACTGCGTCGCCAAAAGGAAAAAATCCCTGCACCAAACCCTAGACCTGAATGAGCCTCTTCAAGAGATTCCCTTTGCCAAACCTGGAGAGGAGCGGGGCGGGCTTGCAGAAGGAGTGAATTTAACAGAAAATTTAAGGGTGAGGCGGATAGATTTCCTGTTCACATATCTGTTCATCATCCCAAAATTCTATCTTAAATGTAAATTGAAAGAGAGTGTAATTTTTTATTTTTTTTTGTGAAAGCAAATTCTGAATATAGAAGATACGGTTGTTTATACATGTAAAGAGTACACCATTGAATTCAGATAAAATAACTGAAATTCTTCTTCGTTTAGCTAGTGTCGTGCACTAAAGCTTCGCAGCGGCATTTTGCTGCCACTAAAAAAGTATTTCTTTTTTGTGGCTTCGGATAAATTTTAACATGATTATCATAATTCCAAGATTCTGCCACTTATTTTTCAGAGGATTAACTATAGGAAAAACTGTAACTTAATATTTTGTTTAGAGGATATAATACATTTGGGCCATTTAAAATGCAGGCTCATGAGAAACAAAAATAAAATATTTTTCTTATGGTGTCAATCCACTCAGAGTACATGCTTTGGTTTATCATATATGAAAAATTTTCCGCTAAAAAGTGTTAAATATTAATTTTTTTTATTAATTTTTAATTAAAATAAATGAGTTTGTGAGTGTTGGATAAGCTCATCTTTTCAAATTAGTTGAAGACCGATTTTGTTGCTAAAGGGCCATACAGTCTAATTCATGGGATTCTTTCTTCAATTTTATAGATTTGTGTTCATGTTTGCTCTTGGAGCCGGGTCAATCCCAACACTACTGCTTTCTCATATCTTTAATGGTTGAATCCGTGCAAAAGTTATGGCTGTCTGCATGTGTGTACATTGGATAATTCCTTGCACTCCTCTCTAGTTAGAGACCATTGTTGTCTATCAAAGGCGTTGTGATCTTTGCATCTATATAGCCTTCCACCATGTAGATATCTCTTTCACTCATTTAGGTAGATGATAGAATATGTTATCATTTAGGAGGCAACGAAAAATTCTGTAGAACAGTTTATGTTGTCCTTTAGAACTTAAACTATGTTCTCAAAGTGGCTGGGAAAAGAGAGACTCTTATCAATTTATCCAATGGACACACATGCAGACAGAAAAGTACCACCTTCGAATGGGCTGATATGAGAGAAAAGTACCAAAGTTATATGTATAGTGGCAACACAATCATCATAAAGATGATCCCATTGTAGGTTTCTCATCTCTACCGGGGATCTGGTTTTGATGTGGTCTAATTTATAAAATTTTGTAGGGGATTTCTACGTTTCTTGACCTAAATATTTAACATTATATTTATGAAAAAAATTGATTTTTAAGTTCAATTCAGGTGTTCTTGGCTTCGTATATATGGAATAAAATCAGATTTTGAATAGCGAAAAGACATTTTGATATGAAAAAATGTAATTTTCTTAATATTTATTTGAAGCATTCAAGGAATTTGTTTATGATTTTTGCTAGGAGATTATTCAATAAAGTTACACTTGAGATTCTTTACAAAATGGTGTTCACATTATTCAATACTAAGTATATGTTTTTGTTCATGGTCATCTTAAAAGGAAGAAACAATTACTCATAAATTTGCAGGGAATTTTTTCTACATTAAATTATTGTTCTTGAAACTCTAAAATTACTGATAGTAGCAAGTACTAAACATACATCATAACACTTGTTATGCTACTGCTCACATTTATGAGTAAATATATTTGTTTGGGTGGAATAATGTTACGAGTAAATATATTTGTTTGGGTGGAATAATGTTGTGAGTAAATATATTAAATATGAAGAAAGAAATATTCTAAGGGAGTGAATAAAGGTTGTTGAACAACCTACCTAGATTAGTCGTAGAAGTTTGTGGAGATAAAATATGTCTCTTATTTTATAGGGGTTGAAAAGGTTTATTTAATTGTAATTTTCGTTATTGAATATTATTAAATTGATGATTGCCTAAAATTTGTGTTCAAGTTTTGACTATACCACAATATTAGAGATTTTCTACAATATAATAAAAAAGAAATTTGTTTTTCCTCAAAGTTAAAAGCCAACCTCTTGCCTTGCGGCCCATCAGTCCTAAAGAACTGCTTGTATCTGTTAGGAAATTATACACTCTTCAACTACGAATAAATAATAGACTGCAATAATAGAGATAATTAAACGGAAAAAAATACCTTACATGCATGAAACAAAACATAAAATTTACATGGTAAAAACTTAGCAAGCTAAAGAAACATCTATAGTGCAAGATATCAAACTTTATTAATTCTAAGATGAACATATTACATGCGAACTCACTGTGTAGATTATATAAAGACTCCACAAAAATAAATATGCCTAATTGACAAAGCATTGTTAGGATTTCTCCTTCTAAAAATAAAATGGAAAAATGTCATTAGGACTTTTCTTCTAAAAATAGAATATGGTGGAATTCGTCTTCCTAAAAACAAGGATTTAACTCCTTGATTTTTTGTTTGCCCCCTGAACCCACTATGATAATAATGGGGGGGGGCGTTGCCCTACCAACCCCTATAAAAATGGGCTATAAACTATGTTACAAAATAATTTGAAATCTAACAATACCCACCTTTTAAAATAAAACGCGCTACAATATTTATTACTTGAATCTTATCTAAGAAATAAACTATACACTTGTAATAGTGTATACTTACGCAAATGGAACGAAACTATTAACAAATACATGTTGGGTACTTGAGAGTCTTGTATAATCTCAAATAAAAACATTTATTTCATGTATTAAAACCTTACTTTATTTGGAAGTTTGAAACTCATAGCTTTCTACTTGTGGATACGAGTCCTTAACTAAAAGACTATAACTATGATCTTCGACATAGTACCCGCTTTCATTCTTTTTTCGTCACATATACATCCGAGGACCTGCAATAGACTTTTACTATGGTTATGGTGTAAAGACAAATTTTAGAGAGCTTTAGAGTATTTTAGTTAATGTCAATAATGCCTTGGTTTAAAAGCATGGTGGATGGCATGTTATGCCCTTTACTAGTTTCCATTGCTTTTTTAGTCACATAATGTAAAAGAGTTGGGAGGGCTACCCCATAGTGTCTTTTGGTTGTGTGAGAGTGAAATGACTCCATGTGACTCCATCTTTGCTTGTGAGCTCAAAATTATTTTATTTTCATAAGAATGTTTATGTCAAGCACATATATATGATTTTTAACTCTTTCGTATTCTAAAAAATATATATAAGATTAAACCATTAATCATACATAGAAAGTAAAATATTATTAATTTTAAACAAAGTTAAAAATCACAAATTTTATATTGACTACTTTTTGCACTCTATTAACATGTACATTGAATGATATGAATTGTGTCCATCCATTTAAGCTTACTTTGCTTAATATTATGGCACCAACCTCCCTGAATTTCAATATCACACTTACATTTTTTGGAATTTTTGAACCCAAAAAATAACGTTGATCTTATCTTTGGAAGTAATGTTGCTTTAAAATAATGCAAGTATTATATGTAAGTCATTAATGAATCCTCTCGCTTTTAGCCTCTTTGCTTATGCTTTCTTAACCAACATAAGAGCATCATAGTACACATCGATCCAAACATGGAATTGTAAATCGAAATTTTTAATCGCATAAAGATAAAATTCCATAATTATATGGAATAGCAAATGAAGGAGGCCAAACTCATGTAGATTGCTTTTATAAATATATGCATTTAAATGATATTGCTATAAAATTTATTTTATATAATTTAAAAATCAATTGATGTCAAGAAACCAAAATAACAATTTACAAATACACCAAAAGAAGTAACTTTCTAATCTTACTTGAAAAACTAACCAATGCATCCTTTTTAAAAAGAATATGTATTCTTTTAGCATGTTAATGGAATTTGCATGCAATTTTACCTATTAAACACACTTTCTAAAATGGACTTGCATACACTTGCTATTTGATGACAATTGTTAAAAAGACTATGTTTTCTTGCCAATTAATATGCTTGTTATTTGATGAAAGTTGCTAAAAAGACGTCTTCTTGCCAATTAACACACTTGCTAACTTGATTATTTCTTCTTGCACTCTTCAACAATAATGTTTTTTAACCTGTGAAAACTCGGATCTTGCATGATATCTTCCATGCTTCCAGTCATGGCTCTTACATTTCAGTTCACACAAAACGTTTCCACCCATTCCGTAATCCTATTGCCTTCTCTATATACCTGCTTAATACATGTTTCTTTCAACCAGTTCATGAGGTTCTTACCTTCTTGAATGAGACTCTAAATCCACCGGTTCTACATTTTCTGCTCTTGAATTGCTTTTATCAAGATAAGGGAGTCTCCCTCAACAATTAACTTATTAATATTATTTTTGGTAGCCCTTTTTAGTCCCAAAATTAGCCCTTTCGTCTCTGTTATATTATTAGTGTTGATAACCATGTAAAAACTCTTTAAAGCCTCTACTTCCCCTTTATCATTTCTTATTATTGTCCCTACTCTCGATTCTTCCGAGTTTGTTTTAAAAGATCCATCAAAATTTAACTTATACCAACCCTTTGGCGGAAACTCCCAACTAGAATTGCTATTATTTGCTTTCTTAATCCTTTTGTCGATGGTTTCATCTTATCATAATGTCTTTTTAACGAGGGAAATTGCATGGAATATTCAACTCACTTGAATTAACTTATTTATTCTTCTACATTTTTGAAATAGAAAGATAATTAATTATAGTTCTTTTGATTTCTCTTCAAAGTTGCTCTCGAATTCTGTGAACATGGTGTTCATAAAAAAAAATTGCATTTCTCTCTAACCACACTTTCTAGATGATAATAATATTTCACAGATCTTTAAGGAGGTTCAAATTAGTACTACACTCCCATGCTTGAAGCTGAGTTCATAGGGACTTTATTAAAACCCAACTAATGTTGAAAGAGTTTAGGAATCCATACTAAATCTTATATGCATAATCGTAATTTAAGATTAGGTGATTCACCTCTTTTGTGCTATTAAACCACATAACACATCTTGTGAGGCATAAGTATACATTCTTCTTAAGATGTTCCCTTGTTAAAATCTTCCCATGAATAACCAACCATAGAAAAACTTTGGATTTTGGTCATGATCTAGATGCCCATATCTTTTTCCAATGAAAATCCTCAGTGTTAGTGTTGGAGTTGGTAATTTGTTCATTGTATCCATCTTTGCCCGTGTAAAGCCCTGAACCATTGAAGTTGCAAAGTAGAATATCACTATGAGGATTCCAAGGAATACATAAGCCTTGAAGGAGATTATTTAGTGCCCTGTAAGCCTCATTTTGGGAGTTATCCTAATTCTATAATATCTTCCAACTTCTAATTATATATCATTATGAGATACTTTCCATTCACAAATCCATGAATCTTCCCATAAATCTGTAGTTTTCACATTTTGCACTTTTCTGAACATCTTTTTAAGTAAGAAATCCCTTGCCACCCTAATGTTATTCCAAGTTTTCGATCCTTGAGGTAAGTCTTTTGTAGTGAAGCTTCTTTTCGGATTTCCATAAACAAAATACTTCTCTTATAGAATAGTGCTCCAAAGTTCAAGGGTACTTGTGTCAAGTCTCCAAATTATTTTAACAAGAGTGATATATTGAACATTTTGATATTTCTTATGTATGCACCTCATAGGCAAGTCGTCTTGCAAACTGTTTTCCAATACATAAGGAGAAATTTGAAATTCTCACGTGTTCCTTGCTAGAAAAATGTTCTAAGAGTTTTATCAAATTATTTTATGGTTCCTTTAGTTGCAAGCATTGGAGAGAGCCAATCTATAGGCATGGCTTGAAGGATGGCTTTGATAAGAGTCACTCTGCCTAGTACCTACTGAGGTTAAGAGCTTGCCTTTACAACTATTGAGCTTACTTCAAATTTTATTAACTAAGTTGTTACATGTGTTGTTGCCCTAATCCTTTGAATAAATAAAACCCAAGATAAGTTTTTGGGAAGGTGGCTTTCTCCATACCCAAGATTATACAAAGAAAATTATGGTGTCTAGAATTAACACTAAGGAAGATCACCTTTTATTTGATCATGTTGATTATTTGTCTCGAGGCTTTCTCATAGCTTGCTAGAATATATCTAATCTCTCAGATTTCCTAAAAAGATGGGTAGGCAAAAAACATAGTGTCATTTACAAATTACAGATGAATGTGGGTCATTCTTGACAAGGTAGCTTGGATACCTTTAATTTTGGAACAATCTTTCGAATGTTTGAATCTTCTACCAAGAGCCGCAACCATAAGAATAAAAAGGTAGGGTGAAATGGGGTTCCCTCATCATAAACATTTAAAGGAAGAAAATAAGCCTTCCGAATAACCATTGACAAGCATAAAGAATGTAGGGGTAGCATAACAACTTTTATTCCAAGTTTTCAATTTGTCTTTAAAACCAAACCTCTACAATATACCATTTAGAAAGACCCAATTGACTCTATCATATGCCTTAGATGTATCTAGCTCGATAAGCATTCCTTTCCTTTTTGAAGTACTTGGGGAATGCATGATCTCGTGGGCCAGGATGATACCATCTGAAATGTGTCTTCTTTTGACAAAACCACCTTTCTCAATCAATGATGGGAGGATTATCTGAAACCTATTAGCTATGACTTTAGAGATGATTTTGTAGATGGTGTTACAAAGAGATAGGCCTAAAATCCTCTAGGGATTTTGAATATAATTTATTAGGGATAAGGGCCAAAAAGGTGGCATTGAGAGATTTTAATGTATGGCCTCAGAAATTTTAGACCCTCGAACAACCTCTTTGAGATCTTCACCTAATATCTCTTGTAAATGTTGTTAAAATAGAGCGGGGAAGCCATCTAGCCCCAAAAATCTATCCCCTGTCATGTTAAAAAGGGCTACTCTGACTTCTTCTAAGGAACTGTTTGCCAATAAATCATTATCATGATTGGTGACTGAACAAGGGATATGATTAAGGAAAGTTCCCTACTCTTCTTTACTTGAACTATGATCTTCATTAAGAAAATATTTCTAGAAGTCTACCAAAACCTCATTGATTTCCTATGGGTCCTTCACTATCTTATCTTCTCTTATGTCCAACTTCCAAATAAAGTTACGTTGCCTCCTCATTTTGCAGGTCTAGTGAAAGAATTTATTATTCCTATCTTCCTCTTTAAATCGTCTGATCCTTGATTTCTGCCTCCAATAGACTTCCTCCTTCTTGAGGATCTCTTCCAGCTTAGAGGCAAACTCCTTGTTCCTCTAGGAGGTTTTCATTATTTATTCCTTCCATATTTAGTTGTTAGATACTTCCACTTCTAGCTTTCAGATTAATTTTCTCATGAAACGCGTTATTACAAGATTCTTTATTCTAAGCTTTTAACACTACTTTGAGACTTTCCAAATTTTGAGAGAATTGAAACATTTTTGTATTGTACCATTGGTTAGGAGTAGTCTAGTGCTTGATAACCAGGTCCTCAAACTTTGGGTGTTCCATCCACATTTTTTCAAAATTGAGAGGGAATTTCTTGGGTTGGGTATCATCTTCTATCTATAAAGTTATATGCTAGTGGTCTAATCCAAAAAACTCTAGGAATTATGAGTATAGAAGGTAATTGTTGGTTACCGAGTTCTTCAAAGCAAGGAGTTTGTCTAACCTTTCCAAAATAAGATCCTTACCTTTTCTCCTATTACTCTAGGTAAACCACCATTTAGAGGGTTTGATGTCCAGAAGATTTGTTTCATTTTTGAATCTACAAACCCAACATTAAAATCCCCTCCAACAATCCATGTAGAGTTCAAATCGATGCCCATTTTCAATCCTATTTGCTTCCAAACTTGTTCTTTCTGTTGGTTTTCAGAGCCATAACTATTGGCCGAATTAAAGTTAAGAAGGGAATTAAGGCTAACCACTTTGCATCAGAGATATTGGCTCTCTATTATGAAATTTCCCAATTTGATCATGAGCGGATTCTAAACAATAATTAATCCTCCTACTGATTCTACTATATTACTTCCAAACAACACCCTATTTAAACTACTAGAAATATCATTGATATGAGCTCAGAGAATCTCAATCTTGGTTTCCTGAATCTTGGGGATATTTGGGTTACTATATATAATAAGATACTTCACTACTCTTTTCTTCTCTAACGCTTTAAGGACCGTTATATTCCAGGAGACAATATTCATTGAGTAGGTTTGTTTCGCTTGGTGCTCACCAAAAGAGTATCTACCTATTTCTGGCTACCTGCTACTACATCTTCCATAATTACCTCATGTATTTTTTTTCTTTTTGTTTGGTCCACCTATTAGTTTGGACCCAAAATCTCCTTTCGGATTTTGATTGGGAGTTTGAGAGATTCTTTTCCTATTCTCTTGTGTCAAAATCTGGGTCGTATTCTTCCTCTTGATTGGCATACTATTCTCCTATTCTATTGTGCTCTATGTTGTTATTCTTTTTGTTTTGGAGTTCCTTACCTTCATCTTTATACTGATGTTTTGGAATTTCTGATAAGGTCTTGAATGAGATTTTCCAGGTCTTCCTTGAACCCATAATCTTTCATTACATCTTCTGTTTCCATGACATTTTTTTTCTATTTGATATTGTGTTTTTGAAACAGTTTTTATTTCCCCTTAAATAGTTTTCACTGGTTTGGGTCAATCCCAGAATTTCTCAGGGCTTCCTTGGGTTGTATTATTGGTCTTGTTTCTAGCTATATATATTTTTTTTGGTTTCTTGAAACCATCAACATCTTTTTCAACCATTTCTGATGTGTTTTGTTGATCTCCTACTTTCTGTACCATGGGACAATCCCTAATATGGTGTCCATATTCATGGCAATATCTACATCTAAAGGGGATTCTTTCATAATTCAAATTTTAGGTCAATTCCATTTTTCATGGTCTTAGGTAGATGCTTAGATAAATCTAATTCAAAACAGATTCTGGTATAATTAGAGAGGCCTTTTATATGATACGACTTTGATGTTTCCACACATTTACCTATAATATTAGATATAATTTCAAAGACATAGCTTGACCAAAATTCTTGTGGTAGGGCATAAATATGGATCCAGACTGATGCTGTTATTGGCAGCTCCTTCATTGGCTTGATAGCAGTGTTCCGATGTTTCATAAAAAGCCCCACATTTTTGTAAAATATGGACCTCCCCCAAACACTATCACAATCTGATTCATTTGCAAATACCCCTATGAAATACCCTCTTGCACATGTTCTCAGTTCAAACTCTCCAGTAGTTTTTCAAACTTTTATTGTCCTTGCATACAATTATTTTAGAGAGAGTTGCACTTCTAAGAATTGGCATATCAGGGTCTTTCCATGCAAGCTTACTACATTCTTTTTAATTTCTCCTCGATCAAGCATGGCTACCGGATTCTCCTCAGAGGCTTGTATGCATGACCCTTTGGACCTGGATTCTCCTTTTAAATCATTTTTCTTTCATACTATGACCATTATTGCATTTATTTCCTTCTTTGATACTATTTTGCTCGTACCAACCAACATTTCCTTGAACGAGGGTTTATTGCAGGGATGAATCCCCCCTTTGGTTATTCATTGATGGATCTACCATTTGATCTTAATTTTTTAGAAGATGTGAATAGATAAAAGATAAAACTTCAAACCCTAAGAAAAACTTCCATCAAACCCTAGCATATATATTTCTTCTCTTCCCATATATGTCCGATCAATCATGTATATGCGAGTTGTACATTGCCATAAGTTTATGTTTTAAATAACAAATTATATTTCTATGATAGAAATTTTATAATTTTTTTTGAAATATAAGTATAATGAAAGTGCTAATTTTAATATAATTATCCCATCAATTAAAAAAATACTTATTTACACTTGAGAACCAAGGAATTACTTCTATAATATCTTTACATAAATTGGAGTGCAAATTAAAAAAAGTTAGGGTTGGAATAAGGTGAGGAGAGTCTTTTTTTTCTTAAAACCCAAGACGAAACTGCTGTCAAAAGAAAATTTGTAGGGGTAGAACCAGAGAGGGTTTATAGGGTTTCTGAAAAGCTCTGCTGTATAATCGCCAATAAATAGGCGGGACAGAGGGGCAACAGTAGCCAAATCAAAGAAAAAGTGATAGCCATGGACCCATTTTCATCTCCTTCTCCAGGCTCTTCGTCATCCCCTTCAAATGAGCAGCTAATGGACCAGCTAAAGACCCAGCTTGCTCAGGCTTATGCCGAGGAATTTCTTGAGGTATTTTCTTTAAATACCTACTAAATGTTGATAAATTATGCTCTTGTTTCTGTAATGTTCAATCCTGCGCCAAAGGATATTTTGTTTTAGTGATAATTGTTTCGACTTACCAAGTTTTTGGCAAGCGGTGGGTCACGGATCAAACCCCACATGGAGGCGCGATGTGCACACACAGCATTGACCCCAGCTGCGAATATCGGTTACTACAGTATGGAACCGGGACCATTGTTATCTAGAGAGCTAGGGTTTACAATGTTCTTGTTCCTTTTTTCAAGGAAATGCTGAACACATTTTAGTGTTTAGGTAGCCTGCTGTTCTTGCTCTTTCAGAAATCTTCATTGGGAAATCGTATTCTGTTTAAACATCCAGTTGGGTAGGGCAAGCACATCTGCCTGTCCGGGTTTTACGTCGTAGGGCTGGGGTAATCCCTCCTGGGATTCGTTGTAATGCCCAGGTCACTTTGATTCCTTGGTTTCTATTGACCGCTGCTATTCCTGCCGAAGATTTGCTAGGGCACTCTAGCAAGTGTGGGTTGACATTTAAGCCAGGCGCATCACCAATTCAAAATCAAGTTTTGGGCTGCTATTAAACTTTAAACATCGTATTACATAGGCTAATGCTTTTGCCATTGATGTGCCACATAGGCCAATGCTTTTTCCATTGATGCACTACATAGGCTAAGACTTTTGCCATTTTTTCGGGTTACATAAGTCAGAATGTACAATAAGCATCTTTGGTTTTTGGTATAAATGCTTATCTAGACATTGCATACAATTGGGTTTCGGAGGATAATATGATAGCTATTGTTTTATTATTTGATGAAGATAATGTTTGTAGGAGCACAGTAACTTGTGATAAGTCAAAATCTACAAAAAACAATGTGTGGTTTTTGGCATAAAAGCTTAATTAGACGTTGCACACCATGGGTCTCCAAGGAGAATATGATATCCATTTTTCCCATTGATGAATTTAATGTTTTTACTAGCATAATAACTGTGATGGAAGCCGTTGCTTTTCCATATATGAATGTAATGTTTGCCTTAGCGCAGTAATTGGGACAGGTCAGAAAATGTGCAAAAAATGTGATGGGTTTTTGGGTTCAAATACTTAATTAGACATTGCACACAATTGGGACTTGGAACATAATATGATAATCTGTTGGTTTTTTCCTTGTTGAATGCAATGTTTGTATCAGCTTGATAACCAGGGTAGGCCAGAAATGTACAAGTAGCATGGTGGGTTTGTGGTTTAAACATAAAATACTTAATTAGGCATTGCACACAGCTGGGACTTGAGGAGAATATGATATCTGTTGTTTTCCCCTTGATGAATGTAATGTTTTTATTAGAATGGTGAGTGCAATTCAGCAAACGTACAATCAGCATTGGTGGGATTTTGGCTAAAAAGCTTAATTAGAGATCGAACATAGTTGAGACTTGGAGGAGGACACAATATTTGTTGTTTTCCTCTTGATGAATGTAATATTTGTGTTATTAACTGATATAAATCTATATAGTTTTGAAGTTCAAAATTTTTGGGCAGGTAAGAGGGGGAATGATTCAGAAATATTCACTTTCAGGGTTTTCATAGAACCTAAAAAGATTTGGAAAATACGGAGAAAAAAAACTATATAAAAATATACCTGTTTATGGAACTCTTGGAATTTAATGAATATTTGAAAAGAAACAGAACTCTCAATTTTTCTAATATCAGTTGAATGTGTGTATTAGCCATCATCAAATACAAGAAACATATTTGGTAACGATTCTTCAAACTCAAATGCATTAAAGATGCTTTGAGGCTGCTTAATAAGTATGTGCAGGAGAAAGCTAAATAAGTGCTTTGCCTTGGAAAAGTGGCAAAAGGTCGTAATGGGTAGTTTGGGGTCTTATCTCTATTTTACAAGAGAGGGAAGTTTTATGCAATTAGATGATTTACAATTTAATTGGACATGCAATAAATGTGTAAATCATAGTTACCACGTTCAATTGAATGTCCTTGATGTTCGGTTCAAACTGAACATTTATCCCTCATTGAATAAATTTGGTAAAATCCGAGCATTTTAAAAAAAAGGTTGGAAACCCTAAAATGCTAAAAGCCATTGCCAAATGAAAGCGAGACGAGAAGAAAATACTAAAAAATGCACATGGCAAAATTAAAACTCTATATGAGAAGAAAACGGTAAATGTGGAGCATTAACAATGAAATACATAGTTAAAATGAATGGCTTGTGCAATCACCATTAAACTTGTGCAACTGCAAATGCGGAGGAAGAAATACGCAAAGCAACAATTGGCATTTTGCATATTCAACGAATTATCAGCTTGCACCACTAGAAGGGGATGCTACTACTTGAGATTCGAGAGACGCCCTTATGCGGGTATATCCAAACATCAAAGTTCAAATATAGTTTTCACATCATAGATGATGCTACGACCAATAGCTCTAAAATAATTTTTGGATCTCTTATAGTTATAGTGATAGATGATAAACACGATAAATGGCATAGATTAAACAAATTACACTGCATGATAGGCACTTTTATACGATTTTTTTTATTTGTGTAGTTTTTTTTAATTTAATCATAAATTTTTATTTTATTTTATTGAATTACTTTTAATGATAAAAGTCTTTATTTATAATTGATATGTATGATATTTTATTTTTTATTATTTTTTAAATTTGTAATTTTTTTCGAAACGAACTTACCGAACCAAACTTTTTGCAAAATCCCAAACTTTTTTCCCTTTTTGAACAATCCAAAATTTTTGAACATGGTAACTATATTGTAAATACAATAACAACTAGAAATATTTTATTAATATTTGCAAGACAATCAGGGTGACAAACACTTGGGTTTAGAGGTGTATCTTGAATAAGTTGCTATCTGAATATTGTTGTTTGAATTTTGAAATGTGTTGTTCGTCGTATTGCAAGCCTTGCCCAAAAATTTGGATTTGATCAAGAATAGGTGTTAGATGGGCCACTACTTTTTGTTAGGTGTTAGTAGTGTTGTTGCTTTTGGTCAGGTGACAAACGACTCTAAAACAAATTGACGTCTCTATTTGACTGGTTCTGATCTCGCTTTTCCTTGTTATGATTTGTACATTGCAACTCTTGTGTACTTGTGGAACCAAATTTCTTCCATGCCCTAGAATGGCTCCATTGTACGTGTGATATTCGAAGAAGTAAAGGAACCCAAAGTGACTTTAGAGTCATGCATTTGAGCAGATGATGAGTACAATTATCTTGCTATTTGTTAGGTCCCTAAAAGGTGGAAATTGCGATATAGAAAATAATAAATTACTTAAAGGAAATAAGTTCATAAATATAAACTGCATCACATAGATAAAAATCTAGGTCGTGCACCAAAAGTGCTTCATGGGAAAATACTATCTTCATACAAGGATAAATGATTTAATAATTGCTTGATCTCTCTTGTATGTGTATGATTCTTTGTGAATGCTAGATATATTCTATGTGATTTCTAGTTATATTCTTTGTGAATGCTTGATAGCTTCCCATATCAAATGAAGTACAATGCTTGTGCATTTATAGACAATTGAATTCAAATTAGGACCCCATTGGCACACAAACCGACATCAAATGACTAGAAGTGAAAGGGTGGGACAAAGGGAACGAGTGCATGCTAACTTAGCAAGGACTAGAAAAAGTGGGATCAACAACACTGTTGCTCCTAGCAGTAGCACAAAGGATGATAAAGAAAGATCCATGGGGTCAAGAAGAAGGGGGATAACCATCAAAAGTCGGAAAATATGCTAATAACACCTAATTTGGGCCAATAATCTACAAATAAACAAGTATGCTAAAAACATATGAATTAACACTTGATAAATGACTTGAGGCCATTTTGGGGTTTCTACATTTTGCCCTATTTTGATGTGCATGCGTGAGCATACATTATAAAGTAAAATAAAAAGGATATTGACATGTTGGATCTCTAGAACGAAAACTAATGCATCTTGGGAACCTGCTAACTACTTTTTTTTGTTTGCACACACAGGAAAGTGCAAATAGAAATAAATATTGAAATTTGAAATGCTGAAATTAAAATACTTTGTTCTGCCAAAAATGATATGAAGATGGAGTGGAGTTAGGCACCCTTATCAGACACAAGCCTTCACATTTGAATAAAATCTAAGTCACTAAGTAAAATGTAAGTCACTCGGAATTGAAGTCTGAACTCTATTAGTCACGAGCGAATATGTGTATTGAAACATAGGCACTGATTAGAGTAATAAGAATGATAAATATAGAATATGGTTTCCTCCCTCAAGATTTGAGAAGAGCATTGGAACACGACGGCAACCAGATCTTGAGAATGATAAAAGATTTTGGATATAACATTAGGATATGGTAGGTATAGATAATCATAATGTGTGTAGGAATGACATATAAGAACATGCATCATGGATATATTACCCCATTTTCCCTCAAGAAATAGATCAAATGGTGTCATAAAAACATGAAAAATAGAAATCATAGCAATGAGTTATAGTTCTCAAGATGTTAGTTCAAGTAGTGCAGTCTTGCCCCAATAAATTCCCCAGGGATAATATGGATCATGGCAATGCAATGATGACACAAGCATCTAAACAATAAGAAGCACGCTTGCCACATGATCAAACATGATTAGGGACATAGAAAACACATTAGACATTTGATAAGGCACAAATCAAATATTTCAATTATTGGAAGACATGGAAATGAATATGAAAGAAGACAAGGCACTAAGATCAAGTCAAACGTATGAAAAACATTTCAAGTAGTGAAATCACAGTCAACATGTGGAAACACATTAGGCACATGGAAGCACATTAGGGACAAGGAAGCACATAAAGTGCAAAGAATCACATCATATAAATATGCAATGTAGTTATAAGATAGAAAATGGAAGACACATGGAAATCAAATCAGATATGTAAAGCATGTTAGAGGCATATAGGAAATTAGTTTATTAAACACAGGGACATTAGACGTGATACATGATATAACATGCCCCTATGAACATTAGACATATAAGGAAGTCAGACATGTAAACATATTAGACATGTCAAGGGAATCGAGCACATGAATAAGATTAACATAATGATCACAAAAAATGACACATCAAACAATGGGGATAATAGACATGATAGTGAATAACAAAAGATAAAAGATTGTCGGGACATCAATCATGGTAACATAGGAAGATACATGTATAAACATCAAAGGTATAAGCATGTTAAGTGTAGAAATAGTGGATAAAAATGAAATAGCAACTTGTGATAGAGCAAGGACATGCCCAACATTGCCCCCAAGATTGTCCCCGAGCGAACATTGAATTGCCCCTTTCCCACTATGAAGCTTCCATAAAGAACCTACAACTTGTTGAAAACTTTGCATTTGTCATGCCAATCTTATCAATGCCTTATATGTGTGCATGTGTATGATGTAAATGCAAAGTGTGTGCTCTAATACAATCGCAAGGTAGACAATCTTTCAATCAAAGCAAATAATTAATAAATGACAAAGAAAATAGTTCATGACATAACATTTCATAATAGGTAACAAGCACAGGCGATTAATGAACAAAGCTAACGAATAATGAAGTTGGTGCCAAAAGCACTGTAGGAGTCGGTAGGAGAATCAAATTAAAATATAGGGTGTTGAGGCACCCAAGAATCAAGTTATGCTAAGTCATCTGCTTCAGGAGCGTCTTCCTCATTGTGAGTCTGCATGGATATATCTCTTTCATAGCCCTTTGATTGCCTCATGGTTATAGGTCATGGTTTATGCACTTTCTTTGGGATAGACTTATGCACTTGCACTTTATGTTGTAGTGGTTTGGGTATAAATCTTGATTTCTCACGTGCTAACTCTTCTTGGAAGACTTCATGTTCTTGTTCCATTGGAAACCCTTTGTCACTTTGGATTTTAACCACTTTCCTTTCATGTCCAAACTTCATACATGGATACATAGTGGAAAGGATTGCTTTTGTTTGATGTATTGAGGTGTGCCAAGTATCATATTTTACGCCCCATTGCTAGACACTATATGAAGCATGCTTAAAATATGGTCCAACTTGAATAGGCAAGATTATATATTCTAGTGATTCTTGTTACATTTCGTCGTACCATTTAAGAATTGTTTGTGTATCGGCTAAATCTTCTTCACAAAATCCAAGGCTAAAAAGGAATTTATTGGTGCAAAAAGTCAAGCCTAAACCATTATCTATCATGATTCCATTCTTTTCTTTGGCATCTATGAAAGCTCTAATGAATAAATGACTGTTGTATGAATTATTATGTGGAATTTCGCTTTAATCAAATATAATCTGGATGGGGCTTTTTTTCTCGTTTGATTCAATATCACCAATATAGCTGTCAAGTGGATGTGAGTTGTAGCTCAATGGGACCTTGTTATGACTGTTATTTTGTTCATTAATTGTGTTGGCATTTGCGCTACTATTTTGCTCCTTGGCATGGTTTGGAAGTGGGTTTGTTAATTTTTTTGAGTGTTGATTTGAAGGAGCCATTGATTCATTCAAATTGGTATTGACTCCTAGTTGAATTTGATTTTTTTCAATAAGATCTTGGATTCTATGATAGTAAAAGAATGCAATTGTGTCATAGCTTCTAGGTAAAGGTCTCTTGCTAAGCCTAGTTAATTGCCTACACTTTTTTTGAGTCACGATGAGTTTTTAAGATGGGTGTTCTATGGCATTAACCACGATTCTATGATCATTCTTGGTTGCAAAACTTACATCATTGTATCTATCTTGAAAAGTTTGATATATTTGGAATTGTAGAAGCATTGGGAGAAGAAGACATGTTATGAGAGTACTTAAGGATATTGGCATTTAATATCATAACAAAGCTCATCAAAAGAAGTATAAGAATTGAACATGACTTTCTATTTAATAATTGGAAGCAAATTATCAACAAAGGGGCTTTGAATGTCATTATCTAGTGGTTCATAACATATCCTGGTAACTATAGTCTTAACCTAAGCAGATAATCACTAATATTTTCAATGGCTCCTTGTCTAATTTGATGAGCTCATTCAACAAATTTCACTTTCTGGCCTATTTTAATTTGTAAATGAGCTAAGAAATCATCAACTAGGGTTGTGAAAGATTGCTCAGACCCACTTGGAAGAGCATGAAACCAATCAAGAGCATAATCCTTTAGACTTCTAAGAAATCGCGTGATCAACGACCTATCATCATAAGCAAAATGTAAACATGAAGCATGGAAGGAACTAACATGTTGTGATGGGTCTCCTTTCCTGTTCAACTTTTGGAACTACTAAACCTGTTGGAAAAGGGATGCAAGAACTTCATAAGCCAAGGGGTTAAAGAGAATATCATTGGAAGTAACTCTATTATTTAATCTTTGTGACCCTTGGGAAAGGTTTTTAATTTGATTTTGCATGTCACAGAGAGTATGCATCATGAGTCATTTTGGGATTTTGCGATGAAGTGGTATGTGGAAAGTGGCACAAGAAGAGGAATCCCAACATTCTGAGACAATGGAAGACTGTAGTAAGAAAGAAGATTTCGATAAATAGAAGGAATGTTAGAAACATGAGAAATATGAGCATTTTGAGAAAGAGGAGGAACATTAGAAGCGATGGTATGTTGGGAAGTAGGAGGGACATTAAAAGCAATAGCATGTTGGGAAATATGAGGGATTTTAGAAGCAATAGGAATAGAAGCAATGTTAGAAGCAAAAGGATTTTTTGCATCAATAGAATTCTGAATGATCATCAACACATGTGAATGCTGGTTTTGATTGCATTAGAACACATGGTGAGGATATTTCATTCCCCATTGAGTCTGAAGGCTACAGCTATCATTTTGCTTATAATAAGGGTCCAAGCAAAGATGCTGGCACGATATGTTCTGAATCATTTAGGCTACCACTAGTGTTTCCTGATAGCATATACCTAACAAGGATAGTATGCCTCGTGGTATTAGTGTTACTGGGCCTGACTATGAAGCTCTCCATGTTAATGAGGTTAAGTCATGCATAATGAATGCATGCAAAAATCTGAATATGACTTCTTTTGTTTTGCTGAAAATAGACCAATATGTGGAGATGAAGGTGAGTTTTGTTGTAAATAGACCACTATGTGAATGGTATTGAACTACTTACCAAATTATCAATACAGTCATATGACAGTCCTAGTTGTAATGATGATAGCGAGCAATTTCTAAGCACCAGGAACAAGTCTAATTTGCACATTGATCGGGATTGTTTGCTTAGATACGAGAACTGGGAATGTGGAGATGAAGGTGAGTTTTGTTGAAAATAGACCACTATGTGAATGGTATTGAACTACTTACCAAATTATCAATACAGTCATATGACAGTCCTAGTTGTAATGATGATAGCGAGCAATTTCTAAGCACCAGGAACAAGTCTAATTTGCACATTGATTGGGATTGTTTGCTTAGATACGAGAACTGGGATTTCATTTTCATGAACAAATCCCAACCACACACAATGATGTGGCCTGATCTCATTGGTACTATATGTATTGGGCTTGATACACAGATTATATGCTTTTAGAAAGTGTGCAGTGATTGTGTATTCCATTCTAATGGTGGGTTGCTCACTGCTGCAAGCACTGGAAATCAAAACCTGATTGGCATTCCCATGCACACATTATATAGTCATTAGCATTCCAAACAAAAGTATGAAGCATTCAGAAAAGCTCAACACGTTCTATGCACAAGGGTACTGCTAGTCAAGCAATTTAATAATTCAATTGGAAGCTTTTTCAAGTTAACCAGGAGTGGATCTTATTACTTTAGTCAATGGATTTATCAAACAAGGAAGTGTGGGGGTTACGTGAACAACTTGAATACTTTTAGTTGGTTCTCCAAAAATATCATGCAGTGGATAAGGTACAAGTCTGCTTCACCAAGAATTTATTGGACCTATAAGTGTCTGCAAGAGACACTCGTCACCAAGCCAGAGCCAATGTTAGGCCCCTAAATGTCCTAGAACACTTAGGTTGCCTTATAACAATTAAGAAGGGTACTATGGTTTGAATTCTTTGGTAACAACTTAATGAGGATTCCTGCATTACTCTAATAAGTTTGTTCAGAGCTTGTGAAAGTTCTGATTGCAAAGGCATAGTGGGTATGGGTTGGTATTGATCATCTAGGCTTTGAAACATGGCACATGCAATCCTTTGGTTTGTTTTGAACTGATGTTCAACGATTGATCAAGCCTACAAGGATAGGGCAAGAAAATATTTCGCAGGTCATGTTTATTGGGCTGTCGTTGTAAGGAAATTAAGCAAGCAAAGTATATGGTCGTAAGCTCGAAAAGGGATAGCATTGATTATTTATTGTTTTGAGCATTTGCCCTTGAGCATTCAATTTCGAAGGCCTCTAACTGGTAGACTCAACAAAGAGAACAATGTACAATTTTTTGTCATGCGTTCATCTTTAGACATCCAAATTGAGATATTGGAAATCCGCAAGGGCAACATGTAGAAAATGTAGAAGGGGAATTGTTTGGCTGTTCATCTCTGGGGACAATGAACAAGCAAGCCTAGCCTGTAAAGGTGAAAGAAATGAAATTAAATAAGTATTCTTTGTTGCTTTAACTGTGATCATACACAAAATATGAGGCAAATCTGTAGGGTTGGAGAAGGGATGACAGTTTCTCGCGCCCTACTTTAAGGCTTGTACGAAATCTTGAGTTAAGCCCGAAGGGGCAAAAAATATAAATCAGAGGTTGTCTTAATTCAATCTGTTGCCTTAAGACGCATTTAAAAGGGAGACTCATGCCCAATGGCTTGAAAATAAAAGCGTGCTGCTGGTTTCTTTGTCGGCTGTGGCTCCATACGAGTGCACACAAAGGCGGGTTAGTCCCTAAGGCCCGATAATGGTTATATAGTGTCTGCAGATTTAGATTGGTCGGTTAAAGAGCCATCACAAACAAGTGAGAAATAGTCACGAATGTGAATATTATTAAATCATCAAAGTGCATGAGTGATCAAAGTGGTCAAGAAGGTTCATTCGGTCTGATACATGACATGGAAAGGTGCTGTACACTTCAAATCACTTTGTGAATGTCATTACACAGTTTGTTCCCATATGTGGTGAGTGTGCTTTATTCAAAAAAGGAAGAAAGAACAAATGCAAGTATCGATCAAATAAGTAAAGACCAAAGAACAAAGTACACGAAATATCTCGTAATTTATCCATTACATAATCCCATAAGATAGCCTTGTTGAACATACAATGAACAACAAAAAAGTCATATTATATTTACATATCCATATTTTGTGTGTAAGTACAGGCAGCGAGGCCAAATGGCATAATATCAAAAGATTATTTAGGGGCTACGTTGCAGGAATCGCCCCCCCGCCCTCCCCCTGCCCAACCCGCGAATCCAGCTTGGGTATGCCTCTGGTACTGATACGTCCCGAGTACCTCTTGGAAACGTTTTGGAAATGTCTGGAAAGGTAATGAAAAAGTCTGTGACGTTTTCGGGAGGTATCCAGGCGTTTCCAGGGTGTTTTCGGGCATGCCCAGGGGTTTCCAGCAAGATAAAACAGGGGAAGTCAACATAAAATTTAAAAAAATGAAAACCCAGTCCGAACCAGACAGTATATAAATAAAATAAACATTTAAGTATAAGAAACTTATACTTTAATTTATATTTTATTTATATACTTCCAAGATGTTTGAGAGTGGTTTTGGACCGCTAGGAGCTATAATGCAAATTCCAGGTTTTGGAGGATCCTATCATATTTCAGACTTAGTCAGATTCCAGGGTTTCAGACTTAGCCATATTTCAGGGTTTCAAGATTTCAAGGAGACATCATAGGAGGTATGAAGGCTGCATGAAGGGATGTAGGTATGATAGAATAGTATGAGAACATCTCTCACAAAGTGCCCCAAGCCGATCCCCCCCATTGCCTGTGCACCCCTTAAGGCATACACTCTAGGAGATTCAATGAACCAGTGAGCAACTGCGAGAGAAAGCGTCAGCAAATGAAAAAGTTGAAAAATAATGGGAGTGGCATTCATGATTTTGAGGGCAATCCAGATGATTTATTCTAGATTTGAATGTACATTTTGTCTTTGAAGAAATGAATGAATGAATAGTATATATTTTTAAGTGTTTTATCCTTTATAGATAAATATTTTCATACTATGTATTTTCAAGTGTTTAACTAAAAAAAATGAGTAATATGCATTATATATATATGCATGGATGCATGTATACCCATGACGTATCCAAATCAAGGTTTTTGAAAAATGGTGTACTCGTGTACTCGAGATGTACCTGTACCCATACCCAAACAACATAGTTTAGGGGAGAATAAAAAATCCTTAATAGCTACAAGCACTAAGTAATGACATTATGACCACTATACTTTTGGCACATCACGCTCTTGGTGGCTTGCTTGTTTATTAGATTTTCCTTTTGCATTACAAAGGCAGAGCTCAGATTGCCACCTACTAACACGAAGCTCACTTTGGCAGCAAACATGGCTGTCATATTGTGTTCGCGAACCAATTGAGTCGAAAGCTTTGTGCGACCAGCTAGTATTTTCTCGATGCGCTGATGTACTTTTGGTTGTCCTTTGCTCACTCTGATCCATTTGTAGCCATTGATATCTCACTGAGGGAGCTTCCATTTCCCAACTTCAAAAGAGGAAGATGGTGCATGCTGTACTAGTGGCTGTTTCTTTAGGGGTAATTCATCTTGAATAGGGATATCTGAAGCCTTCTATAAGCTAACTAAACAACACAGAGATGGTGTGGTAAGGAGAGAGAGCCAAGACGATGAGAATGAGAAATGTTGTATTTTGTGAGCAAACAAGGGCAATTTATAGACTATCTTGGCAGTCAAGGGAGATGTAATAATTGTAATGAAGTGCATGATAGATTAGAAATAAATCAACAGAGGACACCATCACACTTGACACAAAGGCAAAATAAAGGCTCAATAATTTGTGATGTGACGTAAATGATTTGTGGCAGTGGAAGGTGCAAATAGGGTTAAGAATGTGACATGGCAACTTGCGCATCAACATGAGTGTCATATGTTGCAGCCCAAATTAGATAAGAATGATGAAGAAATGACAATTCAAATGCTCAAGGGATGATCTGACTGAACAATGTCATTTTGATATACCTAAATGAGACCCAAGCAATTTGTGGGAGGATCCTTTGAAATTATGGCACTGGTTTTAATAACTTGCGACATTGGGATGGTCACAACTAATTACTGGTCACGTCATTGCCTGATTGCCCTTAAATATCTTCATTTATGAGGCCTAAACTCGTAAAGGTGGGTAATGGTGGCAACAAAGTATGATCTGGGGCTCTGTTGGGCATAACATTAAGTAAAGACTAGACGTGTGACTGTAAGGCTGACGAGGAAACAACTCTCCTTCGTTTGCTCATCCATAGGTTGAGTCTCTGAAGAATCGAAGCATGTAAGGGAGAATGAGTGTATGGGATAAAACTTAATTGTGCACATGCCTTTAGCATGATCAAAGGAGGTGTCATAAGCTCGTGGCCTCGATGAAGAAAGAAAGAAAATGGTTTCATTGGATTGTCGCCACTAGGGAACTGCAGGAATGCAACACATACTTGTAAGTCTGAAGAGAAAATGAATGACCACGTATCCTTTTGAGCATTCGCCTCTAGGTATGTAATTTTGAGATAATTAGATCTGTAAACCAGACAAAAAGAAGTGGCATACATGTTGACGCTGTGGATTGCACCCTTGACAGAAACGCTGAGCTTCTGTCTTCCACACGTCGCAATGGAGACTCCCCTCTTGCTGTGGGTCTGGCAAAACTGAGGGGAGAATCTCTAGATAAGGGCTAGCTCCCTTTGATACATCTCTGAAAGTTTTCTACTACTACTGCTAACAATGGTGGGGGTGAAAAGAGAGAAGAAATAACCAGAACATAAAACTACTCTAAGTGATGATGCACCAAATGATATTGATCTACTCAGCTGTTCACACTTCAAACCAGAAAGGGGGTGAACATACACTTTATCTGGCAAAAGACCAGACTGTAGGGAGTTTTAAAAGGGAGCCTTAATGAAGACACAGGAAATTAACTTACCACAGGGGTTGTAGAAAACACATCTGATAGCTACTCTTTTTTGTCTCTGCGCTCCAGATGCAACACTTCCTGTTAACCTGCATAACTGGTGCTTTGACTACACTAGGTGTGTTGGTGTCAATTTGTGAGAGCATCAAAGCTAAAATAACTGAACACAGAATTGATACACAGACACTCAAAAACATAACCAGTCAGATAGAGGTAAAACACTTTTTTATTGATTTAAGGTGAAATTTTGGCAGGGCTGCGCCATAAAAAAATGAGAGATACATTTCTCCAATGAGAGTTTTCAATATATAGAGAAAGAAAGAGGCTTTTGGCGCCTTCTAGAAAAAGCTGCCCATGCTGCGTTGAATGCCTAGGGAGAAGAAAATTTGGTCATGCTGTTGTCATCCTTTTAGAAAGCCCTAAAATAATCATGCTGTAGATGTCGCTAGTCTGGACTTTAGCGCCTAGCCCGTATTAAAAATCACTGCAAAAGCATGGGTTTTACGCGATTGTCTGCTCATTAATGTAAAATAAGGAAAAAACAAGCCGCGCTTTCACTGTTTGCGCTCCTTGATGACCACTTGGTGGAGGCTGTTTCAACTGTTGGAATAACTCCTCTGGCGACGCTTTCTTTTGCCACCTGGGCTGTTCTATTTGCCCTTGCGTTTGGTTGGGTGCGTCTTTTGGAACATTCCAAATGTTGTATGTGTGTGTGGCCGTGGCCGTGTTTTGGATTCTCTGTTTTGTTCCCTCTTTCTTTGCTATATTTTGTCTCTTTTTGGCAATTTGAGCTCTTGGGGCTATCTTCTTGTCCTTTGCTGGCTCTTTGGGCTCCTTTCTTAACGGGACACTGAGTTCACTTGCGGCCTTCGCTTATGAGTTCTTTCAGGGCTCTCTTCAACTGTTAACATGCGCGGGCCCGTTTTTAAACATTTGAGAATCAATGGCTATTCCATCACCGTAAAGTTGACGTCTGTAGGCCCGTCTCCATTCGAAAGCCAACGACTATTTCACTGCCTTAAATTTGACGTTCGCGCGCTCATCACCGGACGTTTGAACCTCCAACGGCTAGTTCGCTACTCTAAATTTGACGTCTTCGAGCCCATCACCCCTTTGGCAATTTCTTCGGCTTTTCGCAATTGAACTTTCCTTGGATTTCCTTCGGACAAAAGTCCGAGGGAATCCCTTGTCTTTTCTTTGGATTTCCTTCGGACAGAAAATTCAAAGGAATCCTTTGCCCTTCGCTCTTTGATGAATCTTCTCATTGCCTTTCACGAGGGCCCTTTGGGTTTTGAAATGCCCCTTCGAAACTTCGGATTTGGTCCCTTCTTGGTCGCTAAGAGTCCTTCGCAAGGGCACCTGCCCCACGGGTTCCATCGGGCTCCCTTGGTTCTCAATTCCTTCGGACATTTTCCTTGAAGAAAATCTTTTCTTTGGAGTCTCGGCCCTTTCTCTCTTCTTGAATTCCTTCGGACAAAATCTTCGAAGGAATTCCTTAGGATATTTTCCCTGAAGGAAATGTGCCTTTGGATTTTCCCTTGGATTTTCTTCAGAGAAAATCTCTGAATAAATCCTTTGTCTTTTACCTTGTATTTTTCGAAGGACCTTTGCCTTTGTTTGTCGTGGATTTCCTTCGGACAAAAGTCTGAAGGAATTCTTTGCCTTGCTCACTTTTTTGAAGAAAAACTTTGCGCTCCGCAAAGAAATCTTTTGTCTTTAGTTGTCCTTCGGAGCTTGCCAAATGGTCCCATTTGTCACTTGTTTGCCCCCCGCAAGGGCACTTGACCTTCGGGACCTTGTAAAAGACTTGTACTTATTTGAAACTGGGTCCTTTTGTCAATAAAAATCCTGTCCAAGGCAATTGGCCAAAGCGAAATAAGCCCCATATCAAGCCGAGAACCTACAGGGTTGGATCTCTCAACTCTTTATAAGACTAGGGCTATTGCAAAGGGAAATGGAGCATTTGCAGTTAGTGTTGATGCATCCAACACTGACGGCTCAGAACAACAGGGAAAAGAGATCAATTATTGGTCTGCAGGGCCAAAAATGGTCAACAAATTTGACGATTCCTAGGGAAAGCATGCCTGCCATGCTTAAGAAACTAGTAACTTGCAAGTTCGTTGGGCACGGTGTCAAAACACAGTGCGAAAGGTTGACAATGGCCTTGAGATATTCAAGAATCAATCATGAAGCTTTTACCCCAAAAGGTAAACAAAACACACACAAGGTTAAAAAACTACGAACATGTGCAAAAGCACTTAGGGAAAACAGGGAAAAACAAAGAAAATATATACATGATGAGAGTTGACATGCATTGCGCTGCTTGCACTAAGTGATGACATATAGACCACTCCATAGGGCATCGAACTTTGTGTGCTTTTCAGGGTTAGCTTGGTCCTCATCTCATTTTAAGACGATGTCGCCTTCAGAGAAACCTTTTGACGATGATTTTTTTGTCAAAGCGCTTCTTCTTTTGCTGTTGACGGTTGGTCATAGAAACCATGGCTTGGTCCCTTGTCTCCTAAAGTTCCATCAATTCACACAACTTAACCTCCATGTTGTTGCCTTCTAATTGCAGCTGGTGAGCAATATCGAAAGCTGGCAATTCAAGTGAAATAGGAAGTCTAGCTTCCCTTCCATACACAAGTGTATGGTGAATTGCCAACTGCCCTCTTTGGAGTAATCCTGTTTGCTCATAGGGCTGTTTTCAACTTGGCTTTGATTCTCCTCCATTGTCTTTCTGATGATTTTGATCAGATTCTTGTTGGACTCAGCTAGCGCATTCCCTTGTGGGTAGTAGCTGGAAGAAGTGCTAAGGTAGATGTTGTATCCCAACGCCCACTCGCTCGTTTTGGTTCCCAAGAAAGCTAAAGCATTATCTGAGATGATGGTAGGTGGGACTCTAAACCTTGTCACCAGGGCTTCATAAAAATTCAGGACTGCACTTTTGTTGGCCTCCTTCAAAGCAACAGCTTCTACCCATCTCGTGAAGTACTCTGTAACGGTCAAGACCCATTGTGGCCAGTACTGGAGGGAGGGTTGATCATCCCTATGAAGTTTAGGCCCCATTGCATGAATCGCTGTTCTACTTGAATAGGCTGTAGAGGCATTGCAGAGAGTCGTTTCCCATCAAAGAGAGCACACTTTTGGCATTTTCGTACCCAGGCATGGGTATCTCTGAATAGAGTGAGCTAGAAGTAACCAACGCTCATAATCCTTGTAGCTGTAGGCTTAGGAGCAAAGTGACCACCAGCTAGCCCATCATGGAACTCAGACAGCGCCTTGTCGACCTGACCTGGGTCTTTGCACTTCAAGAGTACTCCCGAAAAATCTCTTTTGAATAGCACCCCGTCAATCAGGGCATAAGGGTGAGATTGGAGTCTGAAATATCTCCTCTTGGTCCTATCAAGGCCCTGCGGGCACTCAGTAGTGAAAAGGAAACGTTTCATGTCTGATGCCCAATCTTTCATGACTGTTGGTTCTTTTGCTGTAGGTTCATCATGGATTAACAAAATGTCCTCTTTCTGTTGTTTAAGGTCTGCAACAAGGTGTTCACACAGGGCTTTTCCCCTTACCAGCGTGGTGGTTTTGATGTCCACATCATATTTCATTACTTTGGTGATCCATCCTGCTTTCTTTTCATTTAGATCATAGCGGATCAAGAAATATTTGACGCTGCGATGTGGCAATATGAGATGAACCTTGCTGTTAGATAGCATATGTCTGAATTTTTTCAGGATTCATATGATCGCAAGGACTTGCTTCTCCACAGATGTATACCTGATCTCAAAACCTTCTAGACCTTGGCTAAAAAACGCAAGCCGCTGTTCAAGGTTCTCGCCATTTGTTTGGATAAGCATAGCGGAAATTACCTCTTTATTTTCGAAGGTGTAGAGGTTGAAATCTTTGGTGAAGTCAGCATTGATCAAGGTAGGAGCCTGGGTGATAGCTTGCTTGATCCCTTCAAAACTATCCTTCTTTTGCGCTGTCCACGCGAATTTTTCATATTTCTTCAGCATGGAGGTCCGTGGCTTGACTATCTCGGCAAAATTTGGGATAAATCTCCGGATGAAATTTATTTTGCCAAAGAAGCTTTGCAGACCGTTCTTATGCTTAGGCAAGGACAACTCTAGGATGGAGCAAACTCTTTCTGGATCAATGGTCAAGCCCTCTTTCGAAACAACATGGCCAATGAGTTTATCTTCATGGACAACGAACACGCATTTCTTTGGGTTGAGAGAGATACCAAACTCTCTACACCTCTCGAAAATTTGCCTAAGGTGTCTTATATGTTGGCCTGCTTCCTTAAAAAATACTGTCACATCATCAAGATATACCAGTACAATATTATTTATCAGGGCTAGAAAAGCCATGTCTATGGTTCATTGAAAAGTGGCATCAACATTGGACAGTCCAAATGGCATTTTTCGGTAAGCAAACGTCCCCCACTTGGTAGTGAAGACTGTTTTTTATTGATCACAGTCTTGCACTAAAATTTGATTGTATCCTGAATATCCATCCAAGAGGGAGAAATGTTCGCTGCCTGTCACCATTTGGAGGATCTGCTCCATACTTGGGAGATGATAGTGGTCCTTCAACGAGACTCTATTGAGGTCTCTGAAATCTACACATACTCTGATCTTCCCATTCTTTTTTCGGACAGGAACAAGATTGGCCAATCAAGAAGAGTGTTTGATCGAAAATATGATTCTGGACTCAATCAGCTTGGTGAGTTCCTTTCGCATGAGAGGCTCAATCTTCGGGTTGACAGGGCTTTGTTTTTGTTTGATGGACTTGGCACCTTCCTCCAGCTCAATAGTGTGTTGGGTCAAACTTGGGTCAAAACCCTTCAAGTCGCTATACTCTCAAGTGAAGATATCAGCGAATTCCTGGCACAACAAGATGAAAACTTGCCTTTCATGATCTGTACATACCTTCGCAAGTGCAAGCACCCTATTCTTGAATATCTCAACTTTTTCGTAGTTTTTTTTCTTCGTTGTGATGCTTGCTTTGTCATTTTTCAATTGGTCATTTTCGTTGAAGATACTTTCGAGAGTGACCAAGCCTTTGGGAAATTTGTTGTTTTTCAATTGAACAATTTCGCTGTCATACCGCTGCTGGTTTGGCTTGATTTCTAGAGGCAAACTCAATGTCCTCTTGCAAGAAGAGCGCTATCTGCTGATCGCTGTCAAACACCTGCCAGTTGGTGATGTTATTAGGGACGAAGGGTTTGATTACCATTTTTAAATGGTGCAGATTGCTGTCTCGACCTATCTCTTTGGAGACATCAAACTGAGCATCAACTGCTGCTAGTCTGTCAGCTTGTTTATTCTGCGCTTTTGGAATGGAAGTAACATTGAAAGCAAGGAAACTCTCCACTAAGTCCCATACCCTGTGCTTGTAAGACTTAAGCAAATAATTTTTTGTCAGATTTTGGCCTCCCCTGATTTACGATCAACTTGCCGTCCCCAAAAATTTGCAGCTCTTTGATTCATCTTTTTCTTGCCCACTCCAAACCATGGATGAGAGATTCATACTCTGCAACATTGCAAGTGCAAAAAAATTGGAACCTGAAAGTCGAGAAGTATTTCTCCTGTGAGGGGGAAATTAATACTACTCCACCATCAACTTCCAATTTGCTTCTTGAGCCATCAAAGAAACGCTGTCACAAATCCGAGCTCTCTTGGTTTGCTTTCATCAAATTTGGTACAAAAGTACCTCTTCATTCATGCAATAAACCATGAGGCCTGCCTCTTCTATGAACTTGTATGGGTCATGTTCAAAGTTGTCACTTCCCCATTCGTTTAAGAGCAGGTCAGCGACACTTTCAAGGGTAGAAGGTAGAGATTGATCCATTTGGAAATCTTCTTCATCAATAATGGCATAGCTGACATTCGTCACTTTGAGTATGGCTCCAGATGATCCCTATGGATTGGCTCCGACTCAATCTTGACTTTAGTCCCATATTTGGTTCTAAAAATTATGTAAGACCAGTGTGCTGCTAGGTACCCGCTTATTTTGGATGTGAAATCCTGGGCAAGCAAATGGCAAAGTAGCGAGGAACATCTGCCACCACCACGTCGTGGGGAATTGAGAAAGATGGACAGGGGTGGAGCGTCAAGTTCAAGCCTCTCACTACTATTGTCTTAGCTGGTGATCCATTTAGCTGCAGGACTCCCTTGGTCATTTCTTCGTATTTGAGTTCCAACTTATCCGCTATGCATTTGGGCATTATTGAGGTGCTTGCTCCACTGTCAATAATGCAGTTGTGTACCAAAAAATCTCTTATGACTAAGGACAAATAGAAAGGGAGATCTTTTTCTTCTTTCTTTACTTGGCCTGCTGTGGAGGGGTGCCCATTCATGATCAAAACGTTATCAACTTTTGTTGGGACAACTGGTTGATATAGCTCGTGTAACTCTTTTTGGAGTATGTCCTTTTGTCCTGGTATTGCCAATGAATCTCACAAAGAGATTCATGTGTAGCTTCTTCATCTGGGCTACCACATTGATCTGAGGGTTGCTCTCTTTCAAATTTTCTTTGGGGTTGCTTGCAGTCTGAGGCGTAGGCCAGAGAGCTGAGGGTGTAACTGGTGGCCAAAAATTTAGAAATTTTTGGTTCACATGTGATGAAGAAGATGCTGCGGACGTTTGGGCAGCTGCCTGGGCTTTCTCCATAGCTCTTCTTTTGGTCTTTGTGTTGGTTGCAACATAATCACCTTGGTTGTTCATACTGCGCACATAGTTGACTGCACAAAATTCACCTTCCATGTGATTCATGAGAGTGGAATCGAGCTGAGCCTGATTGCTGTTCATGTCGAGTTGTATTGACGTCTCATTTGTATAAGCAACCTGATCTTGATCATATCCTAGGGGTGAGCAATTTGGTTATTTTTGTACCAGATTATTTTGAGCGGGCAAAAGAGCTTTGGACGATGGAGTGCCTGGATTATACCCTTGGTATGATCTGCTCTGTGCAAATTGACCCTGTCTTTGATTATAATTTTGAAAATAGAGTCTATTTGCTTGTCCGAACTGTTGGTATCCCTGATTTGGTCGGTAATTTTGAGCTTGTTGTCTCTTGAGAGCCACTAGTTCGTTGGTCACGTTTTGCAGCAAGCTCTTAACTTCATGGAGGTCATTGGGCGAAGTAGCAGTCGACTTTTCTATGCCAGGCAGAAGAGCTAAGGTGAGTGTAGCAGTCTGGACTGGAGGTGGCAATTCAGAGAAGAGTGGCATATGAGGTCTAAGGGCTATCTTTCTCGCTTGCACCAGGCAATTTTCAGCGACTATGGCTATTTCATAGGCAGTTGGTAGCACTTGTCTTCCCATGGACTGTATCATGACATCAATGTCACTGTTCAAAGCTTTTAAATAATAGAGGAAGGCATAGTTTGGGGTCGGCCTTACCAAAATGGAGATTCTGTCCCATGTCTTTTGAAATCGGGTATTGAAATCCTGCATAAATTCGTGTGGAGCTCTCTTCATGGTGGTTAGTTGCTCAGCAAGAGAGAGGTGATCACTCTTCTCCTCGAATTTGTTCGTTAAGAGAGTGCCTAATTCGTTCCATGTGTCCACTGAATTCATAGGCAAAGCCCCATACCAGTCCAAAACTTTACCCTTAAAAGACAATGCTAGCAACCTGATAGCAATGTTCTCTTCAGTAACGTTGTGAATATAACAGAGGTTGGCAATATTTTTGATGTGCTCAATGGCAGTAATAGGCCCCTCCCCATTAAAAAGAGGAACACTCTTAAGGGCTGTCCCTGGGATTGGGTCATAATGTAAAAGGTTCAAATGGCTCTGACCATGAAAGGCCACAAAAGGTAAAGCCATGGTGATAACAGGTTTTTTGTGTAAGTATATTTTATAGTAGGTCTGGGAAAATGCCTTGCTGTATAGGGATGGGTCCTTGCAAATCTTAGTCGTCTTGCTGAGTTTAATGGTAGTTCAATGAATTCAAAAGGGACACTTTTGGCAGCTGATTGTGTAGTGACCTAGGCATAGGATGTCAAGTTGATCTCTGATCAGAGACTGATGTTCTTGAAAATGGAGTCGCCAGATGTTGGATTAGTGGTTCATTCTTGTTGTAACAGGACCAACACCAATCTTGAAATTTTTCTGAGCAATTAAAAATAGTCCCATTGGGCATGCCAAACAATGTTGACGCTGTGGATTGCACTCTTGACAAAAAGATTGAGCTTCTGTCTTTCACGTGACACAATGGAGACTCCCCTCTTGTTGTGGGTTTGGCAAAACTGAGGGGAGAATCTCTAGATAAGGGCTAGCTCCCTTTGATGCTTCTCTGAATATTTTCTACTACTATTTCTAACAATGGGGGGGTGAAAAGAGAGAAGAAATAACTAGAACAAAAAACTACTCTAAGTGGTGATGCACCAAATGATGTTGATCTACTCAGTTGTTCACACTTCAAACCAGAAAGGGGGCGAACATACACTTTATCTGGTAAAAAACTAGACTGTAGGGAGCTTTAAAAGGGAGGGTTAATGAAGACACAAGAAATGTAACTTACCACAGACGCTGTAGAAAACACACTATCTGATAGCTACTCTTTTTTGTCTCTGCGCTCCAGATGCAACATTTTTTGTTAACTTGCAAAATTGGGGCTTTGGCTACACTAGATGTGTTGGTGTCAGTTTGTGAGAGCATCAAGCTAAAAGAACTGAACACAGAATTGATACACAGACACACTCAAAAGCATAACCAGTCAGATAGAAGTAAAACATTTTCTTATTGATTCAAGGTGAAATTTTGGCAGCTTTGTGCCATACAAAAATGAGATACATTTCTCCAATGAGAGTTTTCAATATATAGAGAAAGAAAGAGGCTTTTGGCGCCTTCTGAAAAAAGCTGCCCATGCTGCGTTGAATGTCTAGGGAAGAGAAAAATTGGTCATGTTGGTGTCATCCTTCTAGAAAGCCCTGAAATAACCATGCTGTAGATGTCGCCAGTCTGGACTTTAGCGCCTAATCCATATTAAAAATCATTGCAAAAGCCATGGGTTTTACGCGACTGTCTGTTCATTAATGTAAAACAAGAAAAAAATAGGGCATGCTTTTAATGTTTGTGCTCCTTGATGACCACTTGGTGGAGACTGTTTCAACCGTTGGATTAACTCCTCTGTCGACGCTTTTTTTTGCCACCTGGGTTGTTTTATTTGCCCCTGCGCTTGGGTGGGTGTCTTTTGGAACATTCGAAATGTTGTTGTATGTGTGTGTGGCTGTGTTTTGGATTCTCTGTTTTGTTCCCTCTTTCTTTGCTATATTTTGTCTCTTTTTGGCAATTTGAGCTCTTAGGGCTATCTTCTCGTCCTTTGCTGGCTCTTTGGGCTCCTTTCTCGACAGGGCATTGAGTTCACTTGCGGCCTTCGCTTATGAGTTCTTTCGGGCTCTCTTCAACTGTTAACATGCGCGGGCCCATTTTTAAACATTTGAGAATCAACGGCTATTCCATCATCATAAAGTTGACGTCTGTAGGCCCGTCGCCATTCGAAAGCCAACGGTTATTTCACTGCCTTAAATTTGACGTTCGTGCATTCGTCATCGGACGTTTGAACCTCCAACGACTAGTTCGCTACGTTGAATTTGACATCTTCGGGCCCGTCACCCCATTGGCAATTTCTTCAGCTTTCCGCAATTGAACCTTTCGTCGATTTCCTTTGGACAAAAGTCCGAAGGAATCCCTTGTCTTTTCTTTGGATTTCCTTCGGACATAAAATCCAAAGGAATCTTTTGCCCTTCGCTCTTTGATGAACCTGCTCACTGCCTTTCGCGAGGGCCCTTTGGGTCTTGAAATGCCCCTTTGGAACTTCTGATTTGGTCCCTTTTTGGTCGTCGAGAGTCTCCCGCAAGGGCACCTGTCCTTCGGGCTCCCTTGGTTCTCAATTCCTTCGGACAAAATGTCTGAAGGAATTCCTTCGGACATTTTGCTTGAAGGAAATCTTTTCTTTGGAGTCTCGGCTCTTTCTCGCTTCTTGAATTCCTTTGGACATTTTGCCTGAAGGAAATGTGCCTTCGGATTTTCCCTTGGATTTTCTTCGAACAAAATGTTCGAAGAAATCCTTTGTCTTTTACCTTGTATTTTCCGAAGGACCTTTGCCTTTGTTTGTTGTGGATTTCCTTCGGACAAAAGTCCGAAGGAATTCTTTGCCTTGCTCACTTTTCCGAAGAAAAACTCTGCCCTCCGCAAAGAAATCTTGTCTTTAGTTGTCCTTCGGAGCTTGCCAAATGGTCTCATTTGTCACTTGTCTGCCAAATTCTTTGCCTTGCTCACTTTTCCGAAGAAAAACTTTGACCTCCGCAAAGAAATCTTGGACAAAAGTCCGAAGGAATTCTTTGCCTTGCTCACTTTTCCGAAGAAAAACTCTGCCCTCCGCAAAGAAATCTTGTCTTTAGTTGTCCTTCGGAGCTTGCCAAATGGTCTCATTTGTCACTTGTCTGCCAAATTCTTTGCCTTGCTCACTTTTCCGAAGAAAAACTTTGACCTCCGCAAAGAAATCTTGTTTTTAGTTGTCCTTCGGAGCTTGCCAAATGGTCTCATTTGTCACTTGTCTGCCGAATTCTTTGCCTTGCTCACTTTTCCGAAGAAAAACTCTGCCCTCCGCAAAGAAATCTTGTCTTTAGTTGTCCTTCGGAGCTTGCCAAATGGTCTCATTTGTCACTTGTCTGCCCCTCGCAAGGCACTTGACCTTCGGGACCTTGTAAAAGACTCGTACTTATTTGAAACTGGCTCCTTCTTTTGTCAATAAAAGCCCTGTCCAAGGCAATTGGCCAAAGCGAAATAAGCCCCATATCAAGTTGAGAACCAACAAGCTTGGATCTCTCAACTCTTCATAAGACTAGGACTATTGCAAAGGGAAATGGAACATTTGCAGTAAGTGTTGATGCATCCAACACTGACGGCTCAGAACAACAGGGAAAGGAGACCAACTTTTGGCCCGCGGGGCCAAAAATGGTCAACAGTGCAACCCTTTGTCATGCACGTGCCCTTAAAGGTTCAAATAAAGATGCTAGATGGCCGTCAAAGCAAAAGCCATCAAATAAAAGAGGAAAGCTATTCAGGCAATCGCTTGTGAAGATCCATAAAAGGACGAGCTATGCCCATAAAAGAGACGAGGCAGGTTGTGCCACAAGTTTCTACCCATAGTCCAGCCAGACCCACGGAATCAATTTGAAGGCATAGCACTGTGCCACGCAATGTAATCAGGTGAAAGAAAGTTGACGACCATCAGGACTATCACTACTAAAATTCTAATGTTATTTAAATTCGGAGGTTGCTGGTTTTCTGCATGCAAATGGGGAACCACACATTTGTTTTCTAAGCTGATTGGATTGGCTAGAAAGTTGGTTTCAAGGGCTTTTCAGCAACACAAAATTCATAAAGAATAGATGCATAATTCAAACAGCCTGGTCTATCAGGAATGGGTCAGTAGATGTAGCCCAAATATGTTTGACAGAATAAGATACATTTGACACTCCGAGTGGTATAACCAACAATATGCATAAATATTACACAAATACCTCATTGGTCTCTTCATGTTAATCAATGGCCATTTGTCTCAAGATGCCCCTCTAAATGTTGAGCAATCCTCACCAATGCAATTGTGCAATTCAATTAGTTGTTCTTTTCAGCATATGGATTTACTGCCACTTGCTATCATCCCCCAATTCCATGCTGATTGCACATGTTGGGCTGCTCTTAAAGGTTCTGGGCTTTCCCTTTGCATATGAAATTTGAGTCATCTTCTCCAATCCAAAGATGCTTTGTGATTGGCTGATTTGCTAAGAGCTTGCCATCGTCTGCCACTCGTCCAAAGATTATGCATTTGCACAAAGATGCCATTTTGATCCTAAGGAGTTTTTTCTTTCAGTTCCAAGCAATCTCTTATGGCTGCTCTAAAAATAGATGAAGAAAATGCTTCATCCAGATCTTTCTGCCGTTTTGGAAATTGCTTTCATTCAAAGGAGTCTAGCACAGTATCTGCATTGTGTTTTTGTGAATAATTCTGCATGGCTGAATAGCCTGAGTATTGGTCCAAGTCATGAAGAACACTGCCAATATGGAGCAGAGCTCATGAAAATCTGAGAACTCATAAGGATAGGAAAACGGTGTCACTCTACATTCCCATGTGCAATAGGATTTGTAGGATGACTGAAAAGATCCACTCACTACATCATATGATTTGATACTAGATTCTTTCTCTGTTGCACAATCTCTTGTTTAAATTCTGCTGTGTATGAACTATTGCTTGTGAATTTGAAACAACCTTCTTAAATGAATAATAGGTCTCCTGTGTAAAGATTGAAATTGTTCATACATATTAGTTATCTAGTCTTCTTTACATTCGTGTAGAGTGAGTTTTGGATTTGGCTTTGCAAAATGTCTAATGGATTCTATAGGTAGATGACTCTATTGCCCAATGGATGGTAAATCTTTGGCCTTGGTGATCTGATCAACATTTATTAAATCTCTTCTCCTTTTTGCTCTATGAGAGCTCTGAATTTCATGGCAGCATACTATATATAAGCTCTCTGTTGTTTCTGAACCCTATACTTTTCCTTGCCGAATCTTTCACGGGCTCTCTTTTATACATATTGCATGTGTCTGGAGTTAAGTATGAGCATTGTGTGTTGATAAGGAATGAACGGAATACTTGTGGTTTTCATTTCCTTGCACAGATCTGAATTGTTCTTGTTGCAAATTAATGTGGAAAGGCTTAATTGAATGATCAGATTTGTGGTGTGTTGTGTATGGGTGCAACTATAATTGTCCTAAGTCTATTCAAGTAACTTTGCTGCCCCATTGAAGGTTGTGTTTGTATTGGTGCAATTCTGAGTCAAAGCATTGTGTCCATTTGCTGTCCATGCACCAATTGGTTTTCAGTTTGTTCTTTGTGGTGAACCATGATTAAATGAGATTGAATCTTGTTTGAATTCTCCTTGTGCTTTTAAAGATACCTCTGCTGGTCAGAGACTGATTCATCTATTTAGTCCATGGTTTGATACATCATTAGAATAATGAGCAAGAATGAAGATCTGAGAGGTTATTGTTATTCATCTATTTTAAGTTCTGATTCTGAGTTTAGTTTGTATGAGCAAGTTTGCATATGTTAGGGACACTTAATTGGGTGTGTGCACATAGAGGGTCTTGCTTATTGTCCAGATTTAATGCATATGTAAATTGTTCCCCAGATGTGCATATAGGAACCCCGTAGGGAAGCCCCCTTATTTTGACAAAGCCAGAAGTGTGGAAGGTAGACCCCCCTTTGGCTGTTGTTGCTTGAGATCTGAGCCTGATTTGCGAAGAGAATTGGAAAGAGCCATTGCCAAGAAGTCCACCATAATTTCTGTCTTCTGCTAAAATCTTGAGTCGCAGATTTGAGCACCCACATACTCCACTCCACCTTCTTGCTCTCTTTTGCATCAGTAGCATCCTCTTCGGATATCACCATAGCAGAGGAGCTATGAGGGCCCACATTCTTCCCCCCCTATTATCACATCAGCATTACTGGAGAGATTTTTTAGATTGCTAGCCCTCGTCATTAACTATGTACTCATTCCTTGCCCCCTATGGTGACTTGGGCAAAACATTGTTGTAAATTAGGAGGTTTGCAGCAGACATCTTGGGTTTTGGCCTTCGTTTTTTCTCGGGTGAACCAAAATAAGACTGCCCCCAAATTGTATTTTCATTGACCCATATTGAATTTCTAAATTCAGCTATAGAAAACCAGACAAAAGGAGCATGGATTACCTCAAGTTCTAGCCTGCAGAAACAAAAGGAGTGCACCCACAAAGAGAGCTTGGAGTCCCAATTTGTGCAGTGATGCCCAAAACGAGCCCAGAAAAGCACTATTACATTCACCAGAGTCGTAGAAAAACTAGCCACAATTAGCAAGTTGCAATCAGAAGTAAAGAAAAACATCACCTCTCCAATTCTTACTGCCAACAACAGGGAAGGCATGGAATGAAGAGAGAGATTTTGGAGGAGCGTGGGGATTGCCACCCACGTCCTTTCTTGTTTCCACACTGATTACTGTTGTCCTATCCACCACTGCAATGACACTTTTGAGTGTGTGATGATGGGCTTCATCTAAGTGTTAGGGGGCTTTGTATCATTATCTTATTTGATATTGTAGTAGTCATATTATTCACCCTCAAGGGAGGGAACCTATGCCTAGGATTACTACATTTAATAAAGAATTTTCATGTTCTTACAACTCATGTTTGTTTAATGATATGCTCATATTTGATTTTGGCAGAACTATGCGGGTCTGAACATCATAAGTAATCCAATAACAAAGAGAACATTCATTGATATAATATGAAGTCATAGCATTCTACTTTGTGCTCGGGACATTTTTTAAAGACTCATTGCAAATATGCCGAGGACTTTTGAATTCTGCATGAATAATTGGTCATGGGAAGACTTTGACAACATTTTTCGATTTTCTAGAAAAGAAAAATATTGTGAAAATCAGTGAAAGCCAAAAAAAAGATGCATATACAGACATAGCCTGTAACCTAAGATAGCTTTGAGGTGAAACATATGACAAGACATGATATGTCTAATGATACAAAAGTTACAAATTGGCACTGAATAAACTTGGAAAGAGGTTGTAATGGAACAGCCTTGCTGATGGCAGCATGCTTGCAGAGTTGAGCCTTGCGGATGGCAGCATGCCGTCAGAGTTGCCCTGGCAACTTGTCCTATAGTGCTATACCCTCTGCTATATCCTGATCCATAGTCAATGATATTTAATTGAACACTCAGTCTCATATATTCTTGTTGTGCAAAATATGCATTCTCTGTAGGCTGAGAGCACAAAATCTAACTTCTTGGTGGATGATGCAGACATAAATCGTTTGGAGTTTGATGGCATATTGTAGTGTCTAATATTTTTACATAATATATTATAAGATAATAGCCATGTGTATTCTAGATCTCTATTGAATGAAGATTGAAGGTAAATTTCATCTTATTATATGAACTGCTAGCCCCTTTGCTAATATTTTGAATTGGACAAATATTAACTTTGTTGAGAATTATTTCATTGTATTCCAGTTTGTGCTCTGCATATACATCAGTTCGGAACTTGAAGATGTGTTTTCTTTTTGATAAGCTGATAAGCCCCTTCCCAGAGATTTAGTATCATCTGATAAATAATAATAATCAATACAAAGACAAACTGTTCTTTATTTTCACTTCTCTGAATAATCTTAATGAAAGTTCTTAGATGAGAATTATTCACATAATTTTGTAGCTCACACTTTGCATTAATTGCTTTTTCTCATGTTATTTATGATTGTGCAGACTCTGCGTGGCAAATGCTTTGCCAAGTGTGTTACAAAGCCTGGTACGAGTTTGAGTGGAAGTGAAAGCAGTTGCATTTCCAGGTGTGTGGAGCGTTATATTGAGGCAACTGGTATTATAAGCCGTGCAATCTTCAGTGCATCTCCTCGCTGATTGGGAGTCCACATTGATTAAAATGTCCATAGCAGGAGCCTAATCTACAGTGAGACAATCCAATTTATTTTCTGGAATTTAAACTTCAGGGAACGGATGATAAGGATTTGGCATCTTGGTTCCCGATTTTGAGAAAATGATTATTTATTTGTTTAAATTGTTTATCATCTATTTAATCTGCACATTGGTGTTCTACCACACTGTTTGCAGGATTTGCCAATGTGAAAACATCGCACGTCTTGGATTAGTCATTTTCATGCATTTGCAGCTAAGGGGATTTACTCTGCATTTTTTTTGTTACTATAATATTTCTGCATGCGAACCATTAATGTCTGATTGAATAGGTCTTCCTGTGATATGATCAGGGTAGAAGGTTAATGGGTGGCTATCTTCTTTTGAGATGGCAGTGTAGCCTATACCCAATTTGTTTCTACCAACTTTGGGGCAATCTTCGTATAGATAGTTAAGAAATATTTTTTATGCTGCTTTATAATTAGATAGTTATAATCTACTTGATTGATGTATGCAATAAAGCTTTTGGCATGTGGATTTAAACCTTAAAATTTTTCGCTTAGAATTTGATTTCTGGAAAATTCAGCCAATATAGTTTCAATGGAAATGGTGGCATCGTGATGTATATGTAGTATGACCCAATTTTTATGGAGGGCTTTGAAGGGGTTCTTTCAAACTAATTGATGTTTGTACCTTTGTTGAATGTGCTGGATTGAGTCTTCAACAGGGGTGGAGATGCCTTAAGAGGCATTTAAGCAAATGCTATTGGCAGTTTTTCATAGTGGCATTGGCGTGTATATGGGGTATGACCCAACTTCTTTGGAGGTCTTTTAAGGGATTCATTCAAACGAATTTTCTTCTTTTGTACGCTTTGTTGGATGTGCTGCATCGACTGATTTGAAAATAGGGAAGTTTTCCAGATGTGCTAGCAAAAACAGGTAAATGTGACTGATCCAAGATTATGTCACAATGATATTTTACCTCGTCTATTCTGTCGAAGGCTGTACTTTATATCTGTATTAGAAGCTACTGTGTATTATGTTTGACCTTGATTCACATTGGCATGATATTTCATTGTTCTTATTTAGTTATTTGTAAGGTTTCAGTGTCAAACTTCCCAGATCAAATGCAGATGACATTTGTTGCTTACTTTATATTACAATGCTGATCATGAAATTAGTCCCTGACCTGAACTATAAAATCTATTTTAGTGCTCAATAAAACTTTTAATATGATCATATGCTGTATTAAATTTATTAGTGTCACTGAGCTCAGGAATCACAATGGGAAAATTGTCGAACAAAAATGGGCAAGTTGCATCATTATGGACCATATTGTTTCCATGATCCATCTTCAATATTTATCGATGGATTTTGCATAGGGTTCAGAGATCGTGCTACCCCATGTTAATCCATAATTATTCTCTTGTTTTAACAGTCCCATTGTTATTATCGATCTGTCAATATTGTTGCACATGTCTCCAATATTATCGCCAATGTCTCTAATATCATTGTTAATCTGATATTGTCAGAGTCTTTGCTAGAATGTTGCAGATGTGTTGGAGAAAAGACCAATGGTTGATGAAGAGATTTTTGAGTTTTATATGGGGCAATATTTTCATGTTTTTCGAACTCCACGTTCTATTGAATATTATGATAAGTTTTGCGATTTGGATGCTCATTTTAATAGGTTGTTTTCATGAAAATGGAATTTGAAAAAACAATGCAAATGACTTTTTTTATAGCCTTGGAGTGCTTATCATTTTTAGATTTTTTGTTCATGTAGTTGTCTCTATTTGGTGATACCTCAGCTTCTATTGATAAATGAGCAGGTGTTTAGCTTTTCAGGCTATTTTGTTCCATTCGACGATGTTGCTAGTTGTCAATGTGATAATATTCTAGTTGTTGAAGACTCGAGTAATGTAATTGCTCATTGTTGTGTTGTGTGATTAAAGTTATATTAATGCAATATTATGCATATGTTTAGGGTTGCTTTTGATGGCTGCAACCTTAGCTCATACCTATTAAAAATATATGAAGATCTTCAATCGTATCATTCTCATTACTGTAGAAGAATATTGTATTCATCTCTATTCTACTTGTTTTGGTGAGATGGTGTACCTGGCAGCTTTCCTCTAATGATGTAAAGGTTAGATGGCATTCCCATTGCCTTTAGAAGAAATATTGTATTCATTTCTCTAAGTAGGTATGCACAGCAGCTTATTGTCCTTGCTCCGAGGGTTTAAAGGGGAGATGGTATGCATCTATATCTTCTAGTGCTATGGTAGAAGAGCAAACTATCGGAATAAACAGCTGGAATTTGTGATTTGGATATTGACGTTGAGTCAATTACAACTCTACTGGAGAAACGTGTGTTGCAAATAAAGCAAAGGTCCTTTAGTCTCTTATTGGTAGTCGGGGACCTTAGCTGTCGAGTCAAAAGGACAATGACCATTAAATCATGAGACATTTTCACACAAACAAATTATAAACTCAAGCAAGAGACCCTTCAAACGATTAGAAATGAAATATCAACATTTTCTTTTTCAAGAGACTCCATGTGGTGGGGAAGAGCACACAATTAGTCAAGCATTACTTGAATTGAGAATACTAACGATAAGTTAGACAAACATTAAGGATGATAATACAAGCATATATCTTGATATGTGGTTTATGTGATAGAAGGTTTTGATAAGTTGGAAGGAGGTATATATGGTATCATATGGTTTGAGAAGTTGGAAGTAGACGAGTAGTTATGCTTGGAAGTAATAGATGAGTTCAAGAAAGGATTAAAAAAGTGGCAATCAGATATTATAAAAGGATGCTGGAGAAAAGTGTATGTGATAAATCAAAGCTAAAATAAATAATTAATGCATTCAAAAGAGGGTTTGCAAGTTGGAAGTAAATAAGTTATGTCGGGAAGTTAAAGATGAGTTCAAGAAACAATTTTAAAAAGTGGCTTTCAAATGTTATCATAAAAGGATGTTAGAGAAAAGTATATGTGATAATTAAGCTTAAAGGTAATCATTAATGGGTTATGGAGGCTTTGCATTAGTTTAATATCTTGTTATGAGGGTACATAAGGATATTGGGTGCGAAGCACCAAAACAAATATTTTGTACCATGTACTTGTTAAAGTAAATTGAGTTTAGATTACTTTTTGTTTCTTTATCTTCAAATTGTTAGGATACTTGTAGTATTGTGGCATTTAAACATCAAAGACCATATTCTCTAAGACCTCTTCGTTCCTACAACCTAAACATTATATATCAAGGAGCTTTTTATTCTTTTATTTTTTTGAAGTCTTAACATTAATGCTTTGCAAGTAAAAATGAAAAAATTTCAACGCTCAAGTAAAAATGATACAAAATATGTGTTAGACTAAAAAAATTAGAAGAATGTAAAGCTCCTTGATATATGGTGTTTAGGATATAGGAGCAAAGGGGGCTTGAAGAATGTGGTTTCTGATGTTTAAATGCCACAATACTACACACATTCCATCAATTTGGAGATAAAAGAAATAAAAGGTAATGTAAGCTCAATTTACATTAACAAGTAAATTGTAAGATAGGAATCAATCTCCCTTAAAGCATGATAAAGTGTTATCAATGGTTGAGCATAGAGGGTACAATATTTGGGGGCACTCTACTAAGGAATGTACAAAATGTTTTTTGGGAGACCTTAAAGGTGGAAGAAAGTAGTAATTTACAATTAACAAATGTGATTGAGATTTGAAGATAGAGAAATAATGGGACTGATTTGAGTATGCAAAAATAAGATTGAATATAACATTATGGTAGAGAAACAAAGATTATTAGGAATTGTTTAGGATGCAAAAGACATCAATAAACAAGTAGAAGTAAGGTGTAAGTATATGCACATAAATTAGCACACATGGACTTGTGCACTCGACTCCTTGGGGCTTGGTTGATGTAGTCGATGTAAAGGATGGCCTAGGGATTTGGTTTTTTGTTTGGTGGAATGGGATTTGGGATAAGTGGTGGCAATGGGTTCTTGTGATGGAACCAAAAGGCTTCAATAGTGTTTTGATATTTGTTAAGATCGTCAAACTGTGTGGAAATGGAACTCCAAGGGCCCTTGGTCTCTGATACCACAAAAAGGTGGAGTTTTTGGTCAATGCTAGGTCTGGAGAAATGAGGGAGATCGGGTTGGATAACTCGTGGGAAAAAGTCTACTCTACTGGGTTGTTTATGTTTGATCAATGTCATACATTGAATGTGAATGATATAACACGAGGTTAGATCTGATGAGAAGAAAGAGGTGTGGATGAGAGACTAGTCTTGGATAATGTTGTATTGATGTCTCTCGTTTTGCAGAAGGACAATGATAGGTGGATCGGGGATATGTTCTTGTTCTTCTAAATCAGTTAAAGACTCTACGATGAGGTGGGGAATTGGAGTGGATCGAAAGACCTCACATTTGAATTCAATGTTAGTGTTAGACTGTGTGACGATGGTGGGACTGGGTGTTCTAACTATAGGGAATAAATTGAGTCAGACAAGACCTAGTGTGTCGGTGAGGGTCATCCAAATAAGACAAGACAGAACCTAGGGAAAAATGTATGAACTTGTTCAGGGAATGGCTTATAAAGTGTGCTTGCTAGAATGTTGACGCAGGGCTTGATGTATGGTGCTTTTACGAATGGACAAAGATTATGTGGGATGTGGTTGCTTGCATATATTGGCAAGGTTTTTTGGTATGGCTCGTGTGTGTTAGCAAGGCTTTTGACAATACTTTTGTTGTTTTTGAACTTTTCTTAGTTTTTCAGAAATAAATGTTTGTTTGCTGAAAATAAAACGCTGAAAGTAAAAGAATATTAAAGTTGAAAGTAAATGAAAACAAAAACTCTCTTTTTAATCATTGTTTTCAATGTTTGAGACATGCAAAGAAGAGGGGAATAAATCTATACTATCATGCAAGATATTGACTTTTCTTAGTTCTACATGCATGAAAACTAGATGAAATATTTTTGTTTGTTTTGGTTGTTTTGCATGAGATGAACTAAATGTATAGATTGAATCTATGTATGCAAATAATGTAACAAGAAATCTGATCTAAAACAACAACAAAACACTTTTTACGAATTTTATTTTTCACAAATAACTAGCCTAGCTTTTCAACTTCCCTAGTTTGTTAAGAACAAGTGTTTATGAATGATTTGGTACAATGGAAACAAGAGATGCAAATTCTGATTTTCTATTTTAAGAGAGAAAAATGAGTGCTTTTAACTCTTCAAAACAAATAAGATCAATAATCTATTACCCTTGTGTATGCACTTACAGTTGTTTATGTTTCTGTATTCGTCTAGGTGATTGTCTAGAATGCAAGATCTTTTTCAGGATGATTGACTATTTGCTAAGATCTTTTTCAGGATGGTTGGTGAAATGTATTGCTAATTTGAAATAAAACTAATCTATTAAAATACAAGGACAAATCGAAACCAGCGATGTTTTTGTAGTAAAGACAAATAAAAAGTAACAGATCTATTTCACTATTGAAGTTATTTTATTTTCTAAATATATAAATCTAATTTAACACAATAACAAACTATACTAATGAAGAAAAACAAATACAAGAAATCAAAAGAACTCCAATCAAATTTTGGAATAAATCAGTTGAAGTGCATGTAGTGTGTTGATAGGAAAATATTCAGTATGCTAACTTTGTATGCTCTTATGAAAATTTTAAAAATTATCTAGATGGAAGATGTACAAACCCTGGAATAAGATGGGAAAGGGGGGAGACAACAATTCACAAATAGAAATCAATTGAATTGAGGCTGGCTAATGTCTTGGCTTGTAAACTTTGAGTTACTTTTACTAAGAACACTTCTTTACTTGCAATTATGTAGTCAACTTAAAAATAATAGAGGTTAAATCTTCTACCAATTGTAGCAAGGTTGTGGTTGTAAAAGCTTTTCAATAACAACTTTTAATGGTAATTTTTGGATCTAAAATTAGGTCAAAATTGACCTTGTATAAAGAGATGGGAACTTGCATGGAGGAGTTCAACTAAGTGTCATTGTGAGTTCAACTTGAGAGGAACTAAAGAAGACTAAAAGTAGGAGAGGGAGTGTGCTAGACTTGATTGGAGGCAAACACAAGATAAAAACAAGAAATGCGAAGCTAGTTGTCTAAAACACGTGAAAATTAGAGTTACAAGAGCTAATTTTGGAAATCGTTTCAACTATTGTAGAACCACTATTTTATGTGGGGGTGGTTGTAGAACCACCGTTTATCTTGATAAAATCACCGCTTACAATTACAAGATTGCCACACATTTAATGCATGACATCTTTTTAGCATTAGAACCATCGCTTAAATTACAAGACTGTCATGACGGTTGTGTAAAATAAGAGGCAGTTTTGTAACTAAAGAGGGGGTGGTTTTGTCACTTGGGACAGTGGTTTTGTCATCTTTGGTCAATTTTTGAAACATAATGAAAATAACTAAGAAGATCAGAGTCAAGGAGATCGAAAGGGGTCAAAAGAAGAATAGGGAAGTATAAGGGAGGAATAGAGCTAGAGATTTCCATGTGGAGAATAAAATAAGAGGTCATTGCATCATCATTAGATTTGTATTGAAAGTGTTGCACCGTATAAATTTTAGGTGCATATATAGTGCCCCCTTGGGAGAGCGCCTTGTCATGAGTTAAAAGGTGTAGTCCCGAGTAAGACGTGTAGAAAGGAAATGGGAGGTTAAAATATTTACCTTACGTACCTAAGTAGAGGAGTGAAGCTTGTCAAGACTCCGCACAACTTGCAAACAAAATACGAGATTCAAATGTGATTTTAAAAAAAAAAGTGAAAAACATGTGTAATTGAAATATGGTAAGAAATACGTACCATACATGCGGGGAAGACCATACTACTTGGACTATCCCATTAGGGGACTGAACCTGGTGCCAAGCCATGTATACGTACAAAACTGTAAAATTTGCTATAGGAGAATAATGAATATTGTTAAAATGTTAGTAATAAAATACTAATGCAAGATCCAGGAAAGATAACTCATATATACGAGAATAAATACCAAAACAAAATCTTATGTCAAAAACAGAAACTTTTTGAATCAAAATGGCTAGTTTAGGACCCAATATATTCAAAAACTTGTCAAAAATAGTTCATTTGTGTCATTTGCTTTAAGAGAGATTTTTGAGCTCTGGATTACCGATGACTGTTTTGAGCACAAAAATAGTCAATAAAAAGAGGGCCATGAGAGAATAATGAACATACCAGTGGGAGGCATGATTGGATACAATCAGGTCAATTTTTGCTATTCATTTTTGCTCCAAATTTAAAATTTTAATTCAAATTTAGCTGAAATTTGATCAAATTTAATTTTTTTTTGCTTCGTGGCCATTGTTAGGGAGAGTAGGTTAATGATTTATAGATTTTTTTAGATTTTGGGTGGGTTTGTGGGGCGGAGGAGCAAGGGAAGGGGTTGGAGAAGTCATGGACAACTGGCAAAATTGCCATTGGGGTTATGAAACCGTCCCCCTTTATAGGGTGGCAGTTTCGTAACTGCAGCAATAATTTCATAACCGCTACGAGGTGGTTATAATATCTCAACCTTGGGGCGGTTACGAAACTCCCTGAGGCAGTTACATTACCACCTCAGGGTGGTTTTATAACCATTACCTACAAACAGGGGCAATTTTACACATTAGAGGAATGCAAATGTTTTTGACTTGCCCATAGTCGATTTCTTTAATTGATGTAGGGTCTTTTGCTTGTTGTAGGAGTCTAATTTGATGAAACAAAGCCCAGGAGCAAGAGTGGCTCCCTCGAGTCCTAAGATTTTTTACAACTAATGAGTTGGCTCTACTTGATCGGGCAGAGATACTTTGCATTGCATAGGCAGGGATCACCCCCTCTTTTATCTGGTTATTATGTGACTTACTGACATATTGGGATCTTGATTGAAACACTTTCATGTTTCCTCAGGACCCAAGAGAGTGGGTGATCACTCTTGTAGACGTGTATCAGATCATTGGTCTTCCTATGACTAGTCGATTAGTGTCTATTCGTGATGCTAATAGTCATCATGAGGCTTGTAGGTAGGCAAACCATTTTAGAGACACCGATGAATTTGATGTGGGTGCGAAGTGAGGAGTGAGACTTTCTCAGGTTAAGAGATTAAGGATCCCTAACATGAGGAAGGCCATAATTGACATCTTTGCCTTTCGATTAGTGGGGGATAAGGGCACCAATAGGCTCTTATAGCGCTGGTCATTGATTGTGCAACGTATAAAGGAGAGAGGGGCTCGTTATGTTTGGAGCTAGGAGATGATGTCACATACCTATAAAGACCTATATCAAGTGGCTAACCTGGGAGCCCTTTCCATTAGGCATTTGAATCTCATTATGGGTTGAGTTTATGAGAGGATGATCCCCTACTAGAGGGAGGTATTGATTGGGGCACCAAGAGACATTAGGGCCATTAGATGGGAATATGTGGCCTCTTATTTTTGATCTACCCCAAATCATGGGGTCTTTGATGGTGATAGATTTGATTGCCTTGCCGTACCGAAGCATGGCAGGATGATGGGCCAATGAGACAGTCTATCTCACGAAAGTCGTTAGGGATACAGAGGCTTAGGATAGACTACTACAGGGTGAGGTGCACCCTATGGATCAAATGCCACAATAGTTTGGTATGCCCTACGTGGGTAACCTCCCCATCCCTGGAATTGTCTATAGGGGACCCATGAGGTGAGAGCTATGAGGCTGGGGTGACTGGCATGGCACTTGCTAGTGCGAGGGGTGCCTATACCCTGACCAACTTGACAGGCAATTGGAGGAAAAATTGGAGCTGGATAGTCACAAATGGGTCCACCACTGCCACCACTACACCCACTCCCTGCACCACTACCACTCGACCATGCATATCAACAACAACAACAACATCTAGGAGATGGAGAGGGTGAGGCCTAATATTACATTGAGCTAGAGAAGGATCTGGATGTAGACGAGGAGGAGGTTATAGATGATGACTCTGATACTGAGTGGTAGGAGGGAGATCCAGGTCAATTACTGATTTTTTTCATTCATGATTACAACTTCTATTTTGATTTCTTCTAGTTACTTGGATATTTTTAATGTGTTAGATTTTCTCATGCCAACTTAGATCTGATTTATCTTATGTATCCTATGATTGCAGATACTATGGGCACATGGAGGAGGATGATTAGGTATAACTTGATCCTCAATTGAGCACTGGTCAGACATGGGACCAATTGTTGGTAGATCCTGGACTTCCTACAGGGATTGGGCATCATACAAATGAATTTTCCCTAATGTACCATGCCTCAGTGATGATGACAATGTTGAAGATAGAGAACAACACTTTTTTGGCTAGAGCGAAGAGAGTGGAGGCCCTGGTGGACACCATGGTGGGAGGAGGTGACAGAGCCTCCAATCATAGGACATGGAGGACAGTGTCAGAGGGAGGTGCAATCAGGGACCATCCTCTCAGACACTGACTTGCAAATAGGGAGGCGACACCAAAGGGAGGCATGATCAAGAGACATCATCAAAACTCGAGCCCCAAACATTCCACCACCTTAAATCCTTCCTATAGGAAGATGACAAACCTTTGAGCATTGTTGTAGATGTTTTGGACATACCATTGCAAATGTCTGTTCTTTTTGAAATGCCCTGAGGCATATCAATTTTTTATGGAGGTGCTTGTATCATAAAATTTTATTGTATAAACATGACAATATATATATATATATATATATATATATATATATATATATATATATATATATATATATTTGGTACCTCTCATTGATCATTATGTGATATACTTCTTTATTTTCATTATGCACTCTAGAGGACTAGACATGTGATGATGTATGTATATGTGTATATCTTTGTTTTTGATATGTTGATATGGAAAATGCTTATGTACATGTGAAAACAGAATGTATGCAGACAAATCAATGTAATAGATGTATATATGTAACTACAACTATGCTAACATTTATCGTGCAGGTGATTACTTAATTACTTTGTTCACACTATATATTACTTTCAATTTGTTGCAAAGGATGAAAGGGAGAAAATAGAATAGATGTGGGACGAATCATACCTCAAAATTTTGTAGGAAAAAAGAAGATGACCTAATCCTTATGAGCAAAGGGGATATGTACTTCTTTCTATACTTATAGAATTCTAACTTTATTGGCTTCATTTAGAGAAACTTACCCTGATAAAATTGGTAAATGGGAAAAGGTTACCTTCTTCAAACGTACACTCTTTTTGACTTGACATTGCTATTGTATTTATCTTTTACTTCTTTTTTCAACCCCTTATACCTAGTCTCATGTGACCAAGAAGACACATGGGCTCATCATCGAAGGTTAGATATAGGTGAGTAAGGGCATCTCTTCCCAATGCCAACCCCACGTAATCAGTAAGATGCAAGGGTTCAATACCAAAGGCTAAAAAAGTGTGAGAGATGCATAATTTTGACTTTTGTATTTGCATAAGCTTTTGATTTTCATAGAAGCACCCACTTTTTTTTGTAAGGCCTTCACCCCCTAAATATTAGCCCCATACAACTAGTAAGATGCAAGAGCTCACCACTGAGGACCAAGATAGGTGGGTAAAGCTATTTTATTTCAGGTGTGCTAATGTTTTGCTTTCCAAAGGCATCATAAAAGGGGGACTCTATCACAAAGATTTTTGCAGACTCCATTATAGGCTAGCATTTTTATAAGTGTAAAAATTTGTAAGGAAAGAGGTGTACTTTGCTTATAATAACTAAGACAAGTCCAATGTGACATGATGATTTTGAGAATTCCTATTATAAGGTGATAAGGAAAACATGAGAATGAGGTAAATGTGATGTGTTGCATTTTGAAAGTTTTTGTATCGTGTAAATTAACCAACCAAATGATCATAAAACAACACTTATACTATGCTGGTGGATATATAACATATGAGAATGCAATGTAGGTGAGAATGTCATGATGTGTGAGGACTAGATGTAAAAATGTTTTAGATGCAAAGAGTTCATGAATGCACCAAAATCTTCGCCCTCTAAAGTTCATAACCAATAGGCTATATTATTGAAATCTTCTATTACTAAGTAGGGGCCTAACCAACTGGGTCTAAATTTTTGATCCTCTTCTTTTTTTTGTCAATTCGACTGTCAAGTCTAAGATCGAGGTCTCTAACACAGATTGGGAATTCATGGATGTTTTTATTATATTGCTTACACATGCGGTCAGTTTAGGCTATGTGATTATTGGTGATGGTGATTTGATGCTCATCTAAGAGCTCTAACGTGACCATGCGTTCCTCTCTATACTCTTCTTCATCAAGGATGCCTTGAAGGAAGATGTGAAGGCTCTGTATTTCCACTTCTAAGGGTTGAATAGCCTTAGACCCAAACACAAGTGAATATGAGGTTTGCCATGTGGGTGTTTTAATAGTTCTTCTTTAGGCCTAGAGTGTTGGATAAAGTTGCAAATGCCAATCCCATTTAGAGTCTTTGATGGTTTTGACCAGGATTGACTTTAGGGTTTTATTGGTAGCCTTGGCTTAGCCATTAGCATGTGGATAATATACGTAAGCGAAGTGGTGTGATATATTGAATTTATTGCATAGTTCATAAACTTTAAGATTATTGAAAGGGGACCCATTATCAGTAATGATGACCTATAAGACCCTGAATCGACAAAATATCTAGTTTAGGATGAACTTTACAATGACCGATCCGATCAAAGTTTTTAGGGGCATCGCTTCTGCCCATTTGGTGAAGTATTCGATCACTATGATGATGAAATGATGACTATCTAAGGAAGTAGGGGAAAGTTTACCTATTAAATCTAGACCCTTGGTAAAAAAGGACCATGGAGTGATGATAGGTTACAATGCCTTAGTGGAAATATGTATCGTGTAAAAAATGTCGACACTTATTGCATTTACATACATATTCAACAACATCATAATCTAGAGTGGGCCAAAAATATCCCATCCTATGGATTTTTTGAGCAGTCATGTGGCCACCAAAATGTCCACTGCACACACTGATGTGACATAAAAAGAGGGCTTTTTCTAACTCATCTTGGTCACACATCATACCAACATGATGTCAAAGGCCTTATGATAAAGGATTGTGTCTAAGATAACATACTTGGATGTGATAACATGAAGATGTCTCCTCTATTGTGAATTGGAACCTTCAAGGTATATGCGTTCAACCAAGTAATTAATGATGTCCATGTAACAAGGAGAGGAACTAATGGAAGGGTTTTTTATATAATATATCACCTCATTGGTAAAATCAGTATTAATGAGGTTGTTAACATTTAGAGGAAAATCAACCAACCAATTAGTGATGATCTATCCTTTAATGGACTTTTGGTCGATATAAGTCAATTTGAACTCACTTAAGAGCATAATAAAGAATCCAACCCATCGAGAGAGATCTAGATGGGTTAGGAAATTTTGAAGGGCTTGAGATCTTACGATAACTCTCATTTTTTGATTAAGCATATAGTGTCACATCTTCTTGGTTTTGAACATTATTTCTACACATTCCTTTTCTACTTGAGTGTATCATGTCTTATAATTGATAAGGGTTTGACTAATGAAATAGATTATGTGTTCTTTACCAATGTCATCTTCTTGAGTCAACATACATGTGAGGGATACATCAGTCTCTCTTATATAAAATATCAAAGGCATATCTAGCTTAGGTGCCATAAGCATGGGAGGAGACATGAAAAAGCGTTTCACTACCTCAAATGCTTCTTGACAATCACTCATCCAAGTTAGGCCATTTGTATTTTTGAGCAAGTTGTTAATGGGATGAATGCAAGTAAGGTTAAGGATAAATTTCTGGATAGCTCCCAACTTTCCTAAAAATGTCCTGATGCTGGATTCATCTATGGGAAGGTTCATTTCTAAGATTATTCAGATCTTAGCGGGGTTAATATCAATCCCATGTTGGGAGATGATGTAACCTAGGAGTTTTCCACTAGTGACTCTAAACATGTATTTCTGTGGATTGAGGGTGACTCCATATTCGATCAATTATGTGAGAATGATGCATAACATTCCTAAGTGGTTTTCACATCACCTTGCTTTTCTAAGTAAGTCATATATGAATACCTCCACTATTTTATGGATGGGGTCGTGAAATATGTGGGTCATATCCCTTTGATACATTACCCCTGCATTTTTAGGTTGAAGGGCATTAAAACATAACAAAAGGTTCCCCAAGGTGTTGTGAACGAAGTCTTACTTTGGTCTTCATTGGAGATGCAATCCTAGTTGTATCCTGAAAACCCATTCATGAGTGATAATAGCTTGTATAAAATAGTAGCATCAATAATACAGTCAATAAATGGGAGGGGAGAAGTCATCCTTTGGACATGCCTTATTAATGTCTCAAAAGTCTATGCATATTCATATTTTGCTATTTTTTTTAGCATGGGTATGATGTTGGACATCCATTTGGAGTAATCAATGAGTTTAATGAAGCCAAATTTTAATAACTTGATGACTTCTTCCTTTACTATTAATGTTACCTTGGGTTTGATGGGTCTGAGTTTTTGCTTGATGGGTTTTGTGTTAGGTGTCATAACTAGATTATAGAAAACTACACTGGGATTGATGCCTATCGTGTCGGTGTAGGAGAAAGCAAAGGATTTGAAAATATCCATGAGGAGTTTCTTGTGGTCTTTGACCTCTTGTTCATAGAGCACAGATCATAGCTTCAAATTATAGGTTTCTCCTCCATTTCAATATTAATCTCAATAGTTTATTCAATGAGGGACACATTTCCCTCCTGTTTACATCAGAAGTTGGAGGAAGGTCAAGGTCTTAGCCATCAATGTTGAAGACATCATGTTCATCATCTGAGGAGAGGTATTCATCCACATGATATAAGACTCATCAAACTTAGTTCTGAGGGTTAAATTAGGATAACATGTAAGTGAGAAGCCCCTCTTCTGAGGAAATGAGGGGAGGTTGTCATAAGCCTTTAGGAATTCAAGGATGGCCTCATCATTATAAATTAGGTTTAGGATATGGGGGTATTCATCTCTTTTGACATGGGTGACTTTTTGGTCATTAAGAGTCTTACTTATGAGTGGTTCTGTCTTGATTTATACTATAAAATCTGATTTTGGGATCGCTAGATGGGGGATAAAATGTGAAGATGAGGTAGTGATAGAGTTGGAAAGTTGATTGCTTTCTCTAGGGATTTCTTTGATGGAGATGAATTAAAAATCCTTGGAAAACTCATGGATGAAAAATTTGTACAACTTGAGATGTTTGGCTATGGTATGATAGAATTCAGACATTTGATATGCCACTAACTACAAATCTTCCTGGATTCTCAAGTTTTGGACAACTAGGCATTTTGTAACAAGCATACCTAACAATAGAGCCTTGTATTTGGCTCTATTATTTATACACTTGAAATATAGTTTGAATCCACAATGCATAACTCATTCCTCAGGGGTAATGAAAATGACTCCTACCCTGATGCCTAGGTGACACTTGGCCCTGTCATAGTGTAAAGTCCATTGATCATGTGTAGAAGGGGTCATTTTTCAAGTAAAGTGTCTTGTTCTTATGATATTTTAACCATGTGGACATTAAATATGTTGGGTAATCTCTCTCTTGATCTCTGGTGTCAAGGCTCAAACAAGTAATGAGCACTATACAAGACAAGCACAAGGGTTTACGAAGGTATAGAGAGATCAACCTCATGTTGTGAATGAAGTATGGAAAGAACCTCTGGAAACTCAAAAGGACATCTTTTAAGTTTTGGGTTGAGGTAGGTGAGTACTTTGTAAATGTGAAAGAATGCTTGCTTCCCATTTTATTTAGGGTTGGAAGAATGCCAACATAGTTGGGATCTCATTTAGGTGTGGGGAGTATTCCATCATAATTGGGGTTTAGTCTTGGTGGAGGAGGCACATGGGTGTTGTTGTACAACTTGAAATACTACAGATAAGAAATGGGTGACACTATTTGCCCTGTTGTTATGTGTGGGAAAGATTGTCAGAATTTAGTGAGTGATTTATCAGGTCCCTTTTCTTATATGATGGGAAAGAGGGGCCCCTCCTTGGGTATATAGGGGTGATTGTGAGTTCCAATGCCAATTTATGCCTTTCCCACTATCATAATATGAATCTTAGGTAACATAATAACTGGGGGAGGGGAACTGGTTTGATTGACTATTAATGGACTCAAAAGGTGATGAGATATGTAACCAGGCATGGGTAGATGTAAGCCAACCAACATTTTCAGAGGGAGTAGTCTTAACGGTTCAAGGATTCTAAGAAATCAATATGGTTCCATTGTAATGTGATCAACCAACATATTATGAAGTGGTTTATAAGTGACAAGGGTAGAACTTGGACTATGGATTGCCTCTATATGGTTGAATGTTGGGCGACCATGTTGAGAGTTGATAGAATGGTTGTTATGAAAGGAGGATTCCTTGTCCTTGGATACCTCCACCAGACAAAGGTCAGACAGGTAATCCAATCTCTCATGGGGTTGATGGACCTAATATCCAGAGAAGATGTAAGTTCCCACTCCTCGTGGGTCAAATGAAATAACTAAGGGAGTATCTTTTTCCAAGAGACTAATAATTTCTATAGTAGATAGGGTGGAAACTATATCACTAGGGACCTATTCTAAGTTACGGATATTTTGAGTTGTTGTTATGTCTTTCTTGTATGATTTACCTTTTAGTAAGGTTCAGGACACTTCTTCCCCTTTCTTTAGGATGACCACCTTAGGCTTCAACGATTCAATGACATTGACCAATTGTTAGGGTTTTATAATCCCATTGGTAGGTAGATGACATTCTATGTGTAACCCATGCTACTTATACATGGTAGCTTATAACATATCAAAATGTTTAGGATCCCCTTGAGCTACAAGAACCTGCTCTAGGTGTAGGAGCTAGATTTGTTGGAACAAGGTGGAAGGAATAACCTTCATTTAATGTATCCAAGGGCACCCTAAGATCATAATGTAATTAGTGTCCTTATCTATAATGTAGAATTCATTTAGGACTATCTTTGGGCCTAGAGTGATTAGGAGTACAATGGTCCCTATGGAAGTGGACTTGAGGCTGTTGTAGCTATAGAGAGTATTACATGTTGTCGAACAATTGGTTTCCCCATAACCAAGCTTTTGTGAGAAAGATAAGGGGACAATGTTGACAACTCCTCCATCATTAACCATGGTTCTTTTCATGTAGTTATTGTTGATCCATACTTGTAAAAACAAGGCCAGATCTCCCCTCCTAGTTAACTCAGAGTTAGGTCGGAGGATTCATAAGTAAAAAAAGTAGCCAGGGTCACATGATTCTTGACCAAGCATGAACATGTCCAAATCAATGTGGTTGATTTGAGCTTGTAGAAGAGGAGTAACACTAGATAAATTTCCTAGTCCCAGGGTATTAAGCAAGGCCAACTGGTGGGTAGGTGAATTTTTGAGTATATATAAGAAGGAAATGTGAGAGAATGTTTTGGTCAAGTTAGAGATCAAGTCGTAGTTCCCTATGAGTTTAGGAACAAATTCTATTTCTAAGATGTTTGAGGGATAGAGGGTCATGGGATAGTAGTCTCTAGTGTGAGTAACATTATTTTCCTCTTATTCAACTTCTAATTTTATGAATCCTATCATCTAATTTTTGCCTTGAACTCCTAGCTGAGGCACTAAATCAATGTTAGTGACTTTAGAAGTGGAAGCTTTGACATCATGAATTCCTACTATTGTGGGTTGACTATGTTGAATGGGGTGGCCTTGAAGGTTACCCTATATTGGCCTTGAGTAAGGTGTGTTTGGTGGTTGGGGAAAGGGTTGTGATAATATTTTAGGTTCTAGTTTTAGGGAGTAATGGGACTATTTGGAAGGGTTTGGGTGTTTGTACTCGCACTTCTTAGGAACATATCTATGAATGTTTGCCTTTCATCCTCTAGGAGCCTTTGTGTGAATTTGTTATATTCTTTATAGTTACGCATGTCATGACCTATGACTCTGTGGAAGAGGAAATAGACCTTAGGGTCATAACCTTTGAGTTGTATGTTTTTTCCTTGTTGCCCAAACCCTTGTTGATTATTCTGTTGATAGAAACTTTGATTCTAGAAATAGGGCTACTGTTCACCCATTTGGTATTAGATTTGGTTGTGGTTTTGGTATTGCATATTATGAGGCAATAATTGGTTGGAATCAACTGCATAATGGTAGGATGGGGGATTTGATCTATGTTATTTGTAGGTTGATATTAACCATTGTTTATGGGGTTTTGCTTCTTGGTTTTATCAGTAGCTAACTCTCTCTTATAATCATGGTTTATAGTAGTATAGTGTAAATGGGGTTGATGTCATATGGCATGGATGATATAGTGCAGAAAAAAGATGGGTGATGTAGTATTATACATGGTTGATGCAATATAAAATAGTAAGGGATGGCCGATGAAGTAGTTAATATGAATAAAATTCTAATTTGTCTATTTTATGTTAAATTGTAGTAATTATTTTAGATTTTGGATAGAGATCTGATTTGTGTTTTGTTGTTTAGCATATTATAGAGATGTTAGAGGCTATGGATATTACTAGATACAACATGGTTATTGAATTTATTGGATATACTATTTTGTGGTGGATCATGCAGAGTTGATTGTCCTTAGATTTTATGGGATTATGGAGATTCTTCGAATTCTATTGAGCGTTGAATTAGTGGCCATGCTCTTAGGAGCATGGGAGAGATTAATAGATACCTTCCAGTGGATAATGGATGGGGATACTATAGAGGTGGACATCACCTTAGATTATGTTGATGCGATTTTGGGACTATCAATCATAGGCATACTAATGGTGTGCGATAACCTAGATTTAGTTGATGAGAGGAGAGCCCTAACATTATGGGATACGAGATCATATAGGTATGACCAATGAGGGTTGGTTATATGATTGTTTAATATATATATCAACCATTCTATATATCTATAAGATGCTAATTAGACTTGTGATAGTTCATGTGATCTATCATAAGTCAGATATGTGAGTGCCTTTGTATATTATATGCATGTGTTGCTCTATGTTGGAGCAGGGCACACTATATGATTTATGATCTAAAATTTGGGTGCAATTCATGCATGGTTTTTATGGTATTTTGACTTGAGGCCAACTAACTATGGGGCCAATTATTCTTTTTAGGAGCTAGATTTATGAGTAGTTTTAGATGTACAAATTAACAAGGTTTCTCCATGTCATTTATGATGCCCTCCTATGAGTGTAGTGTTGGATGCAGGATCATGTGGTGAGGAATATTCCACACATGCCTGTGTTATAAAAAATGCAACATGATTATATTATTTGGTAGCTAACTAGTGGATTGAATATGTATGTCCATCATGGCCAAGCATTGTACAAGCTTAGTAGTGGTAGAGGATCACAAGGCACTACCTTTGGTGGGTAGATCCTCATACATGTGATCATGTACCTAGTTAGTTTGGTTTACCACGTCCAAAATATCTATTGGTGGTCCCAACATTTTGGGGCCACCATTTGAGGGAGTGGCATAGTGTAGGTTGTGGAGGGGTAGTTATTGAGGTGCCCATGATACATCATCATTGTCTTAGGGTGGTGATATGGTGGCAAAGATGACAATAGGAGTACATGCTTCTAGAGAAGGGGAGGTAGTAGTAGTATAGCAATATCAACACCTATAGCCATAAATGGCAATTAGCTAGACTATAGTATGGTGAGTATGTCATAAAGTAAGAAAAACTTTATCATATAGCTGGGTTGATATAGTGATTTTTATCTACCTTAAATCCATGGTAGTCAAGATGTGATATGTAGTCAAGTAGATGGTACCATTGTGGGTGAGTAAATGTGTAGTTTTGATTACTTGCATTTACTTGGAGATAGAGATACATGTTAGATATGAGAGATATATGTATGTTATTCAAATATTGGGATATATATGAGTTTTGATGTTATTCTAGTTTATATTTTATATATTCTATAGCAAAGGAGGCATGTTGGAGGACCATGGTGGAGGTTGCTCATCATGATATGTTAGATGACATATTTCCATAACATGATTCCAATCTGATGATAGAGCCATTGGTACCTTTGACCAAGGCATGTGTAAGCTGGTTTAGATTAGTCAAGGAAGCTACTTGAGAGCTACACAGATGGGCACTAGATGGGGCTTAGGTTGCACTACCACTGGGAGTTGATAGGGAGAGATATAGACATGGCAGATAATGGCTTAGGATAGAGTCTTACATATGGCTACAATAGGGAAGGTGCCGATATTATAGGCCTAGGTGGATAATTTACAAGGATGGGTCTAGGGGATGTAGTCATGGACAAGGTCCCTATAATGCAATCAATAGACATGATAATTTAGATAGGCCTCTATGGGTAGTGTAACACGTCCTTCCTAGATGGACATGGTGGACCTCAGTCACAGACCCAATTTTGTATTGTATTGTATCCTTTTGTATCATGATGTGTAAAATGATGATCCTTTTATTTATAGAGATGTTTGTTATATGACTCATTGGTGTTATCTGTGGATGCATTTTCTTTATAGCATGTGTTTATGAATTCTTGTGCTATAAGAAAAGTGTATGATTTATGATATATGATGTATGTGTTATTCTTTTCTAGTGAATGTGAGAAAATGCATGGTTAAAAATAATGAAAATAATGTAAAAGGATAAAGAAAAATAGATGTAAAATCCAAAAAAACACACACATAAATGTGAATGTAAAACATTCCTCAAAAGATGAGATATGTAAAACACTATGAGTAAATGAAATGTCAAAGTAGGAAATCAGGCAAATAAATGTAAATAAATAGAATACCAATGAAAGAAAAAGATTTAAACAAAGATATGTAAATAATTTAAATATCAATGAATGAATAAAACTCAAACAAAGATATGTAAATAATTAGGATGCGAATTTTGAGACAAACATGGGTGAATGAAAATAATAAGAATCTCTAAATGATGGGAACTCAAACTTAGTGCCTGTGCTGGTACATAAGATAGAAAATCATAACCCTCTAATGACATCACTAGAATGAAAAATAAGATGGTGTGAAAATAAAATGTGATGGGGTGTTTTTGAGTAAAACTTGGTCCTATCCGAGGTATCACAATGCAACTCATAACTAAAAACTAAGAGGTGTTGTGAACTAGGAATTTGACTAAGAAGAGGAGATTAGTATGGTGTTAGTGAATGAAACCAAATAAAAAACACACTAAGCTAACATCTTCATGCCTAGTTACTAGGGTGAGATTAGTAATAAAATCAAATTAAAAACACAACTAAAAAGGAAAAACAATAAGAATTCCTTCACCTTCCTTGGATGCTCCAAATGCTTTTGTAGTAGTGGCTTGCTCGATTTGTGCTCATGAAGTCCTTGTCAATGGAAGTTTAGCTACCTCCATCTCTCCCTGGCACCTTTGGCTTATGTCTTATCTTGGATTGGAATCAATTTGGCATGGTAACACTAGTTTCATGAAGCTTTGTAATCAATTCTGCATTATAACTTTTCATAATCATGTGTTAAAATTCATGTGGTAAGGCCTCCTATTTATAGATTTTTGCAGATGTCTAAAATCAACCTGAACTATCCATCTCAGGATTGAGATGTGTGGCTAAGGATTAATCCAATTATGCAATTAAAATTGATAAATAGGCTCATCAATATTTGGGATAAAAGAGCAATTAAGAGGCATGAAGGGCTTTGATGAGGCATGGGAGGCATGAATCCTAATATTTGTGGCATTTATGGCTTAGGGATGTCTTCCCAAAAAATGAGGTCACCTGATGATGCAGATATTCAATATTCATTTACAAAACAAATTATTCAACAATTTTCCATGGAATTATTAATTATGCCTTGATTTAGGTTAATTAGCTCTTAAACATGTTTAAGCACTTTGTGCACAAATTACTCAAATTGATCAAAATGCCTTGTTATTGGTCCAAAATTTGACTGGTTTGGAATTGGAAGGTGATGTTAGATGCATTGGATCCATTATCCCATTTAGAATATTATCAATAGCAAATAAAAAAGGCATGTGTCTTGTGTAATATATTTGATAGGAAAGAACAATCTAGAGTACCTAGGTGTAAAATTGGCATTTTGATTCAGAATGATTTGATCAAAGTTCAATGGCCCATAAATTGCATTTCCCCCTTTAGGGATACCCTAGCTAGAATCAACACTTGGCTATATCAGGTTTAAAGGTTTTAATGTTTTTAGGCTGAATTGTGCATTTTGGTGGAAATTGGTCAAAATCCTGATTGGAGGTTATCAGTGGCTAATTTTAGGTGTCTATAGGTGTAATTAGGAAGTGTGGTCAAAATTATGGTGCATATTTTTATCTTAGAGTTTTTATTGTAGATATTCACAAAAGAAGACCAACAAGCATATGAATTTAGATTTGAAGTTATTCAATATAGTTTTTGGTTGATAATCTCAATTACAACATAACAAGTTTAGCAGCTAGTGATTTTGGGATAGATTGGTTGATACACAACTTTAATTTCAAACTAAATAAAATATGATTTACACTCCCTCCATACATTCAAAACCTTCATTTGGTATCAGAGCTTGTCATAGTGAGATACATCAAACCTCACCTAATACTTATAAAATTCTTTTCATCATCTAAAGGACTTCCATTCAACCTCATAAGCTTTTTTTCACTTGAAATTGGAGTGTCCACTGGTATTGAATCCTAAAGATTTTAATTATTTAACATTTATTGGGCATATTTGGCTTGAAAAATGAATACTTCCTCTTTCTTTTGATAAATTAAAAATGATACTCATCAAAGGGAATATATGGGGTAATATGATATAAATAAGGAGTGTGAGGTGACACATAGATGACATGAAAATCTTAGAAAAAATGAGACACAAAATAAGTAAGCAAATGTTAAGAATTTTTTGACATCAAAGACCTAGGAGACTCCGACTAGTGAACATGCAACATGGGCTAATAAGTGAATCACATATATCATCCCATGAAGGCTATATGCATGAAAATTAAGATGGTCCTACCTTCCCATAACATGTTCCCTATTAATTACGCTCTCTGATAGTCTTGGATCTACTGTAAATATTGGGAACTTGTGTGACAAAGTAGGTGGCACTATAAGTATATGAAATAATGAGACCTCATATCTCAATATATTGGCCTACTGCACCCTAAAGTACCTCTGATCTATCATGAATCCAACTATGGATTTTGAGATTCGACTAAGATAGGAGATATGCCAAATATAAATCACATCTTTTCATATGATCTGACTTTTAAGATTTTTTTTGCCTTTTAATCATTGTCTTTTTCTCACATGATATGTCTTTTAAATTTTTGTGTTTTTTTTTGTTCCTCCTCCATATGGATTCAAAAATCAAACATGAGTGAAATAAGTAACTAACATAAGAGAGATTACACTTGGACACTAGAGTAAAGGACCTAAAGACCATGGTGTCTAGATATTCCTAGACTTGCCTATAAGTAAGTCTGCAATCTCAAAACTGACCTATATGTGCCTCAAATGAAAGGAAATAAGGGAAATATGAGAATCATGAAAGATCCATCTATGTAGTAAATGATATAATGATGTGTATGCTCATAGCTGATCATAAGGAGATAAAATAGTGTTATGAAAGCAATGAAGATATATTGTGATGTCATTAGAAAGTTATGTTAACCTATGAAGGATCTAGTACAAACACTAAATGAAAGTAGTACTCATCCCAAAAGAAGGGGAATAGAAATGGTCATCTCAAAGATAAGGGAATGCAAATGATCATCCCAAAAATAGGGGGAATACAACTACAAAAAATGATAATTACAACTCAAAGGAAGTACCAAAGTTATATTATAAAAATAAAGGTTGAAATTAAGTACCAAAGGATCAACAAAGAAACAATGGTGTAAACAATATGAAATGTAAGGTAAGTGTTAAAAAATAAAGTGTTGAAATGAAGGAGAATAATAATATAAGCAAGATATACACAACATGGCATCATAAATAGTAAAATGAAATGTAAAAGTTAAAGCCAATCAATGTGATAGTGTGAAGAATAATATGGCATGACACATATATGTGCTCACAATTGTTGATATATATATATATATATATATATATATATATATATATATATATATATATATATATATATATCATAAATAACATTAGATAAGTCCTATTGTAATTGAAATTTATCTTTGATCATAGTCTCATCTATCTTCTTAGGGAGTCATGCAAGGACTACCTAGTGCACGAGATCTATGGATAAATTAGGAGCACTATAAGGAGGAGGAGGGCATGGTGCCTCTTATGAAGGATAATAAATGTAAGGAAATGGAACTAGTGTGTGGCTGGTATACTTTAATCTATGAGAAGGTGTAAGTTGAGAAGAATATTGAGCCTTCATCTGAACATGACCTTGGAAACATTGTTGAGAGGGTAAAGGCATATGCCTTGGAAAATCACAGAAATGTTATTTGAGTACTCTACATTTGTTTGTATGGCGTGTAGCATACTAATACCAAAGATAATAGACATCCCCATGATTTGGGATATACTGTAGAGATATCTTTGGAGGTGGTAGATTATAATCACTAGTGTGAATCAAGATTACAGAATAAGTTAGTCCATTCATTCGTGACCAAAATTAAGAACAAACAACAAGAACTAAAATACTAAGCCTACTCCCTTAGTTGGGAAATGTCTATGAGATAAATAAATAAACAAGAAATCATAAACAATAAGCTATATTTTCTCCATGGAATTTATCATCAAATCTAGTCCACAAGCGTGATTGTGTCTGGATATAGAACTCAAAATCTTTAGCAATGTGATTGAACAAACACCTCCAACATATCCTCAAGCTCTATTGGATTGGTTTGTGAGTGAATTGGAAGAATTATTGAATCTTTTAGATGGATTTATACATGGTTTATTTTCACTAAAAATCTTTTTAAAAATGTGTAATGGCCTTGGCATTTATAGGTTTTACATATTAGTTGTGACCCATGGGATCCAGATCAAAATGTGTGGCTACAAATGGATTTAATTTTTGAGGTAAATGCATTGATTATTTTGGAAAGAGAGTGCATTAATAAGGCATAGATTGCCTTAATTTAGATATTTATCCCCATATATACCTAGTGCATGAAATTTTTTAGATGATGTCATAATGAGGTCATAATTCAAATATTTGTTAAACTTTGAATATGTCATAACTATATAATTAGCTCATTTCCATGGATTTTTAGTTTATCCAATTGATTTGATTTGTTTATTTATTTAATACTAATTAGCTTTTAGGTGCCTTATTCAATGTCTAAATTTGATTATTTTGCTTCAATTAATTGCCCGTAAATGTTGCTTACATAGTGGTAATCTAATTCTTGTTGAATTGAATGAAGATGGAAGTTCATTACAGTGCCATGCCCTAATTGGGGATGCATCAATATGTTTTATAAATTATATGTGATGTGTGTGAATGATTTAGTTAACTCCCTAGTATAAGAGTTTCAAACTAGTGATATCCAAGAATACCTTTCTTAATTTATAAATTATAAGTAACTTGAAACTAAAACAACACAAGATTTCATCAGATGGTGGAAGAATTTGTCCAATAAGTACGAGAATAACATGGTAGATGATAATCTCATTCATCTATTCACTAATGATCTCTACCCCATGTTGCAATATCGGGTTAGGACTCTCTCTAAGAACTTTGGAAGAAGCCCTCAACCAAGCTAAGTTCCAATATTTTCTCATGCTCCAATTCAAACCATCCCGACCTCTCATGGGCACTCGCATGCTCATTAAAAATAAAAACTGTCATGTTACCAATGATGGTGTCACTAATTCTTATGATTCCATTCACAATATTCAAGCCATCACTCCCACCAACGTTGTGGAACATGTTCCTCTTCTAAACAACACTCCTAATCCTCAATATTCCCAAACAAATTTGATTCACATTCACGAACCGTTATCTTTATATGAGCTTCAAAAGCATCTACCAAGGCCTCTACCATGAGATCTTGACCCCACTCTTCTTATGAAATCATGGTATGATCCAAACATTTTTTTTTGGTTTCATACAAGTTGGGGCCACTTTCATGAGACTTGTACACAATTATGTATTTTATCTTCAAATTTTCTCCTTGGCCCAAACTTTAATCACAATTCACTCATTGAAAAATTCCAACAAGCATATGACATAACCTTTAAATCTCAAAAAACACAAAATAAAAATCAAGCTTTCAACCATGCTAATGCTCATATTACCATATAAAGACCCTCTTCCTAATAATCAAGATAAAAATGACAAGCCTAATCCTTCCAATAATAATGTTAAAAGTATTATAGACCAAAATCCTAAATAAAATATGGTAAATATGACTAATATTCAAAGGGCAGTTGATTTCATTGATTCTACTCCAACAAACATGCACCAAACCCCCCAAACATTCTGTGTTATCCAAGATTCTTCCCCATCTCATCTAACAGAGTTAGGAAAAGAGGACCTTATCTCTTTCTAAGAACCAATTCCTATACCTCAATAGTGTAATACCTCTCATACTATTTCTACAACTCCCCTAACATATACACCTATTGATAACATATCCCAACCTTCCCATACTATTTTTTTAACTCCATCACAAGAAATACCTAAATCAACTATCTCATCATCTAAAGATAATCAACTGATTTGTCCTCACAATAAACTAACCACATCTTATCAACATAAATTTGAATACACTTCCAATTCTCCTTTCCAAGAGCTCCTATAACATTACACACCTCTATCTATCAGTCCCCCCATGGGTTATGATTAATGGGAGCCTATCATAGAAATTACTAATATCCCATCTCAAATACACTTTCTTGAACTCATGCAAACTTATAATCATCATAAAAACTGTCTGATGCAATTATTATTTGAAATGAACATCCTTCATCCTCCCCTAGCAGGATGTGAAGCTACCTGATCTAGGTCTGAGGATAATATCTTATAACAATGTGAATAAATGTCTATACATGTTGATGAAATAGTAGACACTTCTCTTTTTCTAAAATTTCCTATTGCTTCCATGATCCCAAAGGAGATTCTACTTCATATGGATGATCCTCCATTCTTTATTATCAGCTAAATCAGTGATATCCAAGTCAAACATGCTTTGATTAATGAGGGTTTAGGTACTTGTGTCACCTCTCTTGATTTCATTAAAACCCTTGGATATTTTAAGTGTAATATTAAATCCACATGAAGTACATGCCAAGGATACAATAAAAGGTAAATGACTCCTTTAAGTAATGTGTGCCATCCTATTATCATTCCCCTATCACTGTTTGAGTGAAAGTTATGATATTTAACTTTCCCCTTTCCTATAACATTTTGCATGGCATACCTTAAACTCATTGCATGAGGGATGACACTTCATCTGCTTGCTAATGTGTTAAGTTTCCCCACAATGGTGCTATCTATAAGATTTAAGGAAACACAAACCCTTTTAATTTTGAATAATTCTAAGAATGTGGTGTATTTAAAATTCCAACCCATGAACCCTTGCCTAGTGTCCCATTCAGGGAATCCCAACATTTCAATTATCCTATCAAATCTATTAGAGGTTATCATGGTCACACAAAACTAATTGTGAACATACCACTTAACCTCTTAGATTTTGATGATGATGAGCTAGATGAGATCAGCCTCAATATCAAAACTTTGGATCTATCCCCTCATCTCATCACCCAACTTTTTCCATCCTTGAAACTATATTCTTGTCAGCTACCTATCGATAATATACCCATGGTCTTAACCAAGAATAGGTATTATATTATTCATGCCACTTCTAAAAAAAATTTCATACCTACCTACACCATCAACCTTCATACACCCAATTGTGATGATGGTTATACTTTAGATGATCTATTTTTAGGACTTGTCTAGGCTAGAGATGCCAAGATTCTTTGGTATCGTACTTATTTATTTGAGTATTTTCATTCATACTATCAAATTAATTATTTCAAAGTGCTTAATTCTAGTATTATTCCTCTATTTTATAGGGTAAAGATGGAAAAATATCATGGTACACCTCTATTTTTAGCAGAGCCTCTTAGGAGTATGCTCATGGATCATGCTATGACCATTCTTTATCATTTTATTCAATACTAGAATCGTTTTAGTTTACTTCACCTAAATATGTTGGCTAATCTTATTAAGCCTTATGCACTTCCTACTTCTCCCTCAACTAAGCCTAATTTGGTTCTTACTCCCACTCTACCTTAGTTGAGCCTCATCCTATATCTAATTTTGCTTCTCCTTCAGATGAGTCTAGCCCAATCTCTCCACTATCCTTGCCTCCCCTTGGTAATGGCCTTCTTCTTTTATCACAACTTCATCCCCTATTCACTCAATGGGCCAATCAAACTTACTATGACATTTACAAAGTTATCGATCATTGGACTAGAGAATGCTAGTTATATAAGCCTTTCCTCATTTCTATATACACAAAATATTTTCAAACTTTTATCAATTATTGACACTCTATCTTACAGGAAGCCATCGAGTCTCAATCTCTTTGAGTGCATACCCTAAGGGGTGCATTGAGAAAGGAGTGGGCATACCATTGGTGCTTCATAGGATTTTTGTCCCTTTTTATACTTGCTATCTACACACTTGTCTCCTAAAACCTATTCCCCTAAGCTTGGCCTTATCATTTACACACTCCTCTAGTCTTTTGACACCTTCAGTAGCTTTTTTCTAACCTAAAAACTCTTTTGATAGTTTACATGACTATGCTAGTTGTGTTGACCTTGTATACTTATTGACAAAACTTATTTAGGGTCTAGGTTAGCTCTTGGCTGACCTAGTCCATGACATAGTGAGTTTTTTAATCAATAACAGTACTAGGTTGATCGAGTCGACCCTATTGGCCAAAACTTTTGAAAGGATTTAGGGTTAGATCCACCATATAAAAATAATAATTTCATCATTATTTAGATAAGAGAAGAATAAGCAAGATATATTATGTATCTACTTATCCACCATTTTACTTGAGGAGCAAGCTTAGGGTTTCATACTTTCTTTGGAGATATGGGTCTTGTCTTGTAGAGAAGTCTTTTGGATGTATTGATAGGTTGTGTAGCCTAGAGATGATTTATCCTTATCATCCTTACATACCACAATAACCTCTTACAAATCACCTTATCCAAGGGAGAGATTGAGGCTTGATGGGTTTTTCTTCAAAGGTAAGTATTCCTAACTTTGTTCATCCTTTATAAGAGTAGATAGATATGCATTTGGAATTCCTTTCCATGCATTAGGACTTCATATACATTAAAATGAGTATATGTCTCTTTTTCATGTTCAATTTTTGTTTTTTATTACCCCAAATTTATGCCATAAGCTTTGGTGAGCACTAGATTAGATATTTACTTTACCTTTTATTAGTATAGTGAATATGAAAACATAAGACCTAGTTAGGGTTATTGCATGATTTTAATTGACTAGAGGCTTTAGAACCCTTTATAGTGATATTATTGTGATAAGAGATCCCCTAATTTGGTCTAATAAATCCATTTTGGTCATGTTCCCAATTATCTGATGTATCCCCAATTGAAAGTGTAAGTAGTATCTATCTTCTTTGAGCTAGGATTGATTTGTGGATCAAATTAATTTATAATTGCATATATTTTGGTGAACCTGATGTGAATTTAACCCTTTCAGGTTTTCTTTCACATTTTTTATTTCTATCATTTTATTATTATTTTTTTACATTTGTGATACTAGGTTGACTAGGCCAATATAGTTTCTAAATTTTGTACATAGATTTAACACACAATCACATCAAAATGACTTTATTCTTTCTATGTAGGTCTTCATCAAATATAGGTTATTGGATCAAGTAGGTCAACACAATACTCTTATTCAGCTCTAGATAAAAGACTATGTTGAAAAGGTTGACTTAGTCTCTTATTCAGCTCTAAAACAAAAAAATAATTCATTCAAGTTGACTTAGTATTCTAGATAGCTTCCAAATAAACTAGGTTGAGCAGGTCAACTTGGTCATCTTAAATAGGCTTCAATGAAGAAGGAATTGTAGAACTAGGTCGACCTAGTCGACACAGTTAAAAACAATATTTAAGGCACTTCAATAAAAATTTCATAGTCCTTAGCATCTTCCAACACACAAAGGTTCCTTTATTTTTCTCTCTTTTATTTCATTTCTTCATTATATTTTTATTTTCTATAAGTTTATAGTCTTTAAAACTACAATCTTATAGCAAACTAGGTCAACCTAGTAATGTAGTTTATCTTCTATCTGAAATAGTAGGTCAACCTAGTCAACTTAGTTCTTAAGGACTCTTGCTTCTACAGTATAGTAATGACCTTGTCAAATTTATACTATGCTTAAATTGGGAATTAATAACTATATGCTAGTAATTAATTCACACTTTCATTTTTAGCTATTTTCATGCTTAGAGTAGCTCACATAGTCTAATTAGGTGGTTTTTTATATACCACTTAGTTGGAATATTTTACAATTTTTTACACACTACCAAATCACATAAATTCAAAACACATTTAACATTTATCTACCCAAAGACTACCTACTTATATTTCATCACCAAAGGGGAAGCTGACTTGGTTTTCTGCCCAAGTATAAACATGTGGTTCATGGTATATATTGGAAAATCACCCTACACCCTTATTGATGTGGGATTGTGAAGTGAGGGGGTAGGCCCCAATACCAAGCCAATACCATTGCCAACATAGATCCCTTTTAGCTTAAACATCTTGAACCATCCATAGATTGATTTGTAGTTCCCTACTTTCAGCTAACTTCCCTATCACACTTAAATAACAATTTATAAAAATCTAACGACATTCAGGATGACCACTTAGTTATCATTTAATTTTTAGTTGACTTCTTGCTCTTTACTCATTATATGTTGTATTGCAAAAGCTTGCATTAACTAGCATTGATGCAAGGTTTTATGTTGTGTGCCAGTTGGATCATTCTCATCGATCCAATTGTTTGTGTGCTTACTTACATTTCTTGATTTAAAATACATTGTAAATTTTTTCCCTATTTTTAGTATATTGTCATTTTGTTTAACATAATTTCTTATAGAGTATCTTATTTTTCCCTAAATACAACACTGCATCAACCTAGTTGACCTAGTACTCATTTCTATCTATCATGTTATAGTACTTAGTTGACTTGGTCAACTCTATATATTTATTAGGCTACTCTCTATCTCTAGTTATAGTACTAAGTTTACTTGGTTGACTTTGTATCCTTGTTGGCTCAATTTCATACCCTATTTTTAGTACTAGGTCAACCTGGTCAAATTTGTACTCTTATCTACATCTTGTATCTCCTTACTTTTGCATCAATTTTATCTTCCCTAATCTCTCTCTTTCATCATTAACTTCTTGTTTGAAGGCAACATTGAGTTGAATTCAATAGATATGATGAGTCTTATTAACCCTAATAGGTTCTCCCATAAGTAGCTTGTGGATCCTACCCTAGATGCAAGTAATGTGGATATAGCCGCTTGCACTACAAAGTATGGGACCCCTTCTCATTCCTATTCACTTCATAATCTTCTCTTTTAATTTTAAATCAATGAAAATTAGAATATATACCATACATTTTATTCTTCATCTATGAGTTTCCTCAACATCGAGGAAATTATCCTTCTACTATTTACCATCTCATGATAAGTGGTCAAGTCAAAGAGCCCCATTCACCTTCTCCCACATTATCACATGGATTTGGGGATGATAGCATATTTTATTCTCATATTCTTCCATATATTTTGACTCCTTCTCATACCATGACTTCTTCCTCTTTGATTTCATCCACCTCCATGCCTAGTATCTCTACTAACATGGTAGGTTCTACATCTAGTGGGCCTCTTCCTAGACCCACTCTTCTCAATTATTCCACTAGTGCATCATTTAATACCCATGGTAATCATGCCTCTATTGCTACTTCTTATCATCCATCTACTAGTCCATATTTTTCCACAGAAGAAAATTATGCCATTAGTGCCTCACTCACTAACAGTTCTCGTCAAGCTCATACTAAAACCCATAGTGGTACCAAAGCCATTACAAACAATTCTAATACTTCAAACAATGCTACTAATGAAAATTAACCCATCAAATTCTATTAACAAATATTAATCAAATGAATGATTTCCAAGCTAACAATGCAAATCAAATTATGAAAATGCAATGTCATCTTATCCATCTTCAAACCAACCTCAACAGATGCCATAGGGAATACATACTCAAAATATTCCACCACCTCCTCTTCGAGATTCCCATGGTAATCTTATCCCTCAACCTCCTCTTGTTAATAAAAAAATCAAGCATATTCAAAATGAGCCTATTACATCTCAAATTGCTAATATATATAGAGGAGGTATCGCCCCTACCATTCTTACAATGGTTTAAACGATCCTACTCTTCACTTAAAAAATATTTGGAAATCTATATAAATATTAGGTCAAGTTAAATACCTTTGCTGCTACCAAGCTATTAGAAAAAAATATCATAGGTGATGATTTAGATAGGTACAACCAAATCAAATCCCATTCTATTACTAGTTTGGAAGATTTAGTTAATGCTCTAGTCAAAGATTTCCAAACTAGTGATCTCCCTGAGAATACCTTGTCTCATTTGATCAATTGTAAGTAACTTGAAACTGAAACCACACAATCTTTAATTAAATTATGGAAGACCTTGTCTAATAAATGTGAACATAATATGGTAGAAGACAACCTCTTTCATCTATTTACCAATGCTCTTTTTCCCAAGTTACAATATCAGGTCTAAACTCTCTCTCCATATACTTTGGAAGAGGCCATTGACCAAGCCAAGCGTCATGATTTTCTTATGTGTCAATTCAAGCCATCCCAAACTTATATGGGTACTCAAATGTTAATAAAAATTAGGAATCTTCATGCTATAAATGATGGTGTCACTGATTCTTATGATACTAATCATACTATTCAATCTATTGTTCCCAACCAAAATCTAAAATAAGCTTCCCCTCCTAGCCACATTACCAACCCTCATTCATCTTCAACCAATAACATAAATGTTCACAAAACTTTATCATTGGAGGAATTAAAAAAAATGTATACCAAGGCCTCTACCATGAGAAATTGATCCTACTTGACCCATGAAATCTTTGTACGATCCCAATAAATTTTGTTGGTTTCAAGATAGTTGGGGTCATTCTCATGAAACTTGTAGGCAACTTCATAATTTGGATATGGATTTTCTTCTTGGTCCCAATTTTGAACATGATTATATAATTCATAAATGTCAACAAGCCTATGACATTACCTTCAAAGCCTATGAAACACAAACTAAATCTCAAGCTATGAACCAAGCTAATTCTCATTTGGCCATTTATAAATATCCTCTTCCAAATCACCAAGATAACCAAGACAAGTCTACCCCTTCTACCAATAATGTTGATAGTCTTATTTACCCAACTCCTAAAGAAGATGTGGTCAATATGACTAATATGTAAATGGTGGATACTTTCATTGAACCTTAACCCATCCACACACCTCAATTGTCTCACACATTTCATGTTATCCAAGATTCTTCTCCAACTTACTTAAACAAGTTGGGGAAAGAGGACCTTATATATTTTTATGAACCAATTTATAACACCTCCTTTGGCTAACACTTCTCATACCATTTATACCATCCCTCCAACCTCTTTACCTATCACTAATGATACTACACCTTCTCTTAACACCTCTTCTCAAATTACACCTACATCAACTACCCCATCCTCTCAAGTTAATCAACAAATTTATCCTCCAATTAAACCTTCGACCTCTTATCATCATAAATTCACATGCATTTTAGCTCCTCCTTCAACACTATGCACCTCTTTCCAATAGTATTCTTATGGATTATGATGAGTGGGATCCTATTATATAGCTTACTAATCTCCCATCTCAAATCACATTTCTCAAACTTATACTGACCTCTCTGTGACATCGTAATCATCTTATGCAATTCTTGTTCAAAATGAACATCCCTAATTCTCCCCTAGCAAGACATGAAGCCACCTTATTTGGAACAAAAGATATAATTTTACAATAGTGCAAAGAGATGTCCATACATGTTGATGAGACAATGAACACTTATCTTTCCCTCAAATTTCCCATTGCTTTTATGATACTTGATGAGATTTTACTTCGAACAGATGATCCTCTTCTTTTTATCAGTGTCCAACTTGGTGACATCCAAGTTAAGCATGCCTTGATTGAAGAGGGTTTTGGCACTTATGTTGCCTCTATCAATTTTATCAAAACCCTTGGATATTCTAAATGTAATCTTAAATCCACATGTAGCACATGTCAAGGTTATGACTAAAGGTAAATTCCTCCTTTAGGTTGTGTGTGGCTCCCCATTATAGTCCAACCTATCACCATTTGCATGAAGGTGATTATCTTTAACTTTAATCTATCCTATAACATTCTTCTTGGTAGGCCATGGAATCATCACATAATAGCAGTTGCCTCTTCCGCTTGACAATGTGTCAAATTTCCTCATAATGGAGCCATTTATAGGATTCAAGGTGACACTAACCCTTAGAATTGTGAATAGTTTCAAGACTATGGTATATTCAATATTCCTAACCTCAAACCCTTGACAAGCATTCCATTTCATGAATCTCAATGATTTAACTTTCCTATCGATTGAACCCAAGGTTACAATGGTCACCCCAAACTCATCAAGAATATACCCCATAACCTCCTAGATTATAGTGATGATGATCTTGACAAGATCAATCTCAAGATTATAAATTTTTATCTCTCACCTCATCTCATCTCTTAGCTACCCACTTCTTTACAACCTCATTCCCACTAACCACCTTGTGATGACATCCCAAGTATCTTAACTGAGACTCAACATTCCATTCATCACACCACATTGGATGATAAGGTCATCCCTACTTATACAATTGACCTTCATACACTTGATTATGATGATGGATATACCTTAGATGATCCATTATTAGGAGGTCTTATTTAGGCCTGAGATGCTAAGATTATTTGTTATCATTCCTCTTTGCTTCATTCTTTTAGTATATCTTCTAGTATTATATCCTATATCATTCCTAATTTTTAGATTTTTCCTCTTGATTGTAAGGTAGAGATGGTGCACACACCTCCAATTTTCAAAAAATGTCATAAAATTATGCTTATGGATAGTGCTATGACTAGTCCCTATTGATTTTATAGATGCCAAAACCCTTCTAGCTGCTTGATCCTTGAGATGTTTGTGACTCTCTTTCAACCTTCTGTGGACCCTACCCCTCCCTTAGTAGAGCCTAGTATGGATCCCATTCCCAGTCCCTCTATAGCTGAGTCTCTTCCTATTTTTGATCCTATTAATCCTTAAGTCAAGCGTTGTCTAATCTCTCTACCAACCCCACCTTATCATGGTGATGGTTTACTCCCTTTACCGCAACTAGATCTTTCACCCACCAAATGAGCTGATCAACCTTATTATGACATTCATAAAGTTATCAGTCATTAGAATAGAGATTGTTCCCTATACCAAGCTTCCTCAATGTTTATTTCTCCCCCTCTTATGAGTACACTCACTAAGTCTAATCACAAGTGCATCTATTGCTTCCATGACACAGATAACCATTCATCCATGCATTATCACAAACTATAGTAATATATCGACACCTTACATCCCACTACTCCTCAACCCTCAGACAAGGATATTTCTCCCAAAAAAGTATTACGTAAGTATATTCCTAAATAAAAAGAGGTATATTGTCTCTAGAACTAATGTGATACACATCACACTGATCATTACCACATTTTTTAGTAGCATCTTGAGGATAACCTCCTAACCATTCCTTCACCTTCTACCTTTCCTATCACAAGTTGATCTCACAAGAAGGCTCTCGATTCTTCCCCCATGGTTCCACCTACTATGGTTCCATCTCCACTTGTGATCCCTTATCCACCTACTATTTCTCCACCCATGGATCCACCTTCACTGGTGGCACCTTCCCCATCGGTGACCCCTTTACTTCTTATAGAATCCACTCCCATGCACTCTCTTGAGCATCCCCTAGATGATAGCCCTCATTAACATGATCTATCAAGCATTCCTAAATTTTATATCAAGGAGATTCAACATGAAGTATTTTTATCAACTTTCATTGAAGATAGATGATACTTTAGCTACAGTTCATGTTTAAATTCATAGAGACTGTGCACCAAATTTTAGCTCTAAGTAAATATTACAAAATATAGAAATATAAAACCCAAAAATTTATGGCACCAATAAGAATGGATAGAGAAGATAAATCAGAGCACATAGAACATTATTACCATCCTATTTACTTTCTCATGCCTCCATTCTAGGATTTAAATCCAAATGATTTGATGCAAGATGGTTGATTGTTGGATTGCTTATGATACTTTGATAATGGCTTCCAATAGATGTGTGATGGAGATAATGGCTTCAAATAGACACTAGAAGTTTGTTATGGATGCTAATTAGAGTGCTTAAAGGCTTGCTGGATAATTTATCATTAGTCCCAAGGGTGGAGGGAGAGCTTAGTTTTGTGGGCTAATGGGGGGGGGGGAAGATCAAGGGTCTAAATTCAAACTTAGACCTTTGGGATCTAAGGCTAGGAAATTTCCATAGAATTTTAATTCCATGGAAATATCTAGAATTAGAAAATTCTAGAGAAGGGACCAACTTGGGGAAGATTTATAGAATCCTCCAATTCTTAAAATCTCCCCATAGGATTTAAGGTTTTATGAAAGGCTAGTGTAGGGTGGTAGGTGGTTGGTTGGATTATTTTTGAATTTTTAATTGGCTAGTGGGATTAGGGAGTAGGTTAGAAGGTAATGGGGTTTATTAAGGGCTTAATGATAGGATTAATTTATTTTGGGATAGGATGAAGGTTGTGTGGAATGTAGGAATGGGTTATTGGTGTTAAGATAATAGTTAATATAATAAGGAAATATAGGAATTAGGCCAAATTAGTAGGGATTAGCATAATTAGTAGGGCAAGCATATTTTAATGCATATTTTTTTCACCTCTTTAAAAGGGTATTACGAATGGAAAAAATGGAAGGAGTAATGGTATTTCAAAGAAAAACCATATAATGGGTGATTATTAGTAAATGATGTTAGGGGATATGATGCCCCCTCGAGGGAAGACACAGGGAGGTAAATCGACTGAGATGGTCACATAAAATGAACACAGGGTGGGATAAAAGTCATAATTAGATAGGATTGGGATGCCTAAATTGATTAGATACATGACATGATAATGAGGATAAAGTGGCTTGAGTGATGGGTCTAGACAAATGACAATTACCTAGAAAGTGATAAGACAAGTTTGATTAAAATGGTTTCTAGTGAATGATGGGTTCGATAGTAAGGATACATGCTACAAGAAGCTCAAAAAAGGATAAAAGGATAGAGACAATTGATTGGGGATGAAGATCCACTTTATGTAAGAGTCAAGATTTAAAATGATACCAAATTGATATTTGACATATCTAGTTACAGGACATTGATAAGAGAAACGGGGGCTGAGCTATCCTTGGGCACCTAAAATTAGACTAGGTGTTACCCACATAGTCTAAAAAGACCTCAAGCCAATGTAGTTTTGGCTATGGAATAGTGGGAATGCTAATGATAGTAATATAGGTGGGGATTAGTTGTCAAAGACAAGTGGGTAGGGGGTGTTAGTAGGGGGTTACAGGGTCATATAGGACAAAAGAGTTGATTTAGGGGTCATTTTAACTGTTTATATTTTTTGATTAGAGCTCTGGAGCAAACAAGATGGACTGTATTCCTTGATATTTCCATCATGGTGAGAGAGTTTGGGAGTACTAGAGAGATGCTGAAGCTGGACCTCCAATGAGTAGGAAATCCTTAGCTCCATGTTATTTTATGATTTTGAGTAGATTTTGTTAGTTTTTAAAGTGGATTTGGGCAAGAAAAGACATCATCCATTGTAGTCTAGCAATCTCAAAACTAGCATTTTTTCCCTCAGTCATGGGGTTGCTGATGCAACTAATGGGAATATAGGGGCTAATGGTGGGTTTATAACCCCTCTAATAGGGAATCATAAGGTTATAGCCCCATAGGTAGGGAATCACAAGGTTACAACCCCATAGGTAGGGAATCATGGGGTTGCAACCCTATAATTATGGAATTATGAGATTGTAACCCTGTAAGTTATGAGTGGTGGGATTGTAGTTTTGAAAACAAATGGCTAAGTATTAGATTAGGATAAGGATAAAGAGGGGTTAAATAGGTGAAATGTGAGGGGTGGATGGGGTCAACGAGTTATGTAGTCTTAAGCAGTGAGGTAAGTGATTTAGAGGGGGGTCTTTAGGTAGTTTAAAGGTGGTGAAGTTAGTTTGAGGATGAGAGGTGGGATGAGGGATGGAATAAGGGTGTTTTAGATAGACTAGGTTCTTAAATGATAGGGATAGTGATTAGGAGATATTATTTTTGGTGGAGGAGGCCTTGGATATACTAGAATCATAGTTGTGACATCTTGAGATATTACATGAAATGTGGTGGGTGACACTAGAGGAGTATGGAATGCTTGAGATCGTGGGTCTTCATAACTTGGTAATGATGTCAGTGATTCAGATTGATTGAGCATTGATCACAACCTTGGTGAAGCGATGACACTCAAAGATGAGTACCTTTTATTTTATGACTGATGAGATGATTGTGACATTAGAGGATGTCTATAAGATTTTTCAACTACCCATGTAGGAAGTGAGGATCTACTAGTAGTTACATTCGTTGATGCAAACATTACTGAGGTTACATGGGAAATTATGGATGGGGATGTAAGATGGCTATATTGATCTTGATTTATGTCGATGGGAGGGAAGTTTGAATAGATTAACCTTGGTGGTGATGGCTCTTGTGTTCAACATCCTCTTGTCGAACAAGAGTAGGTGATGGTTCCATCTGGGTTTGGGTGATGTGGTGGTCAACATGATTCATAACCATTGGGTATTCACTCGGGGCCCTATTGTATTGGCACACTTATACAAGGAGCTACACTTGGGTGCATATAGATGTGTATGAAACTTTAGGTCATTGTTACTTAGTTAGATTTGAAGTTGGGAACACATTATGATTTAATGGCCCTTAGGTAGACTTACAATATTAGAACCTAGATAATCGATGGTATTTTAGTGGTGAGTGATTTTGGGAGTACAACTTGGTCATACATGGGATATGTGGTATTTATGGAGGTTTTGATAGTTTATGCCCTGAGCATATCACGTGAATGCCATACAAGGGCATTTGATTTGAGTGGCATGATGAGAAGTAGACTCAGTTCATGCTTACACACTACTATTTGATTGGGTGATGGGAATACATCATTGAGAGGTATAAATCAGATTGAGTGCAATGTCAGTTCAAATTCAAGATGTGCTTAAACTTGAGCACTTATTTGTGCATAGTGAGTGAGAGAGATACTATTAGGGGAAGTTGGTGGATAGAGCTGATGCATGTTTAGAATATGGTAGGATTGCACCCATGCCATGGGAATTTTATATGATTATTATAGATCTATGGGTGATAGTAGCTTATAAAACATGGTGGTAGGCTTTAGTGCTAATTCAACTGATGTGGCCTTGTGTGGTGGTTCAGAGGGGTTGGTGAGATGGGTACTTCAAGCCTGGGTGAGGATTCAAAGGAGGGTAAGGAAGAGGAGGTAGGTACCTATGCAGGGAGTGCAGAAGGGAAAATGATAGCAAGATGCAATGGATGTGGATGGTGATGGTGGCTAGGTTACAATGATAGCTTAGGGACCTCAAGTTCAGGCACAGGTGGGGTCCTAGGTGTAGGCACCATAGATACAAGCTGCATAGATTCAAGTAGGTGATAGTGGTGGTGTGGGTCCTTCTCATCTATCAAGATTAGTAGAGGCTAAGGTGTTAATATAATGTTTATAGATGGAGATTTAGGCTCAGTTGATTGAGATTTTAGGTATTACCTATGAGTGAGACTAAATACATGTCTGTCTCTAGAGTTTGAATGCCTAGGGAGATGGTTGGTTAGCATAGACACATGGGTAAATCTCTACATTATAGGCCTGTATTTCTTAGAGAGATGGGTAGGTGATGCAGTTGTAGTCATAGGTTTAAGCATTGCAAGCATAGATAATTTAGAAAGATACTAAGATTACCACCTTGTGATCAAAAGTTATACAATGATATGTGTAACTTGGACATGTGTAGATGTAGATTATAGCTTTGCAAAGTTAGGTTGTTGGATTTATGAGTTAGATTACATAGCTATAGTCTCATATTTAAGATTTGATTAGATAGTTAGCAGTGGTCAAGAGGGCCAAGGATGTTGTTGATGAGGGCTTGAGAGGGTAGGGTATGGTGGGGGTGATGGCCTAGATTGTTTTGCTATCTTGGGAGGCCCAGTATTACAAGACTTTGTATGAGGCCATGATTCTAGATGGTCAGCATGCATGCTCTTTCCATGCTAGTCAATCATCAGTGTGAAAACTTTTTAAAGATGCTATTAGACCATCGAAGCTACCAAGGCCATAACCTTGATACTAGATGCTTATATGTACAGGGGATTTTTGTATTATAGCTCATTATTTTCCATGGGTTCATGTGATTATATATATTTTTTAACATGTATTCCATGTGGATAGTGTATTCTAAACTATGATATTTATATATGATGATGGTTTATGATGATTTTTAGTGATGTATGGATGTTATATATTGTTTCATGGTTATGAGATGCATTTATTTTTGTTATATGATGATGACATGCATATGAAATGTGATGTGATATTTGATTTATCTTTAGATGTTATCTTATGGCACTGTGAGACATATGGATGATGATGTATGGATACTTTATGGATGCAACATTTTATTGATGACATATGTATAGGTATTTTATATATTTTGTGATGGATGATGGATGATGTTATATATATGAGGTGTTATTATGCTTCTTTATACATGCTATTATATGTGATGTGATTTTGAGATATTGTATAGATGATATGTTATGGCATGTTGATTACACATTTCATCTTCATGGGGAGGTTACATTATAAAATATTAATTCCTAGTGTACTTTATTTTATCTAAAATGCTAGTGGTAGAAATCCTCCTGCACTATGGAGGTAAGGTATGTTAGTTTTTGGATGAGAATTGGTGGGATGGGATTAGATCTAGGATGGAGGTTGACCAAGGATAGGAGGTTAGACAAGATGGGTGTTAGGATAGGAGCTGTGATTAGGATAGGGGTTAATAGGGATAGGATGGGGGACCTTAGAAGTTTGTCAAAGTGTGGATATATGCATCTTGGTGCTATGTGCCAAGGATATGATAGGTCCTAGTCATGGTAGCAAATATGTGTGGGGAACTTTGTTTGAGAGATGACCCTTTCTGAAGAAAACCTTTAGAGGTCACCCATGCCATCCTTGTTCCCATAAGAGATAACAAGATAAAGGAAAATTATTCATTAAAAACTATTCTAAAAATGAAACATTCACATATGTACATATCATGCATCCTACATACACAAAACAAACAACTACACAAAATGGACTATAAGACAATGATTAGAGATGAGTGATGACATGATCACAAGTGGTGATGGAAAAGGGATCAGATGGTAAAGTTAGGATTGTATACCAAAAACATGGATCCTATCATGGTGAAAGGTCCAACAAAGATTTTAAAATGAGGGTTATAATGACCCCTCAATAATTAGTAATCACAGTGTATAGATATCGTGACCCTCCAAAATGATGAGTTTTTATGGGATGGTGTAGACTTTAAGGCTTAGAAATAACAATGTGGATGTCGCTTATGAGGCTAAGAGGAGAAACATATGCCAAAGAGGATTTAGGAAGGTATTATGGGATTGATGATAAGGTGTTGGGACTTGGGGATAGATATATAGACCAAGTTTGGATTAATGATTCCAGAGATCCCTCCAAAAAATAGACTTTTTGACAAGCCATGTCCCTTCCTTTGTATGATGCTGTTGTATTGCTATCACAATCCTAATGATAGACTATCACTATTAAGACTAGGGTCATGATTATTATACCATGACATTGGAAACCAATTTTCATCATGGTACTTGCCCAAGGTGCCAGCGAGTTGGTTTCACCATCGGATAGATTTTTTTTAGATTGATGGGGTGGGGTGATGATAGGGAAAGTGGATGTGAGGTGCCCCATATATGGAGGATAATGATATCTGGATTAGGTATAGAATCACATGAGGTGCATAATATTCATAAGATAATTCAATTCTTCTCCCTCAAGTGTGGCCAACTTATATGCTCCTAATCTAAAATTAGTAATAGTGACATAGGGACCTAAACAGTTGGATTCAAATTTTCCCTTATTATCATGTTCTACATTGGTGTTTTTTTGATTTTCTTTTAAGACTAAGTAACCAAACTCAAACTCCCTAGACTTAATTTTCTTACTATATTGGCCCTTCATTTTGTTTTTATATGCTCGAAGGTGATCTCGGGCCTTCTATCATTTTTCATCAAAGAGTTTTAATCTTGTAGTCTCTCTTGTTTGAGATTATGATCAGTAATGATGCCTCTAAGTGAGGGATAAAGAGAGGGGAGTTCCAATTCTACTGGAAATATGGCTTCAATCCTATAGACCAATGCATATGGAGTTGCCCCACTAGGTGTATAGATACTTGTTCGATAAGACCATAGTGTTGGATATAATTGAATGTGCCAATTTTTGCCATCTTGATTGATGGTCTTATTCATAATATTGATGAGAGTCTTATTAGTCACCTCTACTTGTCCATTACCTTGGTGATAATATGAGGAGGAAAAATGTTGAGTAATATGATACTTCTGAAATAGGGACTCTACTTCTTGATTCTTAAGTGATTTTCCATTATCTAAGATTATATTATTAGGTATACTAAAATGATGAATGATATGATTGAGAATGAACTTGGTAATTTGGAGGCCTATTGTGTAAGTGAATTATATTGCTTCAACCCATTTAGTAAAATACTCCATAGTTGTGAGGATAAATTTATGATCATCGAATGAGGTTGGGTTTATCTTGTGAATTAAATCTAAGCGCCATATGGAGAAATGCCACAAAATCATAATAGGTTTTAGCTCTTGTGTAGGAGCATGGATGAGGTTGTCATTCTTTTGATAGGGTACACATTTATGCACATACTAATAAGAATCATGGTCCATTGTCAACCAGTAGTAACTAGTTTGAAAGAGATTTTTATCTAGGTCCATTCTACTGATGTTCCCTCCATAGATACCATCATGGACTTTTTTGATTGCTTGACCCATCTCCTCTAATGTTAGACACCTCAATAAGGTACCATCATAGCCACATCGATAAAGGGAGCTACCAAGGATTGTGTATTAGGCAGTGTGATAGATGAAAGCTTTTTGCTAATAGAGGTTAAGGTTGGGTGGAAGGATATCATCATGAAGGTACCTATAAATATCATTGTAATAGGGTAGATCGGGATCATTGATTACACAAATTTAAAGTGGAGCCAATGATTGATAGGTCAAGATAATTAGATGCTCAATCAAGAAATTTCCTTCCAAGACATTTTTAGGGAGATCAATAAGTGAGCCAATAGTGGCCATAGAATCAATAGCATTATTACTTCCTTGTGGAACCTGTTCTAAGGTGATGGTTTGAAAATTAGTCTTTAATTGGTCCACTAATTGTTTTTAAGGAAGCAAATTTTCATCCTTTGTTTAGAATTTACCATTTAACTATTTGATAATAAATTATGAGTCCCTAAATACTTTTAATTATTGGATGTTCCATTGGATAGCTAAACAAAATCCAGATATCAAAGCTTCATATTTTGAAATATTATTATTACATGGAAAGGCTAGGTGGAATGCTTTTAGAATGAGGTCTCCCTGAGATGATGCTTTCCCCCAATCCATGGTTAGTAAATTAGTCGTCAAAATATAACTTTTAGCTATTTTTTTGTGAGGCATTCAGGATGGATTCATCTGAGAAATTGGTTGTGATGGGTTTAGTTACCTCTAAAGGTGCCTCTACTAGTTGATCTACAATGACCTATCCTTTTATATCTTTTTGATTTACATATTCAATGTCAAACTCACTAAGTAGCACTATCCATTTTATTATTCAACTTATAACTATTGTTTTGGATAATAAATATTTTAGGGGATCAACTTTTACAATAAGCTACACATGATTGTTCGTCATGTAATTTTAGAGCTTCTATGATGAAAACACTATAGATAAACATGCCTTTTCAATACAAGTATAATTTAAATCATATGATATTAATGTGTGATTGAGGTAATAGATAGCTTGCTCCTTACCTTGATCATTATGCTTCACAAGGAGAGAACCAATAACACATGACATTGCTAAAATATAAGGAGCAAAGGCTTTCCTGGAGTTGGTGGTGATAAAATAGGTGGATTTTCCAAGTATTGTTTTAATCTTTCAAAATATTATTGGCATTCTTTATTCTAATGAAAGGCCATCCACTTCTTTAATAGATGAGTAAAGGGGTGACACTTATTGGCTAGCTGAGAGATAAAACACCTTATGGCTTGAAGCTTTCCCTGTAGACTACAAAGCTACTTAAGATTTTGTGGTGAGGACATTTTTGTGATTAATTTAACTTTTGCTAGGTCTACCTCAATGCCCCTTCTTGAGACTATAAACCCCAAAAATTTTACTGTAGTTACTCCAAAGACACATTTTTTGTGATTTAACCTTACTTTGTATTCTTGTAATCTTTCAAAGATTCTTTGGAGAACCACATGGTGCTCTGATCTAAGATGATACTTCCCTAGAACATCATCAACATAATCTTCTACAATGTCATGCATCATATCATGAAAGGTAATAGCCATGGCCATTTGATAAGTGGCTCATACATTCTCAAGGCTGAATGACATGACTTGATAGCAAAACATCCCCCACATAGTGATAAATACTATTTAATGCTAATCTTTAGGGGCTATTTTGATCTAATTATACCCCGAGAACCCATCCATGAGGAAAATCATCTCATATCTAGATATTGAATCTATGATCATGTCAATATTAGGGAGCAGGAAGTCATCCTTAGGACATGCCTTATTTATATCCCAAAAGTTCATACATATATGGATTCCACCTTGTGGATTTGTTATGGGAACAATATTAGATATCTAATCTAAGTAATCGACTGGGTAGATAAATTTGACTTCTGATAATTTTTTTAATTCCTCCTTGACTAGTAACTCTACCTTAGGATACATTTTTCATAGTTTATATTTAACAAGTTTTGCATTGGGATGTACAACTAGGTGGTGTACCACTAGAAAAGGATCTAATCCTGGCATGTCAGAGTAACTCTATGCAAACACATCAATAAATTCCTTTAGCAACTCAATAAGGATTTCACATTTCTTTTTCATAAGAGATGCCCCCAATTTCACTATCTTGGGATGTTTGTCAATTCCAATATTAACTTGTATCACCTCTTCAATAAGAGAGGGTGATTGATCTTGTAAATAAGGGGGTAATGTGACTTTTGGATTATCAAAAGTGAAGCAACCTGGTAGTTCAGTATCAATTTCAAAATAATCTTTTGGTGTGAAGGAGTTTTATTGAATTTCATTTGGGTCTTTGGAAGGTGCTCCTTCCTCTTCAAAATATTCATCCTCACTCTAGCTATGGGGTGTGTGCTGTTCTCTAAAATATGTTGATTGACAAATATTGATGGAAAATCCCTTTTTATGATCTCTAGACGACATGAAATCTTAAGCTCCCATGAATTCTAAAATGGCCTCATCATTTTGAAAGGTATCAAAGGTGGGATTTTTCTTTGATTCCTAGTCTATGAGGGATGGATAATAAAGGGAGACATTGATGGTGGATATGGTGGTATTGGGGAAGAGGTTGGTGGTAGTAAAATCCTTGAAGTGAATACAAATAGATTTTGTTTCAATGTATTCATCAGGGAGAGATGACTCATTGTTAAAAAGAGAATCCATAATGACCATGGTTAGGTCATCATCATATAGTTTTTACCCTAAGCCAAAATTTTATGGATGTTCTTGAATAATGATAGGTTCCAATTAGCCTTGATCTTCTTTACCCAATCCCTTTCATTTGTATTGCATATTTTTCATCATTCTCTAGACTCTAGTATAATTTTGCTTGGGAGAGATGAGGATTTCATCATCAGGAATGAGCCAAAAATCATCTCCATCTTCAATGCACTTGTCAACCAAAAATAAAATGCTTGAAAAAGTAATTGGCCCTAACTGATACTTAATGGGATTACTCTTTCTCATAATTAGGGACTCGTAACTTTATAGAGAGAGGGGGAGGTTACCAATGTAAAATGTTTTGTGCTCATACTCCCCATATCCTATGGATGTAATATTTAGTCATGTGACATCAAGTTCTGATGGGGGCATGCATTCTAATTGATTTGGATAGATATAATTAGCTACTATGGGGCTAGGATGGTGTTATCAGTGCTCAGATAAGGTGATGGAGACTGATCCATTTGATAGCTATGGAGGTGGTCTAGAACTCCAAGAATGGTGACCTCCATTATTGAATGGGGGAATCTTAAGCACTAATGTAGAGTGGATGGTAAAACTTACATTTCATGAATCTACATCTTTTGAGAAACATGTTATATGGTAAGTCTAGATTCACAACATGAACCAAAGTTTGATAAACTATCAGTCCTATGGTAATAAGAAGATAGATAATCCCAACTGATGGCCTCTTTATCATCATAATCTTTGATAATTATTAGAGTTAGCCTAAGAAATGTTTTTGAGTATCCTAATTTGTTTAAAAAGACCATATTACATAAATTAAGTATAGATCCTCCATCTATAAGGACACAAGAAACTCGGTGATGGGAAATGGTAACTTCAATTTACAATGGATAATTATGATATGGGCCAACAGGGGGTAGATCCTAGGTACTAAAGGTAACCTACTGTGATGGGGATAAATTTTCCACTAGTGCTTGAAATTGATTGGTATCAAGGTCAGTAGGCACTTTAAAATCATTCAAAAATTGATTCAATGTCTCCCTATGTAAAGTAGGTGTTTTTAGAAGTTTTATCAAAGATATTTAGGTGGGATTCTTTTCTAATTTCTGAATAATGTTTTAGGATTTGTCTGAACTACTTAATGACTTTTTATAACTATTATCCTTATTGGTAGCAGATGAAGTAGAAGGATCTTATGGGGGTGCTAATAGAATGGCAATTTTATTGCATCGAGTGGTGACAATGCAATTAGATGTAGCCTTATTTATTTTTAGGATGGGAGATGGAGGTGGAGTGAGTTCTTAGAATTTTTTGGATTTTGATGGTATTAATGTAATGATAGGCAAAATTATGATAATTAATGTGATTAGAAGGTGATGCCTAACCCTAGTCTTATTGGGGTCTCTAGTTCTTTTGATCATGCTTTGGAAGAAGATCTTTATACATGCCAAGGTGCTGATTTGCTAATTGATTTGGTGGCACTTCTCTTTCAATCTTGATATCACCTCTTTCTATTAGGTTTTGGATATAGTGATTTAATTGCATACACTACTTAGTATCATGTCCTTTTACCTGATGATATTTTCAAAACTCATCTTCATGGTACCAATCAGGTTTAGGTTGATGATTATCCACTAGTTGAATCTCAGGTAGAGTAATCATGTTCACTATGAATGATTATTCCAAGACTATTTTGAGTGTTAATCCCAAGATTTTAAGTGGTCTTTTGCCTATATGAGGCTTAGGCTTGCCTCATGGGACTTTGATAATAGAGACATTAGGGTGTTGTGTGGGGCCTTTTCTCTGGATTGTTTGCACATGTTATCTCTTAGAATCAGTTACTCCATCACCCAAAACATTTTTATTCTTGTTGAAAACCTTGGGTTTCCTTGAAAAATAATTTTCTTGATTTGAAGTGTGCTCATTTTGGGAATATAGTTTTATAGTTCCCTTTTTTATGAGGGATTTTTCTATTTGCATCCCCTTTTTGATGATTTCATTGAAGGACATGGAACCCTGTGGTTTTAATTGATATTTTAACTCTGTATTAAGATTATCTATGAATATTTTTATTAATTCTTGTTCAATAACTATGCAGCTTAACTAGCTTGCCAAGCTACACCATCTCTGTAAAAAGTATACCAGGCTCTCACCACTTCATTGATTAGTATTGTAAAGGTCAATGATGGAGATGTTGTGCTCTATATTGTATGAATTTTTTTGAACAAATTGCTCTATTAGTTATCCAAAAATAAAAATTGATACTTTTAGAAAGTGCATGAACCATTCTATGGCTGGCACTGTAAGACTCTTAGGAGAGAGCTACAATAAATAGGCATCTTCATAGGCCACGTCATGATAAGCCACATAGAATTCTTGGACATGGTTTCTAGGATCTTCTTTTCCTCTATATTTTTCAAATTTGGGTATTTATAAGTGTGAGGGAAAGGGGATTTACAAAATGCCCATGTCCAATGGTGACAAGCAAAAGTCTTCATGTCTATACTTGTGGGCTTGTGATCTTGGATACATTTTTTAAAGATTCTCTTTCATTAGTTTCCATTCTTGGGCAAAAGAGGGATCCCTAAGTGAGTTAGAGGCTTAGTTTTGAATTCCTTGAGGGATGTGAGTACTATGGGCATTATGAGTGTTATTAGTATTATTATGATTATCAATGGTGTTATTATGGGCATTAGTATTGGTATTATTACATCTAGGTGATGGTGGGCATTGAATTTGAAGCAATAAGTTTATTTTTTGAGTCAAATGATCTAAGTGGTCCTCAATGACAACATGTCTCTTATTAGCCTCATTTCAATTATTATGAAGTGGTTGTGGGTGTTCCTCTTCTTTGATAAATCCATGGTCTATAACTTATGCTTATTGAGGATTATGATTATCATGTTAATGAGGTGAGTTTGGTCTTGATGGATAGATGAGGTTGTGTAAGAGGGTATGATCAAAGGTGGAAGGTAGAGTTTCCCCTATTTTTATAGCATGGTCTAAGACATGATCTCAGTTCTCATAAAGGTAGCGATCAATGAGATTCTTCACCTCATCATTTTGGAGGGGATTGAACCTTCGTGTATGCATATCACTATGGTTTTCATCATATTCCTAATTTGGGTCCATCATATTCCCTAATGGATTGTTATCTTGGTTTTAGCCTTGACCAATTCGGAGTTGAGCTCGGGTGTGGATGACCATTGTGAATGATGGTTGTGATAAAGAGTGATGGATGAGATGGGAGTCTTAAAATACTATTTTTGTCTAAAGACTAAAACCTTTAGTGGTCAAATGGATGTTGCTATAAGAGTATGGGTGACCAAGAATTATCACAAGACAAAGTCCTCCAAGAGACCAATCTAACAAGGATGAGAGAGAAAAGTGATGGGATCAAATATTTTTGTCTACTAGAAAATGGACAAGTTGATGGGTGCTAGAAGATAAAAGTATCTAATAGAGATAGTGATGGGTGTTAGATTAGTATCTTAAAAGACTATGTATAATGATACTCCAAAGTCAAGAAAGGTGATAATTAATGATTCAAGAAGGATGGGTGACCACTTAAGACCTTGGTTTTAAGATGAAGTCTAGTATTTAAAGAGAATGATATGTGGACAAGAAGATGTATCATATGTGATGAACAAGGATATGGATAAAAAACCAACTCAAAGTACTAGAAAGGGGTAGCAAAGTGATGGATGAATGGTGAATATATATGTATATAGTGGTATGAATAAGAAGGATGGATTCTCTAATGGATATGAAGGATGGATATAAGAGGCTAAGTGGTGATTAAGACACACAAAATAAATGGGGCTCATACTAGTTAATTTATGTGGATGTGAAGGAGAAATGGACACTGTATAAAATGTGATATGGTGTGAGGATTATAGACAAATTTTTGTAAATAGATATGAGAATATATATATAAAATATAGTTTGGATGATGTAAGGATGTTATTATGTGATAGGAGGGGTGGATTGTGTGTGTGTGTATATATATAATGTGGATATGTGGATGGAGTGATTATAAGAGGATAAAATAATATATGTGTAAGGAGTGGGTATGGGATGATGAGATGGAGATTATAAAAACATATATGAGGTAAGAGGATTTTTAATCTAACCATGAAAATATGAGAGAGGATAATTATATGAGGATGTGGTTGAATATGGGTGCTATATTGAATATGATGTGGTTGGATAAGAGGGATTGTATATGGATACAAACTATATAAAAGGAAGTGTATAGGTGAGTGATGATGGAGTGATAAAAATAGATAAGACAGGGTATGGATACTAGATGAAAAATAAGAGGTAGATAATTGAGGAGATGGATAATGATATGATGAGTGGATGAATATTTTATGGGAGGAGTGAATGAAGGGGGAGTATATTATAAAAGTAGATAAAAGGTGATAAACAAAAAGGAATATAAAAGTGGATGGATACTAAGTGTTATGAAATGGTTATAGGTGGAGATGATGTAGGTAGGATGTAGTATGGAAAGGAGAGGTGGATAATGTTATAGAAAGTGTATGTGTGTGTTGGGTGATATCAATAGGATGGTCTCTATAGGGTGAATAAGAATGTGATTGATATGAACAAAAGGATATGAAAATGGGGATGGATACTAGATGTTATGGACTGAATATAGTTAAGATGTAGTGTGAAATAAAGGTGAAAGATGGGCAATAGGAAGAATAAATGATATTATGAAAAGTGGGTATATAAATAAAGAGGATGTTTTTAGATGATGTCACTAGAGGATGTATGAAAGAATAATGTGCTATAGATAAATAAAAATGATGTACAAAGGGGATAGATGGAATGAATATAGATAGGGATGAGCTAGGTAGGGTGCAGTGAAAAATAGATAATAGGTAGGATGGATAATGGAAAGTGGATGAATATTATATGTGATAAGGTGTGTTTATATAAGATGATAAAATAAGAAAAGGATATTAAAAGGAGGTGGATACTGTTATGGGATGGATATAAATGATGTGGTTGATGTAATGTATGATGATAAAGGTGAATAGGAAGAGGAGGTGTGATAAATTGGTCACAATGCCAAAAGGATTTGGGAAGGTGGCAAGTACTAGATGTGAATGAGTGTAGATGGGATGGATAATACAATATGAATGTTAGATGAATGTGATGTGACTATTGGATTAATGAGGTGGTTAAATATTAATCAAAACACACCAACTATTGATGAAAAGGGGGTAGTGAAATGGATACAAGGGATGGATTATGTGAAGATAATGGTCAAATAAATATATGATACTTAGAGGAGAAAAGGATTTCCAAGGTGGGTGCTATAATGGAGGAGATGACCAAATGATGATTAAGGAAATGGATACTATGAGAAGGATAGATATGGAAATTCAAGTGGGAAGATAAGAGACAATGTGGTAACAAGAGGTCACAAGATGATGTAATGATGGTAGAGGAAGATGGGTGGATATGTCTAAACAAGGTGGGGGATGGGTAGGAATAAGATGAGAATAGACAAAGTCAATATGTACAAGAAGATAATGAGATGATGAGAAATTTATGAGTACCTAAATGGATGATGAAAAAGTAAGATGATGATGGAATAATTAAAGTTATCCTAAAGGCCTCTAAAAGGTATCACATAAGATAAGGGTGTGTCCAACTCGATTAGAATACAAAATGGGTCTTATCACAACACACACAAAATCATGCACAAGTACAATCCTAATTAGTAAATTTTATGGGAGTATAACATGATTCTCACACCATCTAAAAACTACACAAGTGAGGCTATAGGCCGGTGACCCATTATAGAATTGATTGAATCCTCTTGACCTTGCTTGCACTTGATGGCTACTTTAGTACTGATACTAATGCCTATAGTGGAACACCTATTATGGATGAAGTCCCCTACTCTAACTTATGTAACAATATATATAAGAGTACCTAATATACATGATGGTATATTGGGGCCCAAGTCCATGTAAGAGGCTATCTAACTACCCTAGGTATATGGGCTTGATCACCCCTCACTCCATGAAACCCTTTATGGGGAATTTTGCTTAGGCCGTAATGATATCTCTCCTTATATTTATACTCTACCAAAATATAGAGTTTGGTTAGAAAATAGTGGTGAAATCCATGACACTAACCCCTATGTACTAATCCACATGCATGGTGATGAAATCCACATCATGTGATATCCTAAGGGGGGGGGTTTAACAAACAAGCAAGCACATGATACGATTAATTAACCAATCTAATTACCTATGTGTGTTTGGCATGATACAAAAAATTATTTAAAAATCAATACACACACAAGAAAAAAAGCAAGTATTTACAAGAAAATAACAAAGACTAACACTATTCTTTAAACCAAAAATATTTTCCAATAATACTAAAAAATTAAAGATAAAGATGAAAAGTGGCACCCTACATGCAATCACAAAGGTTAGACAACTGATTGGGATGCTCAAAATCTTTAAGAAACCTACAATAAAGTGTTAGAAACACAAAATTTATCAATCCTACAAGTTATTATAATGTCATGAATACACAAGGAATCCTATGACCAGAATGCATGATCCTGCTAGTGGACTATCAATCCTGCAAGTAGCTAGTCACATGTTTGCAAATAATCAGCTAACCACTATGACTAATGATAAAAATGAAACTGTTAGAAAATAATGCTATTCTAAACAACAAAGCTATAACTTGAAAAAAAATGAAAATAGTGGTATTGTAATATTCAAGAAAAGTAGTAAATATATATGTCCTTAGTGTAGAAGTCTAAAAAATAAAAAAACAATTATAGGGATTTATTTTATATACAATTATTTGTGATAGAATACTATCAAAATCTAAGACTAAACCAACTACCCCTAACTAAAAAGTCACTATTGAGAGTAGCGAAGCCATTATTTGTAGGGAAAATCCATGACTAAGTTAGTCATGGTATTGTCGAATGGAGCTAAAGCAGTGTGCTTGATGGATTTCAGGTAACTTCCCTTAATATATGCTCTTTACAAGTCTTGCAAGACATAGAAAATCACTTGTCACCACCTATTTTTAGATAATAAGAGGTTAAATAATTTATATAGGGAAATTTTTAAGTTTTGTAAAAGATCAAATTTATTGAATATTTTCACTTTACAGATCCTTGGAACCTCTTAAACAGGTCCTAGAAGTACTATGTGCTATAATGTAAAGGAGATGATGGTAGTGTTTTACCAGTTTTTGATGAATATGCAATACCACAATAGGAAATGAAAATCTTGTTATTGCCAGGTCAATTTTGCTATTATAAAAGTCACAAGTTTGTTGAAGAGATGCACAATATTTTCCCTTTGCAACCACAACTTCTAGACAAGAAAAACAAAGGAAAAAAAGATAGATCCTAGCTCTTATCCATAATTAATGAGATAGAAATGACAAAACTAAGTCCTTAGTATTATATTTGGCAAGAAGGATAGTTAATTGGACTAAAGATAATTCCCCTTTTTTCCCTACACATAGACTCAATAGTAGACCAACAACCTAAATATGTAGAGAGTTAACAATTTTTTTTTATAATATAGGCCCAACTATTAGATTTGACAATACCACTATTAGAGGTTACAATATCACAATTATCATAACAATACTACCACTAAGGTAGTCATGAGATTGTCAAAGATATTTAGTTAGCCTAAATTCCTAAGGTATTTCTCCTTGTCCTACACACATAGTAACAACACACCTAAAGGAAATAGAGAATTAACGAAAAGCAGTCTTAAAATTCTAAGGTTTACTAAGGGATTCCACAATACTACCACTAGGAATGATAATATCACTAATAACAGGGCAATCTCGTGACTATGAGAGTCATGGTATTGTAAAAAACTATAAACCCTACTATAACCCTAGCCGCTAATGGCTTAAGTGACAATATCACTATTAGAATTAACTATGCTATGATTGCAATATCGTGACTAACAATGCAATACCACGACTAGCCTAAAATGTATAAAAAATTAAAAATCTGGTCTTGATTTCATGTAAAGTTGATCCTGTAATCACTTAAAATACTTACAACAATTATGTTAAGCTAAATAAGGGAGGTTACTCCCACTGTGTTCGGCCAAGATGTGTATCAAATTTCAGATTTAAGTAAATATTACTAAATATAGCAATATAAAACCCAAAATTTGATGGCACCAATAGGAATGGATAGAGGAGATAAATCAGAGCACATAGAACATTCTTACCATCCTCTTTACCTTGTCATGCCTCAATTACAAGATTTGAATCCAAATGTTTTGATGCAATATGTTTTATTGTTGGATTGCTTGTGACACTTTGACAATGGCTTCCGATGAATGTGTGATGGAGACAATGGCTTCAAATAGACACTAGAAGGCTGTTATGCATGATAATTGGAGTGCTTAAAGGCTTGCTAGATAATTTATAATTTGTCCCAAGGGTTGAGGGAGATATTAGTTTTATAGGCTAATGGGGGGAAGATCAAGGTTCCAAATTCAAACTTGGACCTTTGAGATCTAGGGCTAGGAAATTTCTATGGAATTTTTAATTCCATAGAAATCTCTAGAATTAGAAAATTCTAGAGAAGGGGTCAAATTAGGGAATATTTCTAGAATCCTTCAATTATCTAAATCTCCCCATAGGTTTTATGGTTTTAGGAAAGGCTAGTATAGGGTGGTAGGTGGGTGGTTGGATTATTTGTGAATTTTAAATTGGCTAGTGGGATTAGGGAGTAGTTTAGTAGGTAATGGGTTTTATTAAAGGCTTAATGATAGGATTAATTTATTTTGGGATAGGATAAAGGTTGTGTGGAATGTAAGAATGGGTTATTGGTGTTAGGATTATATTTAATATAGCTAGGAAATATAGGAATTATGCCAAATTAGTAGGGATTAGCATAATTAGCAGGGTGGGCATATTTTAATGCATATAAAGACTTATCAGATGTTATGGATAATGTGTGTGGACAAATATATGATTACTTATGAACACATGTATGGTGTTATTAAATTTTCATTTAGATTGGATGTGTGCCCTAACTTTACATTTATCTAATTTTTATCATTTGACATTGTGTCAAACTCTTATCTAGCTTACATGGTGACTTTTGTTCACATTACATGTTGCTTATGATATCACTATTCTTCTTATGTTCTCTTATGAAGTCTTTTTCATAATTTAATTATTTCTCTTCTTGAGTTCATTTCGTATGATTACTTTATTCTCTTTTATGATTGTTTGCTATCTTATCTCTATAAACATAGATGATTATTATGTGACTTGGTTATACAAACCTTGCTCCCTTTAGTCATTCCTTCTTTACCATGTGATCAATTAACAAATAATTAAACTCATTCCAATCTCCTTTTACAAGTCCACATTAGATCTCCTCTTATTTCTCATTTTTTCCTTTCACAAACTAAGCATACACATGGTTCAGACTTGAGATAACATGTTGGTTTATCATTAAGTCAAAGTGTTCTAGTCACTCATGTCTTTAGATACTTAGCTTATTTTAGCCAAAGACTAAAGATCATTCATGTGTATCACTCTATCTCTTATGATGGTCATTCCAAGTTTGTATGGAGGAGTAATCTTAAAATGCATACAAATTTAAAAACTAAATCATTTAACAAAAGATAATGATCTAAAAGGCAACATTCAAAAACTTTCAAAAGTCAAATCACACTAAAAGATGGGATTCTAATCACCTTTTATTTTTTATAATAGAAGATCAAACTACATAGTTGGACTCATAATAAATCCAAGGTACATAGGGGTGTTGTAGGCTAGTAGATTAGAGAAGGAGAATAAAAAAATCTTTTAGTGGTACTTGCTTTTTCATGCAAGTACCCAATCTTTGTAGTAGACCTCAGCTCTATAAGGGGTTCTAAAGAATGGGGAACATGTTGTGGGAAGGTAGGTGTATTTTAATTTTATTTTTAAAAACTTACAACATGATTTGATCTTAGTACCACACTTATTTTCCTACATAACTTTGTGTCTATAGTGAACAGGTATCCTCTGTATATTGATGGTCACTAGTCACTTAGTGTCTTTTCATGTCCTTAGTGTGCCTCATTTGTTCTAAGGTTTTATCATAAGACACATAAGTTATGATTATTGCATACACTTTTCATTCCATACAATCCTAATATTTCCCCTTGTAAAATATTGCTTTGTTCACTGATCACTCTCCCT